>CM049853.1:28352576-28560076 GCA_027422415.1 Schizothorax lantsangensis | reverse complement strand
CTGACTGGGGGGGGGGGGGGCAAATACTGTGACCTGACCCAATCGCGTGCATATATTTTATATTCTCTCTGTATATATTGTATCATTAACTGTTCATTTTCTATGCATCTGCATCTCTTCAAAATAATAAATATATATACAAAACATGAAAAATATTTTAAAGTATAGTCATTATCTTAATCACTTGGTGCCCCCCTATTGGCTGGTGCCCCAGGGCACTCGCCCAATCCCGTCTATGGATAATCCGGCCCTGGTTTAGACAGGATCCCTTGTAGTATCAGACTGAAACAAATGTCCTGTGTGTTCTGTTCTACATACCACTCATACCACTGCTTTTACAACTAGTCTAGTAGTAATATTAATAGAATGTTATTTTTATTAATGTACATTATAATATGTAAGATACCTTTAATAGAGTACAACTGTTTTCTATTTGAATATATTTTAAAATGTCATTTTTTTTTACTCCTGTGATGGCAAATCTGAATTTTCCGCAACCATTCAGTCTTCAGTGTCACATGATCATTCAGAAATCATTCTAATATGCTGATTTGTTGTGCAAAATACATTTCTTATTATTATCAGTGTTACATTTTTTTGTGGTGCTTAAAGTAATAGCTCACCCAAAGATTAAAATTTTTCAGAGCAAATTTTGCACAACAAATTTGATCCTCTGCAGTGAATGGGTGCCGTCAGTGTGAGAGTTCAAACAGCTGATAAAAGCATCACAATAATCCACAACTCCAGTCCATCAATTAAGTTAAAACACCTTAATGATGGATTTGTTTCTTACAAATACTTTTTGCTTCACAAGACATTATTTGATGGACTAGAATCGTGTGGATTTCTTGTGGATTATTGTGATGTTGTTATCAGCTGTTTGGACTCTCATTCTGACGGCACCCATTCACTGCAGAGGATTATTATATTTCTTTGAAAAGAAGTATTAATTTCTTTGTAAAGAACCCTTACTGACCCCAAACTTTTAAACAGCAGCACATATGTTCTTTTAAAAGTATCGTACTTCTTAAAGACTCACTTCCCAGCAACAGTGATATACCGTCTAAATCAAAGTAAACAATTTTTTTTTCAAACATACCAATCTGATCCATTGTGCAGTATATTATTTATCTATTATATTATATTATTCAACAGTGCTACAAATACAGGTGCTTACCACAATAGACCCTAGCTTTAAACCATATCAAATAGACCACGAGTTCTGTTAATGGAGTGAAATGTCATTGCTCCATGCCATGCTGGATTGTATTAAAAAATATTCACATCAAAAGCATTCACACCAGGACAAAAAATAGCCATATTAGCCACATATCCCGGTCACATGACTTGGATATGGATGGATATTTTTCTGAAAGGTCCTCTCAGCTTGCCTGAGCATGGATATAATGCATGTCCAAGTGGAAGATGTGATAGATTTTCATAAACATGGCTGTTTCAGAACCCACAATGCTGATCGTCGGCGATCAGTTGATTGGTAATGACACAGCACTGTCATAACAACACCATCAGTCTGTATTCCTCGCTCTCCCTGATGGAAATTCCTCGGAATGGCCTAAAGCTCTTTACTGGCCAGGAGCAAATTGACTGGGGTATTTATTACTCCGGCGATAACATTTGTTTCCTCTGACATCTGGGTCATTACAAGAAGCGGAGGCTTGGACTCGGCCGGCCCATTATGACCCTGATGTGTTTTGCAATGTCATTATGGGCGGATTAATGCCAACCATCAGAGCGGCTATATCACACTTTAATCTGAGAAGGAAACCAGAATGATGAAGCCTACTCAGGAACCAAATTCAATCATTCTCCATTCTCTCATGTTCAGGATAATGATCATAACACTTTAGTTTTGATATTTTTTTTAGAAATAGATAAACTAATTATGACAGTGGAGAGCCGTTTATCTCCGGTTGAACAGCTGCACTCTCAGCCTTGCCTTTCCTTTCTGGAAGAAGACGATCTGTGTATACACAAGAGAATATGCCTCCGGTTTGAGCCTCTGAATTGTAATTACCTTTATCGCAATGTAATATTGTTCTACCGCTCTGTTTTGTGCTTGTTATTTACTACATACAATAAACATACTCAGAAATTCCCGTGTCTTAATGAGTGGAATTCAAACACCCGTTTCTCTAAGACCTCAAACAAAACACACCTCAATTCCAGACGAAGGACAAAGTGATTATGAATGCTCCATTAAGACGTGTCACTGGTTGTCCCCACAGAAGACAGAGTAATTATACATGGAATTAGGATGCAAACGATGAATTATAAGAGTGAAGCCACAATTAATTAAAGTTACAGTGACAGTTTTTATATATATAAGAAGCTAAGGTTAACAGGAAGTTCTGACATGAAAATACTTTTTTGTAAGTCCATAAAGTAACAATTTGTAAAACCAAATTATTAAAAAGGGGTTGATTTCAATTGAATTGAGTAAATTTGTGATTACATTTGTGACGCATAAATCTGTTATAAATAATCGACTAATAAAGTGTTTGGCGTATTGTCTCATATGGATCCTAATGGAAAACATGAAGCAGCCAACTGTTGCTATAGTTATCTCCTCAGGTGAACACCACTTTTGTTTGTAAGCATTTAGTACACTCATTTTTCTTTTATTTATAATTTTTTATTTATTATTTTTTTCTGTTTGTATTACAGACACTTGATTTACAACGTTGTTGAAATATATCTAAAATTAATACATGTTAAAGGAACAGTTCACCCAAAAATGAAAATTTGCTGTAAATGTACTCACCCTCAAGCCATCCAAGATTTAGACGAGTTTGTTTCTTCACCTAAACAAATTTGGAAAAAATGTAACACTACATCACATGCTCATCAGTGGATCCTCTGCAGTGAATGGGTGCCGTGAGAATGAGGGCTCAAACAGCTGATAAAAACATCACAATAATCCACAAATAATCCACATGACTCCAGTCTGTCAATTAACGTCTTGTGAAGTCAAAATGTGTGTGTTTGTAAGAAACAAATCCATCATTAAGGTATTTTAACATAATCCATAATCCATTATAGCACTTACCGCAATGAAAAAGTCCATCCTCTGTTGTCCTCTCATATCAAAATTCACTTATTCATTTGTTTAGAAATACCTTGTAAAATGTGCTTGATCTGTGCATATTTCTCTCTTGATTCAGATTCAAACTTTTTCACTCATAATATGGATAGCCAGAAGCAACAATTTTAAGTCTTGATGGAAGATTTTTGTACAAGCATCAGCTTTTTGCTTTGCAAGATGTTAATTAAGGGACTAGAGTCATGTGGATTATTGTGATGTTTTTTATCAGCTGTTTGGACATTCTGACGGCACCCATTCACTGCAGAGGATCCATTGGTGAGCAAGTGATGGAATGCTAAATGTCTCCAAATCTGTTCTGAAGAAACAAACTTATCTAGGATGGCAAAAGATGGAGTTCATCTTCATTTTGGGTGAACTATTCCTTTAAGCCTCCCCAATCCTTTGATTTGCAGTTCAAAACCAAATGGAATGGTTAACCCAAAAATGAGAATTATGTCCAAACCTGTATGAATTTTTCCCTTCTGTGGAACACAAAGGAACATATATATATAAAAAAGTCAAATGTTTTTGATCTTACAAGTCAATAAGATCCAGACAAACCATGAAAAAAAATCAAAATATCTTCAGGAAATGATACAGGGTCGGAATGACATGAGGGTGTAGAAACGATGACAGAATTCTCAATTTTGGATGAACTTTAATTTTTTTAATATCTGGGATCAGACCCCTCAAAACCTTCCCATAATTCACAGCCTCCAGTTATTCTAGCTAGTTGTTAAACAGTGAAATAGCTCAGTCAAACCTGTTTGTGCTAGTCAGACATTTATTTTTTTCATTTTGGCTTCATCCCTTTTCTTTAGAAGTACAGCTCAGCTGCAGTCAGTGAACAGGAGGCAGGGATCGCCATGCAGAGTCTGTGAAGGCGGTGGGGTGTTCTGGGGCGGCAGCTGACACAGATGCTTATTTCATGCTCTGAAGGCTGTGCTTTCTTCTATTAAATGATTGGTCAATTAATGTAGGTTGAAAGATTTGTTAAGCTGCTTTGATCCCAGTGAGAACATGCACATTCATTTCAGTTCTGGGGGGGCACTGTACCATTAGACAAGACTTTTACCCAAAATTAGCAAACACAAAAAAGGAAAAAAATAAATAAAAGTGATGCACCTTAGGTCAGATATTTTATTCAATTCAATTCAATTCAATTCCAGTTTATTTGTATAGGGCTTTTTACGATACAAATCGTTGCAAAGCAGCTTTATAGGAAATTAAGTTTCTACAATATATTTAAACAAGACAAATATAATAATATAATATGCCATAATGTAGCAACGTGGCATTTGCGACCCTAGGACTTGCACCCAGGGAAATGCTATGCACCCTCAGGTGCAACTCAAGGAAACACAGGTTCGATTCTACTAAATGAGCAAGAGACGTGACTTACCAAAATAACATTTTATTTATCATATTTCACACATAAAAAAATCATTTATTCTAAAACATTCTAATCATGAGTCTCGTCAACAGTTTACCAATTAAATACCCACAGTTACAAAGAGACCCTTATAAATATATTAAACAAATATAAAAAAAAATATTTTATCACAATTCTCTATTGTGAACTTGAGACAACTTATTATATCTTGTTAATTTGATAATATTCTCAAAGCCTTGTCCACTTAACTTGACATGATTATGCTGCTTTTACACTACACAATTTTAGCCCTGAATATTTTAATGGAGACTGCAGACAAAAACCCGAAATTGCAGATGCAGAGAGATATTTAGCACATTGAATATGTAGATCTGTCTGTGACTCCGTATCCTTCAGTGTCAAATGTGTTTAGACTGAAAATGCTACCAGTGACAGTTAGACAGTAAGAACAGGACTCCAACAACTTTTAGCATTAATTAAGATACAGTAGTTTTATTACCTTTGGTTAGAGCTTAGTCAGGTTTTTTTTGCAAATAATCCCCCTAAAAACAGCTTGCAACTGCTTTAAAGTGTGTAAAAAAACTTAAAATCACTGGCCATGGCAAAAACAGGGCTGGATTATGGATCAGGGCTACGTTTCCCAAAGGATCATAAGCCTATCAGCCGATCAAAGAGCCACTGCCACAAATGGCCCCTACGATAAACTTAATGCTATTGAAAAACACAGCCTAGGTCAGTAGGGCCAGTGGCCCAGGGCCTCAAACTGCAAAATAAAGTTGAACACCTGGGTCCAAATAATGGACCCAGGTGCAAACAGTGCAAGTTCATGACTAAGGGTCTCACAGCACTTGAGAATACACTGAGCACTAGGTTCTTGACTACTATTCATTTTTTAGTATAGTTTTAAGTCTAATGTTAACATGTGCCACTATTAACACAGTAGATCCCAGAACATGCACAGTACTGTTATTTAACTTTAAAATACCATGAATAATTCTAGACACAGTACCTTACTACAAACTGGACAGATTTGTATCACGGTCGAGAAGCATGGCTGAAGAAATTAAGAAGACTGGCTGAATGAAAATGCCAATTCACTCTTTGACAACACTCTATTTTTTTTCCAAATATTAATAGAATAAAAAAAGATTTCAACAGTGAATTTTAAATAGTGGATAGGTGGTGCTTAGAGAAAAGCAGAAACAACATTTACTGTACATTTCTGTGCCTTAATAAAACATTTTAACACTAATTTAGCAGTTATCGTGATATGAAAGTCACAATGTTAACCTATAAAAAATGTTTCCTAATTTAAGCAAAAGATCCAGATCCATGGCAAAACCATTAAAAAGAAATAAAATACAAAGGAATAAAATAAAAAAGGAATTTCAAAATGCAGAAAGCTTCAAAATAACTAACAATTTGAAACTCAAAATGATTGAAAGCAAATACAATTTTTAGTGCAGCCACACTAGAGTCTTAAGCTAAAACTTTTAAAAGAATAACTGAAAGTCTCATCTAAAAGACTATACATTTGTTTCTCTACATTAGTGAAAGTGCAATAATGAACATGTTCAAACAATAAAAATTCTTCTTATTTCGACTTTGACTTTGCTCACATTTTTTACTAACAGCATTTTCTTCTGGCTTCAGAGCTGACCACTCGTGCAGCAGTTGGGGTGTATCAGCAATTATGGATTATACCATTAAAGAAAGTATCTTTAAAGCATCCCAGAAGGGAATGCAGTTTAGTGTGCAGGGCTCATCAAGGCCCTCACTGATGGCTCTTTCTCTCTCCTTGATGTCCACTTTCAGCTCGGATCATTTATAAACAAAATGGAGCCTGCCAGATGCAGAAAGCTTCAAAATGGCTGTCCCTCGGCCTGATTGAGATTAATGCTCCCACCCCGGCACAGATTAGAGGAGTGAAGTAACCGTGTCTGATTTCAGCTCAAACTGGGATTTATGATAGAAAAACACAGAGATGGGGTTACGCTTGTCATTGATCCGGCCCTGGCTCGGCTATGCTAGCGAGTCTAGGAGATAACCTGCTGCTATATATCGATAACTGATAAATAATATCTGTCAGAGCCACATGACTGACAACCAATGGTTTAGCTTTACAGTCGGAACTTAAGGGGTTTATGTAGCTCTTTTTATGATCCTTGGTGTGATGGTTTCCTTTCATTTTTTAAGCACAAATCATGTTTTATTCCTAGTGAGAACATACAGATATGTTATAAACTATTATCTGGCATAATATTAACCTATTAGTAGCTTTAAACACATTCTTAATTCATTTTATTTACCAAAAACATGATGCTTGTTATTATTAACGTATGTTAACCTTGTTATTGTATATTTTCTCCCTACCTAACAAATTATAGTGCTGATTGTATTAGTCAAACTCAATCATTTAACCCTGTTACTCAATTTATTATAAGAAAAATGTTCAACTAAATTCATTTATTGTAAATTATCTCATTTTCGATCCAAAATTGGTCTCAAACCTCAAATAAATGTACAACAAAACTACTCATATAATATTTTGTCTAATTTCCCAATGTCGACAGTCAACACTTTCTGAAGATTAAGTATCACCTTTCATTGATCATTTGTTGTAACAAAAAGGAGTTTTAGAGCATATACTTACCCTATTCATAAAAAGTGCCGTATCACATTTAAGAGCACTTAATGGGTGTTTTATGATATATAAATGCTTCTTTAGATAAAGACATGCTGACATATAATGATATTTATGAGTATAAATGCTTAATAAATATTTATGGTATCCTGCATGGTTCAGCAGTGTAGCAGCGAAGAGGCCCTAGTGTGACCACACACGTCCTGTCTCCTCGAAGAAGAGCGAGCACCTCTGATGCATAAACATTATCTGCTACATTTTACATAGTAATCTTGCAGTTACCTGCTGCTCCTTGCCCTACATTTTTAAACATAAATCAAATGAAAAGTGGAGCAGAGGTTTGGGTGATTAGAATATTGAAATATATCTGAGAGAGTTTTAAGATTATTATATTATTTATTTTGGTCCAAGATTGATCCTAGATCAAATGTTAATTTTAAAGGACTAATTCATTCAAAAATGAAAATATATTTAGGGTTTACTTACTCACCCTCAGATGATCAAAGATGTAGATAAGTTTGTTTCTTCATTAAGAACGAAATTGGAGAAATCTAGCAATACAACACTTGCTCACCAATGGATCCTCTGCAGTGAATGGGTGCCGTCATAAAACAGCTGATTAAAACAATCCACATGACTCCAGTCCCATTAACAATTAACTCCAAAACAATTAACGTTTTGTGAAGTGAAAATCTGCATCATAAAGGATTTTTTACTTTAAAACCATTGTTTCTGGTCAAAATATAAATCCATAATAACCTTTCCTTCAGTGAAAACGGTTATACCCTCTCACATTCAGACAAGACAACTTTTTTTTTTTACTGGAGAAAGCAAAATTATGGATAGAGGGCTCATATTTTAACCGGAAGCAATGGTTTGAAGTTAAAAACATCTTAATGTTGAATTTGTTTATTACCGATATACAGCTTTTCGATTATTTTAAGGTGTCCTTGTTTCAGTGTAATTATACATTTAAGTACTGAGTAATAGTATTTAACTACATGTAGCCTACTTACTATATGGTTAGGGTTAGGGTTTGGCTTAGGGTTACTTGCATGTAATCATGCATAATTTATTGTTATTATAATAGTAAGTACATGTAACGTGTATCTATGACACCGTAAAATAAAGTGTTACCAGCTTTTCACTACCAAGACTTGTTGATGGACTGGAGTTATGTCAGTTACTTGTGGATCATTGTGATGTTTTTATCAGCTGTTTGGACTCTCATTCTGACGGCACCCATTCACTGCAGAGGATCCATTGGTGAGCAAGTGATGTAATGCTGAATTTCTCCAAATCTGTTCCGATAAAGAAACAAACTCATCTACATCGTGAATGGCTAAAGAGTGAGTAAATTTTTGGTTAACTATTCCTTTAAACCAGCATAGATTTAACTGCTTGCCAGTGTGAACTTGAGGGGAACGGACTTAATACATCCACTAAAAACATCCACCTTATACTACTTGGTTACAAGGTTACAAAAAAAAAAAAAAATTATAAGCCAGAAAGTTATAAGATCTTTTGTTTATAGATGCTACTTAGTTTTTTTCTAGCCCAATGAAATTCAGTTAAAAGGGAAGGTAAGTGTCCAAATACGTTAATTTCACTGTGTACATCAACTGAAACTCCACTAATGACTTCCCTAACTTCCTCAACTCGCTCTTAACTTATTCTCTTTTTCTCATTTAAAACATCTCAAATCCATTGACTGCTTTCAACAGCAACACCAAACACTCTGAGTTACTGCTGTCTGTGTTATAGCTATAGTTGTTTAATATGCCGTAATTATTGCTCATGTTTTTTTATGGATGGTGCGAAAACGTGTTGTGAAATTGGCAGTAAAATTAACAGGCTGTTAGATGATTGCATAGAACAATTATCTGCTTTGTGCGTGGGCAGACATAAAGCACAGATATCACTACAACAAAAAATAAAAAGTATTTTACTGGGTTTCACAGGCTTTCTGCATTTGGGGTTTTCACACCGCATTGATCACCAAATGTTAAGTTTCTTTTACCAGCTTCGATTCTCTCTTGAAACGACAGCAGAAAGCTCTCTGCTTTAGTTCTATTGTGCTTCAGAGCTGTTCAGAGCGGCACAGCATGCAACGGTATTCTGTTAAAGAAGTATCTGCCAGAGACTGGCTCATTTCTCTGAGCACTTAAACATGCTCATTCTTATTTCAGAGAACCTCTCCGTTTTTTGGATGAACAGACGGGAAAAAAGGGCTTTTACTGGCTGGCCACCTGTTCTCATCTTTTCTAAAGAACAGGAGAAAGTGAAGCCTGTATGTGAATGTGTGTGGCAGAGACAGATAGAGAGGGAGAAAAGGAGAAAGAATTGGCGAGCTGAAGGGAGGATAGGGAACTCAATGTGATTGAAGCATCTGTTTTTCTGTTCTTTTGGGGAGAGGGACACAACATTTTGAGCCACACACACAAAGAAATGCTATGTTATATTACCTGACAGCTGCACCATTTCTTACTTTTCAGAGCTTTGCATGCATACATAAACACACATACAGTACAACGGTTTATAGGATTTCAGCCTTAGGACAAAGTCCCTTACCCGAATATGAGATTTTGTGGTTTAGACAAAAGCCATGTTCACACAGACAGCGATTTTATCGCAGGAGGTCACCAGGTCACCCTACTGTTGATTGCTATAGTCAGTTGAACGTTACTGTGCCATAAAGCTGTTGAAAATCTGATTGCAAACTGTGTGTCTTGTTCATTCATGGTTCAATGTCTGTAAGTGCTTTAAGAACAAGGTATTGCAGCAACTCCCAGCAACAAATTTAAATATTTCTATGCAGCAACAAATCAACAGAAAGTCATTCATTTTTAATGAGAGTTACCGATTTCTGTTGGCATGATTTATTGTGGACGATTATGCAAGTAAAATTTTTGCGTGACTGACAATTTTTTAAATACACCAATTAAAAATTGCATCTGTTCTTCAGCAGGTGTACAGATGTGCTTATTTCCAAACTGTATGAGTTTCTGTGTGTAGTGGAACACAATTGAACCTATGTTCTTGTCCATAATAAAAATCACTAGGGTCCAAATCAAAACTGGACCCCACTTATATTCATTACAAACAAACCAACAAACAAACAAATAAATATATAAAGAAGAAGATAAGATAAATAAATAATATAAAGAAGAATTAGGTTACTCATTTGGAAAATGAGCAAATTATGAGTAAATTATATTAGAATTTAAATGTTGGGGTGAACGATTTCTTAAATATACCCCTAAAATAATAATAATATATATTTTTTTAAAATTGGTAAATTATAATTGAAAAATAATTGCTCTTAATGATTGCAAGCTGGTAAAAGAATCTGAATGCTGCGGTAACCAAAATAAAGTGTTTAGATTTCTGATCTGGAACAAATCTAACAGCTGGTTATTGTTATGGTATTTTTTTAAATAAATAAAGAAATTCAAATGATAGTATCCTATTAACTGAATCTCTGGTCCATGCTGAGGTCTAAAGTTAATTAATTAGAAAACTGCAGATCATTGCAGAAAATTCAAAATCTTTGGAGGAATCTGAGTGGTCCTAAAGCAGACACCTGAGGCATGCCGCAGCCAGACTCAGCAGACCAGAAAAGATAAGGAATTTTGTGGGGTTGTACATTCACACTCACCGATCAGCAGAACAGATAGTGAGCCAAAGTATGCCGCAGGGTCCTATTAACAATGAAAGTGGCCAGGCAAGCGCGCAAGCATTTATGACCTCTGTGAAAAGAACAGAGGGAATATTGTTCCTATTATTCTCGGTTCATCGTTTCACTTTTCGTGTGAAGGTCAGTTCCAGACAGAGGTCGAACTAAGAGGTGGGAAGGGAGGAAAGGAGAATAATTCATATTCTCATAAAAGGGTCAGTGCAAAAGACCATTGAGTCAATCTCTATAGTTCTCTCTCACTCTTTCCCTCACTTTCTCTCTCAAAGCTTAAAAAGAATCTACAGCTAGCTGGATGCCTTTAGTCAAAGACGCCATACACTCTTAAGAAATAAAAGCTTCTTGTTTTATTCGTTGTAGCATTAAACAAATGCTTCTTGTTCAAATTCTCTTATCAATAACCATTTTTCACTGCAGGGCATCTAGTTGTCAGCGGAGGAAGTAAAGGATTTTCTAGTTCACCCAAAAACTGCAATTTATTTACTTACAATTCCAGACTGTCCTGTGACTGTGACGTTAAAGGCAAGAGAAAATAAAAAATAACTCTTTAAGAGCCTAATTTCTGTTACTTTTTGTAAAGAAAGATGCATTTTAGGTCCAATTTGTGCAATGTGACAATGGAGGCTGATGTTACAATGCCAACCAGCTAAACTGAGCACAAGTTCAGTGGCTGGTTGCATAAACTGCTTAGATTAGTCTTAAAAGTTGGTCATCTATATATTTATTTAGCCTGTGTATTTTCTTCAAGACTGGTTATAACTCTTTAAAGTTAGTTAAATAAAAAGGCTAACTGCTGGTTGATTAAACTAGCTCTTAAAGGGATACTCCACCCCAAAATTAAAATTTTGTCGTTTTTCACTTACCCCCATGTCGTTCCAAACCCGTAAAAGCTTTGTTAGTCATCAGAACACAATTTAAGATATTTTGGATGAAAACCGGGAGGCTGGTGACTGTTCCATTGACTGACAAGTAAATTGCACTGTCAAGGTCCATAAAAGTATGAAAAGCATCGCCAGGATACTCCATCTGCCATCAGTAGTTCAATCGTAATGTTATGAAGCGACGAGAATGCTTTTTGTATGGAAATAAAATAAAAATAATGACTTTATTCAACAATTAGGCACCGTAACGTCTCCTCTGCGTCAGCGTAGTGCCATTTTGGAGATTATCCCCTGGACGCAAAATGCGTACACTCCTCCGTATCAGCCTCAACTCAGGGATGCGTCTTCTTCATCGATTTACGCTCTGATTTGAACGCAAACAACGCACCCTTGTGGCTCGGCTGATACAGAGGAGTGTACGCATTTTGCGCAAAGTATGCTTTTCATACTTTTCTGGGCCTTGACAGTGCAATTTACTTGTCAGTCAATGGGACAGTCACAAGCCTCCCGGTTTTCATCCAAAATATCTTAAATTGTGTTCTGAAGACGAACAAAGCTTTCATGGGTTCGGAACGACATGGGGGTAAGTGAAAAATGTCAAAATTTTCATTTTGGGGTGGAGTATCCCTTTAAGACACAGTCTTAACAAAGTGGCCATGCTTATCCAGATCTGCATATTGCTTTCTATGTTCTATAAAGCACCAGTAACCATTTTAATGCTTCACAAAAATAGCCCAGAACATTAATTTAGAACTATTTTTAGGACTGCCATTTTTTCTTCAAAATACAATTTTAACTAAAAACAAAAACTTTGCTCTTAAAAAAATAATTAATGTTAGGTCATGCCTCTTCTTACATTTAAAATTATATTAAAATATATTTTTAAAACATCAGTGTGCTGTCAAGCTTTTATAACACTTGAAAATACAGTATAATAAACAGTAAAATTAAAGGTGTTATGAAATCAGCATTAAACAACTGTTAAACTCTTTTTCATTCCTTATTTTTTAAGAGTCAATAAGTAAATACTATATAAAGTGCCTAACATTTTGTCTGTGGTTCATCCTCAGAAGGACACAGCTGGACTAATACACACCAAAAGTCACTCTCACACAACATGTTCACACTAAACACAGCTGATGGAAAGGCCTGGGGCTTTACTTCTGCAGTCTTGCCGTATCGCCACGCTGCCTTCTGTCTCTGCATCTGCTCACTTTGTCAGTCTATTATCATCCTCTATAGTATACCTCCCACTATTCCCCTACTATGTAAAGCGCTTTGAGTACCCAGAAAAAGCGCTATATAAATGTAACAATTTTTTATTCACTATTGACACATAAACCTACATGGATTTGTCCCTCAGTATACAAAATTTTATTTTGAATTTAAAAGTCTTAAACCGATGTCTCCATGGACAAATAATCCCTGGAAAAAAAGGTAGAAACATGTCATATGTTCTGTTATTGCCAATTAGATCATCATATTATCACTATGTAGAAAAGAGGATTCAAGAGCCGTGGGTTTGGTTGATTTGACATGCAGTTTATGAACTCAGGGAGTTTATTAACGCTTCTGTGTTGCAAAACAAAAGCCTCTGGTGTATTAGTTCTCTCACCAGAGTTGTTAGTCATGGTCCACTACACTATAACATCATAAACACCCACAAAAATGAGAGAAATAATGACGCAAGCGTCATCTTCTATCAGAGGAGTAATTAGTGATGTGGCCTGTTAATTAAGGCTCAGAGTTTCTCTCTAAATTACCTTAGAGGAAAAGAGTTTTGTTTGTAACGCTGTAAAAATAATTAGTTCAAACTTATTTTTATGGAAATCAATTGCCTCCTTACATTGTTGGTGACTTATTTAACTGATTACTGATGACTTTCTCATGAATAAGGCAGCTCATGTGCATAATTAGCATAAAATAAAACCTGTCAAAAACATGTCCTGGTCATTTTTCTCACCAAATGTGTCATTGATTTTGGGGTTAAATGTTACTTGTTCTTGACAGGTTTCAAGAGAGTCAACCAATACATCGACATAAATTATTTGAGTTAAATAGACAATGCTCAGACTTACATTCAAAATTTCTAAGATTTATAATATGATTTTTTTCTAATGATAGGGTATGTGTTCTGCTTTCCTTCTTCAAAGAGGAATATTTTGAAATGCCTGATTCACTAAATGGAACTAAACCAAGAGAAATATTTTTAGGGCAAGAAATATAATTAACAGAAAAAATAGTGGAATACACATCATTATCTCCTATGTTCGGTAATTTGTTTCCGACAGTATTTTTCTCATCTGAACTCGTCCTCAATGGTGTAAAACGTTTGTACAGTATATGCATGTGTGCTTGAGTTCGCTTCTGTCAGGAAAAGTACTTCAAACTCTAATGGTGGTGGATAATCAATATTTCCCTATTTACTCCCACTGGGCAACTCTGGGCCACACGTGTGTCTTATCAAGGCTTAGCGATTCATTCGTTACTAGGATGAATCTCAAGCAGTGCAAGTCTCATTCAGACTGAGCAGGATTCCAGCTGTTTATTGTCTCTTATCGTGCCTAATGTCTTTTTAACACTCTGGAGAGGAATAGATAGGAAAGACAGAGGCTAAATGATGAAAGCCAAATACATGACATTTTCTTGTTAGTAAATCAATGACCTACTTATACACACGCTTTACACTGAAGGAAGTCTCTGTTAGAATGAAACTCCACAAAATAGTTTTTATTGTTCTGGCTTTTTAGTTCATTTGTGTTTGCTTTGAGGTATCTATATGCTAGTGCAGTGCTTCACAGCTGGTGGGTCATCATGCGCCAACATGGATGAGTTGTATGACATAAACGCATCCTTGAAAACCTTGAACTATGCAAAACTATGCAAAGTGAAAGAAAATATGACCTAGATTACATGAAATATGGGTTCACTTCCAACAAGATTGAAAATGGTATGTACCGACCACAGTGTGTGATGAATTACTGGCGACTGAGAACATCAGTTTGACATTCAGTTGACATTTAGAAATAAACCACTGAAGACTGTAAATCCCACTTCTGCCATTACATGCATTTACACATTTTCTTATTCAGTCTGTCATGTTAATAATTTGACATTTTTGAGGTTTGATTAATAATTTTGGAATGTTTGGTCGCTGCTTGATTTCCAATTTAAAATCTAGGTCTTACAGCAAAATCAACTGAGAAGCACTGTACATGTGTAAGCCCAAAAAAAACAGCAAACTTCTCTTTTAGTAGATGCACAAGCAAGAGTGTTTTATGGACATATATCAGAATGGCTGTGATTCAGCCTCTGAGGCATTTGTATGCTGGTGCAGTAGAATAGCATTTACAGTATGCTATGCAGACCATGCTCAAAAATATCTAACTATGCAAAACTATAAATTATATATAAATAAACAGAATTATCAAAGCATGGTTCTTTATGGAACCTTTTAAAAACGGCTCAAGACTGAGTTTTTTATGGAGGTACCTTTTGGACCTGGATAGTTTATATGTCAAATTTGTTAGCAAGGATGGCTTGGGTTGTTTTGGAGCAAAATGGAGACAACACGATTGTGTGATATTATTTATACAGCAGTTCAGTAAACGAGAAGTTAATATTGATAGTGTTTTGTTCCTGAATGATTCCAGTGTTGCCAACTAATTTTCAGGTAAAGTTGCTAAAGTCGATTTGTTGCTAAAAGTTGCTAAATGACGTTGTGACGTCACAATATGTAACCTTGACGCAAAACTGTGTCATTGTGTAGAATACACATTGAAATTGCTAACATTTCAGCAAAGAATATAATTTGAAATATGTTAATTTAGATTTGTTCGTAAAAATAATATACTCACCTCAGTCGTGGTATTGAGAGTGTTTTCATTACTTTTTATCAGGTGATAGAACTGGTACACTATGAATAGATTAGTTGCAAGTCTCATAATTACTGCATTACCTGTCTCATAACTAATAACAATGTTACACACACAGACATCAATTTCCTCTTTCTGGAAGTCCGGAGAACAAGGTTTTCTCTGAAATGTACTGGAGTTTACCCTATATTATCCAAAGATACTTTAAAAAGAACAAACAAAAACAAGGACAGAAAACACCTTTGTGGTAGAAGTGAAAAAGAAAAAACAGAATCATACAGTATTTCTGAGTAAACTACATTTTATCAGTGACAGTCATATGTAGGTGTAACTATATTTGAAAAAATAATAATAATAAAAATAAATAAATAAATAAAAGAAAATGTGCTAATAATTTTCTGTCAGGACATTATCCAGTAATTATCCAGAACATTAATCCTAAAACACAATGCAATAAAGTGCAAAATTCATATTACAGGTAAAAAAAAAAAAAAAAAAAAAGGCAAATTCCATCATATTAATACAGTACATTGTGCCCTGTTTTTATGGTATTTTAACAGGTTTTTCACTGTATGTTTACATTTAAAAAACATCACAAATGATTTTCTTTGTAACTTTTTACTATTTATACTGTATGTATATGAATATTTCATATAATTGCATTAGATCATTTTTCTTTAAGTGCATTCAGCCCATTATCAACTTGTTGCAAGTTAATTGACCTCAAAGGCTATTGTTTAGTAGACTTTACTGAACAATAATCACATTAAACTGTAATTATAAGTGAGAAAATCACCCTGCCATTAGCAAGAACGGTTATTTATATACTGAAGTGCTCAGCCAAATTGGTCTCAACACAATTTCCTTGATGACTGATCGCATTTCAAACGCAGTGAACAAAGGTGGGCATTTGTTGCCACATTTTGAGGTCAGGCTGGGCAATTAAAGTGATATTTCTTCAAAAAATACATCATTCCAAACTTATAACTGTTTGTATTTTATGGAACACAAAAGGAGGTATTCAGAAGGATGTTCAATGCCTTTAGCATTATTTATGTCAAAACTGTGACACATCTTGATGTGTCATATTAATATAAATCACATTTGGGAACATACTAGGTTGTGTTCCATGGAAGAAAGAAATAATCATACAGGTTTGCAATGATATGAGAGTATCATCTTTGTATGGATTCTTTCCAGGATAATCTTTTTCAGACTTCCCCAAAATGAGTGGGTTTCTCTTCAAATGGAGGTGTTTTCAAGGACACTTGTGCAGACCAGAGCTTGACGTTCTATTTGGTTAAAATTGGAAAGAGAGGTCAAACAAAACTAAGTAATTGAAAAGGTAACAGAATTTATAAAAAGTTCACTTCTGTTTGAATAGTAATTTCAAATTCATTAATTAAGTGTGAGCATATCATATGACATGTTCTTTCATAATATTAATTATAGATTAAAATCCACCCCAGATAAAATATCTTCACGCAGGGATGCGTTCTCGCCTCTTCAACTATACAGTGTTTGATAAGACTATGCATTTTAGAAAATATCTATACAGTGTAATACCAATATGTATTGAATCTTTTCTTGAGTGTAAGAATGAGCTCTGTTTTTCTGAGCTGAGAATCTCCTCCTGATCCAGGGTAAATAAGGTACATCGGTTTAATTAAAAAGCCTCCGAAAGGAGATCTGGTGAGATTTACATTTCAAAGCTCCTCTGTCTCTGCTGTATATCCTCCTGGAATGGAAAACAGGGATGTAATTTGGTTAGAACACCCCTCTGAAAATGATTTGGGTGATTAAGTGACCTGAAATGTTTGAATATCAAATGAGAAACCTGTGAATTAACCATGAGAAAGAGATGAGCTGCAAGAGGAGGGAGACGAGGTTTGACAGTGAGAAATCAACTGATCAGGCAAAGATCCTCAAATAGTCAGTCACCAACAATTTATTTGTATTTGTCGATGAAGTAACAAAGGCTGAAAAGGTAAACCCTTATATTGACATCTCTTCCCTCCAACCAGTCTGATCTGGAGAGCTCTGACGTTCTCTATTTGGCCAAAGGATATTCAGTTTGAGGCCTCGCAGCAAGACCATGTCTTACCGATGTGTGGAGAGCATAATATGCGCTTCGATAAAGAAAATCGAATTTTGATCCTTTTTATATGTTTTCAGACAGTGTGCCAAGCCTTTTTGGTGAACTCAAAGAATTGTATGAAGGTATCTCCCATGAAGATTTTCAAAGAAAGCACCAGTTATTCAGTTCATTCAGGTCACAATGGGATCATACTGTACGTCATATAGGCAACATTTTATATGGAAACTTTATTGAAGATGAAGTTGTTAAACAATATTAAGTAAACTTCAACCAACAGTGAAATAAGTTGTGAGTTGTGAAAAGTTCATTTACATATAATTATTCCTCCCACATTAAAATGTATCAAGTTTAATTAAAACGTACAGAGCCATATACTTGTTTTGATTACATCAATAATTATTATTTTAATGCCTTTGCAATGTAATAAATCAATGTAAATACACTACTCTAAAAATGTTTTGGCGCAGCAGCAAAAAAAAAAAAAATTCATTAGAAGTTGTCAAAACTCAAAAAGATTGATGCAAACTTTTTTAGCACAAGAAAATGCAACAGTTTTCTTCAATTTCTTTGAGTTATAACAAATTCTAATGAAATTATGCTCAACAACAAATTACACTAAACAGCATTAAACATTAACAGGTAATTAAAAGGCATTTCCATTAAAACACTTAATTTCATAATTTACTCTGCTTAGTCCTATGCAAAGCATCATGGGAACTAGAAATACACTGCCCAGTTTATCAAGACAATTCCATTATGTTCCATTATATATTAAATAATCAATTATCACAGAAATTTGAGTTTAAATTGCACACAATATTAAAATATTGTAATTATCACCATTATGTTTGCAACATTTATCTACAGATTACTTTAGAATTTTTTACTTGCAACCATGCATTTATTTAAGTTGTGGCAATAGGTCCCATTGAATTCCTTTTTAGAATATATAATATGGTAATATATGCATGTCACTTTAGGCCAGGTTTACATTACAACAATTACAATTTTAGATCACGGATCATTTCAAGTCAGTAGAAATGCATTGTTTATTGTGTCAAAAGTACTGCAATAGATTTCCATAGTAAATTGGCCAGATATTAAAATATGATATATGATGTCCGTATGTATCAAAATGCATATGAAAATTGCTTCATAATGCAGCAAGCAATAGTTTGTATTAGACAGGCATAAGTCCCATGCAGGCTGGTTTGCAGGCTGGTTTTCAGTCTCAGTCCATCCCAGTATGTGTGTGTGTGTGTGTGTGTGTGTGTGTGTGTGTGTGTGTGTGTGTGTGTGTGTGTGTGTGTGTGTGTGTGTCACATAAGCCCATGCACTGCATCATTGTGCACGTCCATAACACAGACACCTGAGCCTTATGACTCTCTGAGTAATGACTCTGCAGGGAGATCTTTCCCAAGACTCCACCCTTCATTTCCAGTCCAGGTGGTCTGATGCCAAACTGCGTTGCTTCTCCAAACTCCGATAACTGACGGGCCTTTTTCCCTCTAATCTGATTTCTATTGACTGAGTGCGGCCAGCAAGTGCTGCTAAAGCCTCTCTATGGTGTGTTATAAATTTTACCACTGACACCTTAAAAGCCAACAGCCCCCACCCACCCCATCCCGCTCCGACAGACCGTATAAACACACACGCTCCCCTCTTGCCCCTTGCCCGTATGCTGCTGCCCCTCCACCGCCCTGCAGCCTAATGGGGGAGATAGTGTTACGAATGGAGAGGGAAGTGCCCCTATCATGATGTCAGACTTCCTAACGGCTGCTTAAGTGCTGCTTAAAAATGACCCCAGCACTCTCTGAATCTGAGCGCATTGTATCGAGGACTAATGATTACACGTGCAATGAGATGCGGCTTAATGAGGAAGCATTTTACGGCGGAAATGACTTAAATCTTCTTCTCCGGCTGTGGGCTCATTTAGTATTAAATGAAATCAGTCCGGGCAAATGTCTGATGCATGCTGGGAAATGGAGATTCTGTGTTGCAAATCACCTTTTGCATTGTTTATACTCTTGTAGTATGTAATTTATCTATGCTGCAAGGAGGAAAAGAGTCAAAACTAGTAAATATAATTTGTTTGCAGATGCCCCTTGGTTTGATATGTTCTTGTACACTACTACACAAAAGTTTTGGGGTAATGGCTGCTGAAAATTCAGTTTTGCCAACTCAGGAATAAATTACATTTTTAAATATATTAAAATACAAAATGGTTATATTAAATTGTAAAACACACACACACACACACACACATAAACTGGATATAAGCTCATTTTCCACTAAAATCATGTTAACAGTTACTGTCTTCTGTTGTTTTTTGAATATTGAAGTGAGTTATTGAAACAATTATTATTTCCAATGTTTACATTTGCCATTATTCACTTCCAAAGCACCTCACTGTAACCCAGATTTTTGCTTAAAAAAAGAATAAGTAGAAAAAGAAAGAAAGAAAGAAAGAAAGAAAGAAAGAAAGAAAGAAAGAAAGAAAGGAGGGATAAGTGGCAGTTTTTAACCGCAAGGTAATCAACATTATGCCACAAATGCTGTTGATTGAGCTTTACTATACTGAACCTGGAATTCTCCTTTCAGGTTTGTCCCTTAGACATTGAAGGAAAAGCTTTCTACTACAGAGTAAGATTGGGGTTATTTTTAAAGAAAGACCCACTCCAGCAGAAGAAAGGCGCATGTCAGTTGACATTTGAAAAGTAGGCACTTTTGCACAAGCTCTAAGTCTCTTTCTTTCTGGCTCTAAGTGTGTGAGTGACAATGGCCGCTGTGCGGGCGCTGATGGATGGTCTGATTTTCCTCTTCATCAGCCTGATCAGAAACGTGGCAGCCACCTCAGACAACCCCAGAGCAGCCGCGCTCTCTAAATCACTGGCCACAGAGACAAAGAAACATCTAGGCCTGATTTCACTAACGGGGCATAGCTTAAGCCAGGACTAAGCCTTAGTTAAATTAAGATATTTAAGCAACTTTTACAAAAATGCCTTAGATGAAAACATCAAGGTGTGCATCTTGACACAGAACAATGACACTGACATATTTTAAGATATGTCAGAGCAAGATATTTTCAGTTGAGACGGCTCAAACATGCATTTTAGTCTGGGACTAGCTTAAGCCTCGTCTGTGAAACTGCACCAGAACTGGAGCGAGTCACAAGCCCTGGCAGCCTCCCTGTGTGCTCTTTAGCTCACACTGCAAACACTGCTCAGGTGCAGAGATGCTTGTTTCAGCTTCTCCAGGTTGAATCAATACTGGAAAGCTTGCTTGCAACGATGTTTATACGATTCAAGATGAACTAGAAGAAAGTCTGTTGAAATATCATTTTAGCCAAGTGTAACTCTTGCACCAAGGCTGCATTTATTTGACTAAAAATATAAAACAATAATATTGTGAAATACTGCTTTTTTATTTAAAATAACTATTTTCTATTTTAATATATTTTGAAGTTTTCTTTATTTCTGTGATCGCAAAGCTGAATATTTCAGCAGCCATTATTCCAGTCTTTGGTGTCACATGATCCTTCAGAAATCATCCTAATATGCTGATTTGCCCAAGAAACATTTCTCAGTATCATCAATGTTGAAAACATGTGCTTTCTTTTTTGTGAAAACCATGCTGCTTTTTCAGGATTATTTGATGAATAGAAAGTTCAAAATAACTGCATTTATTTTAATATATTTTAAATCATTTGATCTTTTTATGCATCCTTGTGTGTATAATTGCATTTATAATTTATGTAGTAGTATAGAATTAGGAGCTGATATTCTTCTTAATAACCATAATTATATAGGGGCAACTTGGCATGTTCTTCATTGTTAGCATAAATAATGACATAATTTATCCCAGTAAGGCTACATAAATTGTGCCTTGCTCTAGCTAGAGTGAAAAATAAATTAATTTTCCTCACCAGACCTCCTCCTCTCCAAAATCTTCTTTTGTCATGTCTTCTTCCATTATAACCGCTTTTGAAATGTGGCTAATTTTAAAGAATGTCTAACAGCTTTTTGATTGTTTTTGAGTTTTCCACATAATTATATCTTAGAATTAACAACAAGGCAGGCTATGCCTACTACACAAAATTCCAAAATTGACAGTAGAATCTATAGCCTATCTAAAATAAATATTCATTAATGAAATGATACATTATATAAATTATACTTATATGTATTATTGTTAATAAAACGTTTTATCCTCCAGCTAATCATCTATTTGTTTTGTGCTCTTTGATAAAAAGAGGACTCTGTCTTCTCATTTGATTGACAGTTGAATAGTCAACTCCCAACCCCACAAGACAAGAGTATAATTATAGCAGGACTGCTTTTGTAATGTTAACAATGATGCGATTTTGAGACGCTCAACAGCAGCATGTTATCTCCCAGCACAAAAAGTCCTAATGATTACAGCCTGCTGCATTCTAGCTGAACGAGGTTACATTTCAAAGAGATCCAGACAATACAAAGACAGGAAGACAACAGCTAAGCCCAGACTGATTCCTAATGTTATGTACGTGTCAGCCTACATTTTAAACGCCAACACACCTGCGCCATTCTTCTGTCCATTCCTGGATGAAACGACACGACAGGTGTCCATATCAGGTGCGCTGCAGCTGTGGATAGATGTGGGACAGCAGCGACACCATGTGGTAATTATGGTAATTCTTTGAAGAAAAAGTTGTCCTGGGGTGCGTGGGACTTCAAGCATTTTCTAATCACTGGTAACTGACCTACAAATCGAATACTCTAGAAACGCTTGTTACCTCAAACGACTTTATCTGATTTTAGCAGCGCTGAGAATAGTAACAGATACCACGTGACAAAGCAGTCTGTGTGCTACGTGCTTTATAACTGTGCAGCTACACAGAGAAACTTATAATCGTTTAATTTTAATTTACAAAATAAAAAATTAAAATTATTATTATCGTGCTTGATCAATTAGAAACAGCATCGAGGTCCCTTGAAATTTTAGTAGTAGCCTACTGTAGTGCCACTTCCGGAACACTAGCAGGCGCCAAACACAAGCGCTGGTCTCGGATCAACGCCATAAAAGAGGCAGAAGAAGATTATAGGAAGAGATTGGCGAGGAAGAATGAAATAAGCAGCACAATAGAAATTATAAATCATAATGCTGCGCTAACTGGGTCATTTATCATAAACTTAAACACTTTACATCGTTTCATCAGGAGAGGAGGACATGGCGTTTGTCACAGCGAACTGGAACCCTCTGGGCGACGCCTTTTACAGGTAAATATCAGAACAGCTTAATCATTCTGTTTATTAAATGCGCAGAATATGAGTTTATAAATCATCATCCTGCACACATGCGTTCATCTAGGTAGAGAGAAAGTGTAGCTTTTAAACTGCGTGTTTGTTTTGAATAGTGTCTGGTGTCATGTGACAGCTGTCATGAGTGGCAGGGAATCAGTTAACAAGCGTGTCTTTCCTTTATTAAAGTAGCGTGGATTTCATTCTAACTATGACTGAATTAACTATGGTATTCTGGAAACGTTCATAATACTGTAAATCTATTAGTAGAATAACTTTTCTTACAACTAACGTTAGTTTCTAAATGTGATTAGGTTACAGTTCTCATCAAATACCTTAGTTTGGTTATGTAAACTATAATCACATTGGCATCAAGACAATTCAATGTTCAGAAAAATATTCTGAATTAGCAGTATCATTGCTGTTTAATAAAATGTTTTTCAGTATTTTGACAGGAATCTTAACTTCCACTAAACATACATGAACCAAAGCTCACATGTGTTCTCAACTTATGAAAGAGCTTACATTATTATTTGTTTATGTAACAGCTTATTTATTTATTACACAAGTTATGTGAACGTATAGTTTGAAAAACGGTTAATTGTTTAACAATTTGTTAATAAATTGTTTTAAAGGCAGCTTGTAATACAGTAAAATAATTTTAATAATGAGAGTATTAATTTGTTTAATATGAAATGGAATATTATTTATACCCCATTTACTTGACTCGAAGTGTCTTGGTGGATGTCCTAATGTTGGGAAGAAAATTTGTCTGCTTTAAAAACATTTTAAAGACATAAAAACATTTGACGTTTTCCAGAGACGTTTTCTTTATAAGGAAAATAATTACAAGGTAATATACCTGCTGTTACACTTTTTAAATATTTTTGTCATGTCATTTCAGCCAATTTTGAAGACCAAGAATATTGTCATTGCTAAACATATCTCTGAAACCCCTGGCTGTCCACTTTAAAGTACATTTAGTCTTAAAGCTATGGCATGTAAGATCTGAGAAATTCACTAAAAACAATTTGTGGCCTATAGAAGACAAAACAGAATTGCTGGGTCCATTGAGGTTTCCCAGAAAGCATGGGTTGTGTTTATCTAGGCAAACATATTAACCTGGCTTTTACAGTATGTTGTGCAGGTACTATTATGCTTTTTAACATTTTGCCTCCCCCTTCTTTGTTTCTTTTTCCTGAAACAGAAAGATTGAATTGTATGAGATGGGCTGGAATCTGAAAGATGGTCTGAGAGACTGTCTGGTTGCTGCAGCTCCATATGGGGGTCCCATCGGTAAGTTTTGGGTGAGATCAGCCCAGCAAAATCTTATGTATGATTATATCTTGGTACAGTTTTGTGCAGTTCAAAGACACTTCTTTCTCTGTCAGCTCTCCTAAAGGGTCATAACCGACGCTCTCCCAGTGCCAGACCTCAGTTAGAGATCTACTCTTCCTCAGGACTGCCTCTGGCCAGTTTTCCAGTAAGAGCACACAGCTGCACAAGCAGGTCTGCCCGATTAATCACGATAAGGCTTAGTGAGATTATCAGATCGCAAAGACTGCCATTTAATTGAATAAATGTGCACAGCACTAAGGCACTGAGTTCTTACACATGAGTTGTTTGTGATCCAGTGGTGTTTGTGGCATCTTGGAGTAGCTTGGTTCACAGTAAATGCTGCTTCGCATGAACTCATCTATTTATCTGCTCTGAATTTAGGTTGTTTATAACATGCATTTGGAAATGCAAATTGCACCAACCATCTTCCCATACTTGTTTTAAGAATTGCTTAAACAACAAAGGAGATGCTTTATGGGCTCAATGTGGTTTTCTGTCAAAATAAAAGTTAGATGGTTTAACAAAAAATAAAAAAAATACATAGGCCTATATATATATATATATATATATATATGTGTGTGTATATGTATATAAATTAAATATTACTGTTGTAATTTTACACTTGTACTGTTAAATAAAATTATTTTATTATTTTTCTATCTTTTACTTTTTTATTTTGCAATGAAATTACAATACAGTATTTCTTATTTTGTTTTTATTTAGTAATTTAAATATTTTAGTAAGTAATTATTATTACTTTATTGCCATATTAATATATAAATAAATATAATTTCAACAAACCTGAATTCTTTTAAAGCTCAATTTAAATTGGAATTTTTATTGCAATTCGCTTTTTTCCCCCAGATTGTGCAGCCCTAGAATTGACTATTAGTTATTAAAGGATACTGTTCCTTTTGAATACTTTATTGAACAAAAAATCTGTATAGTAACTTCTCTCTTTGTCTGTCTCAGTGGAAGAGTGGAGTGGTGAAGCAGTTGGGTTGGACAGTGTCTGATGACCTACTGTGTGTCCAGGAGGATGGCACTGTGCTTGTCTACGATCTCTTGGGTGGCTTCAAGAGACACTTCAGCATGGGCAATGTGAGAATGCGTACATTTTAAAAAGGATGCATCCGTGATTCTTTAATTTAAAAGCATTGGTTCTTTAAATCAGTATTGATTTATAGCTGAGCCATAGCATTGATTCTCTCACAGGAGGTTTCTCAGAGTCAGGTGCTGGAGACCAAGATTTTCCATTCGCCGTATGGGACAGGTATTGCCATATTGACAGGTGCCTTGCGATTCACTTTGGCCACAAATATTGATGACATAAAATTGAGGCGGTTGCCTGAGGTTCCAGGTAAAATATGCATTATTTGTGATGTTATAAGAATACCAAATTCCACAGTATTGTGAAAGATAATATGTAAGTGAGATACATTTATTAAGGGTTTGTGTTTCTAACCCTGAGTGGTCATTTTTTTTTTTTTTTCAGGTCTACAGGGGACACCCTTATGCTGGGCAGTCCTGACTCAAGACAGACAAAGTAAAGTGCTGGTGGCCAATGGATCTCAATTGTTCATCTTAGACAATACAGCCTGCACACCTGTGGTAAAGACCACTCGCACACACACTCAAACTACACAGATATTCAGATATTATCAGTGTTTTATTACCTCATAAAAGATGCCAGTCTTTTTTGCCCTGAATCTAAATAATATGTTTTGAAACCCATGTGGATGACACAAATGTACCAGACCAAGCAATCAAAACAGTGTATAAACAGCCAATATGGATAAGAAAGCACCTGCTAAAAAAATTTTTGTGTGTGTGTATCAGACTCCCCCAGGTCTCTCTCCACAAGCATCCAGTATAGTTCACATGTGTGTCTCATTCAGTTATAAGTATCTGGCGCTCCTCACTGACTCTGGCCATGTGTGGATGGGCACATCGAACCTAAAAGTAAGTGAAACCCAGCAATATCACTTTGTATTTTATGTATATTCTGGTCACAGAAACTTGTGGTCAGTGGTCTAAGTGATTGTTTTTCCATCAGTTCATTACTCTGTCCACTTTAATTGATTAGTTAACTAATTGACTAGTTAATTAATTGCTCTGTCTTAAGCCTTAATTACAGCCTTAATACATTTGCACAACAAGGCAGCATCAAGGGAATGTTTTCTTGTGCAGGAGAAACTCAGTGAGGTGGACACCAAAATCAAAACTCCCCCTAAACAGATGGCCTGGTATGGCACACTTTTACACTTTGCATGATTTATGTATATTTGGTGTATGCTGTATTTTCACTCACATTATTTTAAAGGACAAGTTTGTATTTTAATTTTTTTTTTGCAGGTGTCGCAGGCCCAAGAGTCAGCAGCCATCAGCTGTGGTAATGTGGGATGGGCTTCTCATAGTGGTGGGAGAATGTAAAGAAACAATTCAGTACCACCTGGACGATGACTCAATTCTGGTGCCGGAGCTGGACGGGGTTCGGATCATCAGTGGAACACACCATGAGCTTCTGCAAGAGGTCCCAGGTTAGAAGATGTATACTGAAAAAATTACACACTACCGTTTAAAAGTGTGGGGTCAGTTAGATTTTGACAGGATTAAAATATAATATATTTCTGTGATGGCAATGCCACATTATCCTTCAGAAATCATTCTAGTAAGCTGATTTGGTGCTCAAGAAACATTTCTTATTATCAGTGTTTAAAGCAGTTGTGCTGCTCAATATTTTTGTGAGAACCGTGATGCACTTTTTCAGGATTCTTTGATGAATAGAAAGTTTAAAAGAACAGAATTTATTTGAAATGGAAATCTTTTGTAGCATTATAAAGGCCTGTAGTGTTACTTTTGATGTAATGCATCCTTGCTGAGTAAAAGGATAATTTCAATCAAAAGCAAAAACCAAATCTTACTGACCCCAAAAATTTGAACAGTAATAATGTATATGGATTGCTGCCAGGTTCTACATCCCTCAAGCCCACAAGTGATTTGTTTTTCCCATGATTCTCTGCAGGTGCATGTGAGGAGATCTTTAAAATTGCCTCAATGGCTCCTGGGGCATTACTGCTGGAGGCTCATAAAGAATATGAGGTAAGACACATTTACTGTGTCGGATACACATTATTAAAGTTCGACATGGTGTGAAAAAATGTGAAAATGTAAAGTGAAAAATGTAATACATATAAATGACAATAGATTTACAATTACAGCTATTGTTGAAAATGACATACTTTTGTTAAAGTTATTGGGAAAAAAATATTTGTCTTAATGGTAAATATTTGGACAATAAAACAAATATGTTTAAAATGTTTTGTTGTTGCCAGCAGAATTTATTTTTTTATCTGTGTCAAAGGTACAGTTCACCCAAAAATGAAATTTCTGTTGTCATATACTCACCTTTAAGTTGTTCCAAACCTGTATGAGTTTCTTCTGTTGAACACAAAAGGAGATATTTTGAAAAATGTGGGTAACTGAACAGTTGCTGGTAGCCATTCATTGACTATCATAGTATTTTTTTTTTTCTTCTAATTTTTGGGTGAAACTATCCTATAGGTGCTAATTATGGCAGGTACATTATATCTAATGACTTTTGTGTTTGTATTTGCAGAAAGAGAGTCAGAAGGCAGATGATTATCTGAGAGAGATTAAAGAGCAGAGTCTGTTGAGCGAGGCTGTGAGGCAGTGTGTGGAGGCCGCCGGACATGAAAATGAACCTGAGACACAGAAAACACTCTTGAGGGTGAGCCACAAAGCCTAAATGCTGTGGGAAGAGAGACATTTTGTTTACAGAAGGAAAGACAATACACATGGGTTTATACCTTCTCTCTTTCTCAATTGTTGTCTCTGCAGGCGGCCTCATTTGGGAAGTGCTTTTTGAGTAATTTTCCTCCAGAGCAGTTTGTCAGCATGTGCAGAGAACCTGCGGGTGTTGAATGCAGTCCGAGACTATACCGTCGGCATTCCTCTTACCCACACTCAGTTCAAACAGATGACTGTACAGGTGCTCATCGACAGGTGTGACCATAAGAGAATCTAATTCTGTGCAGAACAATTCTCTGTTTGCATTGCAGAGAATTGTTTTGTGATCACTTCCTTTGAAATGAGTAAAGTTGTAAATGAGTGTGACAAAGCAGATTATTCATCTTAATCTATGGCTCTTTCTGTGTTTCAGACTGGTGTATCGTAAATTCTATCCACTAGCTATTGAGGTTTGCCGCTATTTAAAGACTCCAGAATATCAGGGAGTGAGCCGAGTACTCAAACACTGGGCCTGCTACAAGGTGTGTGTGTGTGTGTTTGCTTTAGTTATTTAAAAGTCTAAAAATATGAATGTTGTGATATTTTTATTTATAGATAAAACTATAAAATATAATTACATTTTTAATATAATTTTTTTTTATTTAATTAAATGTGTTTATTTTTTCTAAAAAAACAGTAAAAACAGTAATATAGTGAAATATTATTAATGGTGAGTCTTTACTGTCAATTTTGATCACCCTTCAAAAATTTGGGTTCAGTAGATTTTTTTTTTCTTTCAACTTTATTCAGCAAAGTTGCATTAAATTTTCAAACTTGACAGAAAAGACTCACCGTTATTTAAAACAGTTATTTCAAATTGTAATAATATTTCACTATATTACTGTTTTTACTGTATTTCTGATCAAATAAATGCAGCCTTGGTGAGCATAAGAGACTTCTTTCAAAAACATTATAAACATCTTACTGACCCCAAAGTTTTGAATGGTCATATGTACAACTTTTATAATAATTTTATGGCACTTTTGTGTCTCTTTGAAGTCCCCATTTATTATAAAGTTGATTTGCCATTCATTATGAGTTTTATAAATCCACAGACATCAAGCGTTTTCACAGATGTTTTTTCAGAACCAGAGGACATCTGCAGGTGCAGATGGGTTTCATTGTACTTGCAATACCTTGTGAAGATGTGAAGTTTTGTTCAGTCTGAGAGGTTCTGATGCAGCACGGCAAAGCTTGCGAGTGAAGTGCCAATCAGTTAAACCCCATAACAGTTTCTTTGTGTGTGCTTTTGTAGGTCCAGCAGAAAGAAGAATCAGATGAAGTCATAGCAAAAGTTGTGAGTGTGAAGCTTGCTGATGCTGCTGGAATCTCCTACTCTGAAATCGCCACTAAAGCGTATGAGAGTGGACGCACAGAGCTCGCCATTAAGGTACACGCACACACAGTCTATTTTCTAATAAAGACCAAGGGCCACTGATATTATGGGTCGTCAGTCAGTTTGTGTTGGCCTTTCTCTTTCAGTTGTTGGAGTTTGAGCCTCGTTCTGGCGAGCAGGTCCCACTGCTGTTAAAAATGAAGAAAAGCCCTCTGGCTTTAAGCAAAGCCATTGAGAGTGGAGACACAGACCTCGGTACACACTCATTCACATACATGTTTCAAAACCTTGTGAGCTGCCTACCTAGGCATAATTTTATGTAGATACACTGCTGTTCAATTTTGTAAAAAAAAAAAAACCTTACTAACCAAAAACATTTTAACTGTTCTTTTGAATGGTAGTATGTCATAAATTAAATTTGTCAGCAAATAGTAGCTTGGTCAGATCTATGCATCAAAAAGATTTTATGTATTTTAAAGATTACTCTCCATTGGTTACGCTCCATTTGACAGGAATTGAAATAGAAATGTCATCTGATTCTAAACTGAGCAAACACTCACATAACACGCTTATATACTTCATCCTTACATTTACTCAGAGCCAAAAGCATTAGGAACACACACCCTGTTACAGATACACACTTTTAATAGTATCCAGAATCACTGGAGATGGGTTACCTGCATGTTTTCTTGTATGCTAGTGTACACAGTGGTCATGTATCTGAAGAATGAGCTGAACAGAGGAGACTTCTTCATGATGTTGAGGAACCAACCTGTGGCTCTGAGCCTCTACAAACAGGTATGCACATCTGCACACACCTGCTTCCCGAAGACACACACAATCTGCTGCTGCAGAACTGAGAACCACAGGCATTATTTATGACAAGAACATGCCCTATCTCTTTTTGAGCTAACCTAAATAATATTCATGAGCTAACGTTCATGTCTGTGAACGTGGCAAAGGGCCACAATAAAATCTGATTGGTCCAAATCCTTCTGCTCATATATGTACATTAAATCTGTTCTGATTGGCTATGATTTTGTTGCTTTATATACAGAAAAATTACTTCTGCCTAGTTAGGACAATTGTTCAAAAAAGCAATTCATGTCAGCACCATACCATAGAAATATTATATGAAAAGCCTAAACGTAAATTAAATTTTGGAAACTTACAGAAATAAATGTTGAAATTGAAGTTCAACTTTCCAAAACTAAAAATGAAATAAAAATAAATTACAGGCAAATATAAGTATTTTTAAAAGACATAAGCACATAACAAAATTACCTAAACCTAAAATAAAATATTAAAACTATAAAAATAAAAGCTAATGCAAAATATTAATAAACACTATGATATCATATCAGTAATATTAAAATAACACTGCATGTTTTTGTTTATTTTGTGTATGTATGTAGTTCTGTAAGCATCAGGAGCAGGATACACTCAAAGATCCTTTTCAATCAAGATGATGATCATGAAGAACTTGGCAATGTTTATGTGAAGGCCAGCTATAAAGAGCAGGTAGATGTTTACAGCTTTCTCTTCCTCATTTTCTTCCCACTTCCATGATTTGAATGACAGAAGTGCTATAAAGGGTCAACAAATTATGGTGGCTCCATTTCCACCAATGGTTTGGGTTTGAAAACATGTCTTCTCTGCCTTCCACCTTCATTTCTTAATACTCTTCTGTTATTTTTAGTAACCTAATTTTGCTAGTTGCTTTGGTAAGAATGCATCTACTGAGAAAACAAATGTAATGTGCGTGTGTGTGTGTAATTGCAGAGACTGGAAGCTCGGATTGCTCTTTTACAAAGTGCAGTGGACGAGTACTACAAAGCCAAGAATGATTTTTCTGCCAAGGTGAAGACCTCAGACTCTACTGTTACAGGCAGATTAACAGCCTGGGTCAGAGTTCACTGTCAGTGTAGCCAGAACATTACATCTGTGAATTATCAAAAGGAATTATAGTATTTCTTTCTTCTTTCTCCTCTCTCAGACAACAGAAGATGAAATGCGTCTGCTGCGGTTTCAGAGGAAGCTAGAGGAAGAGAAGGGTGAGCTGCTCGTGGGATTCTCTCTTCATGACACTTTGATCACGCTGCTGTCTGTGGGACTGCACAAACAAGCCGAACAACTTTACAAAGACTTCAGAGTGCCCGACAAGAGGTGTGCCATCTGTTTATTGTTTTACCCACATGATTTATAGTTGCTCCTTCTGTGGCACTGTTTTTATTTTGTTTTATTGAAAGAATATACCCTTGAACAACATTTAATTCATTTCCGAGTGGCAGTGTTGAGAATCACAAAAACATTCTCTGAGCTTCAGTGGTGACTCTGAGCTAATAAACCAGAGCTAATACTGTCGACTGTAATTAAAAACTACAGTTGTAATGCTACCTTTAATAAAAATAAATAATATCTGCTCTCATGGGTGTAACCTGGGTAAACATGTGTGTAATCAAAATTAACAGGTTCAGCTGCAAACATCTAATTCAGCAAGTGGTAATAAATTTCAGTCTAAGGAAGTCTATTTTTATATATAAAAAAATGCATATAACCCAAAAGGCTGTGTTTACAAATCCCATATAGGGTGTTTAATAAATACACTGAACATCCACAACAATAAAACCACCTGGCTAATATCATGTAGGCCCCCCCTTGTGCTGCCAAAACAGCTCCATAAGACCTCTGAATCTGTCCTGCTGTATCTGGCACCAAGACATTAGTAGCAGATCCTTCAAGTCTTGCAGTTTGCAAGGTGGGCCTCCTTGGATCAGATTTGTTGGTCCAGCACATCCCATAGATACTCAGTCATATTGAGATCTGGGAAATTTGGAGGCAAAGGCAACACCTTGAACTCTGTCATGATTGAACAATTGATGAACAATTGTTGCAGTGTTGCAGAGTGCCTCTGCCTATCAAGGAACTCCACTGCCATGAAGTGGAGTATGTGGTCTGCAGCAATCTTTTAAGTAGGTGGTGCATATTCAAGTAATGTCCACATGAATGCAGGACTCAAGTTTTTCCAGCAGAACATTGGCCAAAGCATAAAAAACATGTCTTATCAGACCAGGCCCACAAGAACATCCCACAAGACTTGCCTTTTTGAGATGCTTTGATCACTATTTGGTCTTCGTCAAAGTCACTCAGATCTTTTCGCTCATTCATTTTTCCTGCTTCCAACTCATGAAATTCAAGAACTGACTGTTCACTTGCTGCCTAATAAATTCCACCACTTGACAGGTGCCATTGTAAAGATATAACCAATGTTATTCACTTCACCCGTAGTGGTTTTAATGAAGTGGCTGTTAAGTCTATATTGTATGTTTCTAAATGAAGAATAATATAATGTTAATGGTGGTCCGAGACGCGGGGATAGGCCCCATCCCCCCGCAACCCTGCAGAAGATAAGCAGTGTGGAAAATGGATGGATGGATGGATAATGGGAATGTCATGATGATATGAGTGAAGGTGTTTCTCATTATCAGGTTCTGGTGGCTGAAGTTAAAGGCTCTGGCTGAGAAAGAGGACTGGGAAGAGCTGGAGAAATTTGCCAAAAGCAAAAAATCTCCTATTGGATATCTGGTAGCTTGTGTCCTGATTATCTGAATTATTCTTAGAGTTATTGTTGTGAAGTATTTATAATGTTTTTTGTTTTTTTTTCTGATCTGATTACAGCCATTTGTTGAGGTGTGCATTAAACACCATAACAAATATGAAGCCAAGAAATATGTGTCTAAAGTCACACCTGAGCAGAAGGTCAAAGCTCATCTTGCAGTGGGGTAAGAGTTTGTTCCAAAATGTATTTGGTCATTTTTTTTTCTTTTTGAAAGAAATTAATACTTTAATTCAGCAAGGACAAATTAAATTGACCAAAACAAAAAATGTTAAGCAGTACAACTGTTTTCAACATTGATAACAATAGGAAAAGTGTCCTGAGCAACAAAGCAGTATATTAGGATGATTTCTGAAGGATCATGTGACACTGAAGACTAGAGTAATAATGCTGAAAATTCAGCTTTACCATCACAGGAATAAATTACACTTTAATATATTAAAATAGAAAAATTATTATAAATTGTAATGTAATTGTAAACTTTATTTTTGATCAAATGCAGACTTGGTGACTTTTTTTCAAAAACAAGAAAAAATCTTTCTTACCCCAAACCTTTGAACATAATTGTACATTACTGTTCATGATTAAGACAAAGAACCACAATAAATATTGTTGTCTCTCACACAGGGATATGGAGGGTGCCGCAGAGGCTGCTATCGAGAGACGTAATGAATCAGAGATCAGTACTGTTCTGTCACGCTGTTCAGCCACCACTGATCATCTTCTGATGGAACGTCTCAACCGTGCTAAAGCCACTGCTGTCAAAAAGTGAGCCTGTACACCTCTGTACTGCTCAGCTCAACTGCATTTGCTGCCCAAAAGTGAACCTCTGTGCACCCATTCTCCTGCACAAAGCAGCTCGCAGCAGAATCAGCTTTCAGCTATGTAAATGACTCATGATGTAATGGAACATTTTCATGAAAATTCTGCACAATGAAGGAAATTTCTTGGGTGGAGAAAAAGATGGACAGCAAGAAAATTAGCATGTCAGCAGTTTATGTTTTTGCTGTGTCTGTCAGACAGCTAGAAGCGGTTCCCATCTTGCACTTCCCTGTAAAACCTTTGTACCTATAACTGCATTATGAACCATTGTTTGTGTGTTGTATAATCATACTGTCTTTGATCGTATGTTCATGCCTGTGTCCTGTAGAGATCATTTGCCTTTATGAATATAACAAAACACTTATTTTAATTAAACTATGATTGGATATAAACGTGTTGAATGCGATGTGTGCACACAAATCACACTGTTGGTTCTTTTTTAGCACAATCACGCTTTTGTCTCATCATGACCAAGCATTGAGAGACTGGGGTCAAACTCCTCTCTCTTGCACTTGTATCCTTATTTTAGGGTGTATTTAATCGTATGGGCGCAGAGGGCGCTCTATTGTCACTGTCACATTACATTGACAGACGGAAACGCTGCAGTTTGCAAAGTTGGAAACTTCTTGCAAGAACAGCGACCAGAGAGGAAAAGAGGATATAGTTTAAAAAGGTACGACAGTACAAACGTCTTGGTTTTCAGGAAATATGATGTCCAACAAACACTGTTTGTACAGAGCTGCATGACTTCTTTGTCACGTGATTTTGTAGTTCAGTCTTTCCAGAAGACTGAGCACAAATGTGCTGTTCTTTACAGTTCTCATTGTTTCGGTTTGGGGTTTTTTTTGGTGTAATTTCGTTAAATGAAACATTGTAACGGTGTCTGTCTTAAAAATCGATATGTTCAGCTTTCACGCTGTCGTGGTTTGCTTTAACAACAATTCTGTAATATATAATCGAATAAACCAGTGTTTTTAAAAACAACTGTGTCGTGTGTAGACACGAGCGTGATACACGACAAATTGTGATTGAGCAATGATTCATTTGTAACACATTCTGCATGACTGTCATTCAACATTGTTCGTCAGTAAATGTCAAATGAATGATCGAGGTGATTACGGTTATGATTATGAATACAGTTAGTTTGCATTGTATTAATGTACAATCCGTCAGATATTCATCCATGGCTCATAATTTAATTTATTGAGGTTGTATTGATCCATACCAAATGGTCACACTTTCTATTAATGTCAATAAATGGTTATACGTATATTGCTCAATAATAATAGTATGTGACTATCAGGGCGGCATGTTTGGCTCAACCAATGGCTTGTTTGGGGCGGGACTATTTTTTTTCTTCAACCAATGGCAGACGGGGCGGTGTTCTGGGGAAACCGGTTTGGCAACAGATTATTGTTTTTTTGAACAGATATCATTCAATCACTAGTGGTGCAGAAGTTATACACTTCATCAACAAATCAGAAATTCATGTATACATATAAATATAAGAGTTCGTTTAATGTTTATGTATTTATATCTATTTATTTTTTATGTGTTTTTAAGCAATGACCTGCTATAATGACAATGTTATAATCCCTGCTAAAATAAAGCTTCAAGTTTAGTTTATTCTGGAGCGTACATACTACACCAGCATGTTTCTTCTTGTACTGAACTTTGTTTTTCTTGGGCTTTTCATTTAACCTTTATTTAACCAGGCAAGTTAATTAAGAACAAGTTCTTATTTACAATAACAGCCTGGCAGGAGAATTAATATCTCCTGAGACATACAAACATATATCACAATACATAATTCACATAAAAAAGGAAAAAAAGTTTCAAATCTCAGTTAAAACATTTACAGGTCGAGGTCAAAGCACTCACTAGTAATTTTTTTAATGCACATACTGGAATATTTGTCTCTAATTTCAATAACTTTTGTAGTATATTCCAATCATTTGGGGCAGCAAATTCAAAAGCGGAACGACCATAAGTAGTTTTCTTTCTAGGAATAGCCAAGGAAATATAATTCGATGATCTAGTTGTATATGTATTAGAATGAGGTTTCAACAACTTTTGAAGATATTCAGGTAATAAACCAAAACTTTGTAAATAAAAATATACCAGTGAGTTTCCCGTCTTATATGCAATGATGTCCAATTCAAAAGGGAGTATAATTCACAATGATGCGTTCTGTAAGGTGCATTAGTAATCAATCTAATTGCTGCATGATACAACACATCCAATTGCTCCAGAACACCTTTACGTGCATTTCTATATATCACATCACCATAATCGAACAAGGGCAAAATAGTAGTTTCAACAAGATGTTTCTTGGCTGACGTGGTAAGCACAGATCTATTTCGAAACAAAAAAACTAAGTCTAGATTTAACTTTCTTCTAGAGATTAGTTATGTGGGTAGTAAATGTCAAGGAGCTATCAAGCCAGATTCTGAGATATTTATATGAAGATACTACCTCAATTATTGCCCCATCCGGAGTTATAATGTCTTTATTATTTTGTTGTTTTTTCCCAAACCACATTACTTTTGTTTTTGTGCTATTTAAAACTAGATTCAAATCATTAAAAGCCTCTTGAATTTTATAAAAACTATCCTGTGCTTGTTTTAAAACTTCATCATATGACGATCCCACAACATAAAGAATAGTATCATCCGCATATAAGTGAATATAGGTTTTCTGACTACAGATAACCTGAGAAATATTATTAATGTAAATTGAGAACAGGGTTGATGCTAACACAGAGCCCTGAGGGACCCCTTTATTAATAGTTAATGAACTTAGTCTTAACTAAGCAGTTTCTAAGGTAAAGTTTGTTTGAGGACATCATACATTTACATGAACTGTACATGTGTGTTTCAGGTCATGTCGTCCATAAAAGTTGAATGTGTTATCAAAGAACAGAACGAAATCGGTGAGAGTCCGGTCTGGGAGGAGAAGGACTCCACTTTGTTGTACGTTGATATTCTGGGTAAAAGGGTCAGCCGGTGGAACTCACTGACCAATCAAATAGATAGTATTGCCACAGGTAAGCCTGAAGACATACAGTAAGTTTAGTGTGGGCTGCATTTTTAGTGACTTTCAAGGAAAATCTAACCAGATTAACAGTCAATTCCCACAATACATGTAGTCAGTGTTTGCATTATAATGTTGATGAATTCAAATGTCTTATCTTGGCACAGAGAAACTTGTAGGCTGTGTGGTTCCACGGCAGGCAGGTGGTTACATCATCGCAGAGGAAACACGGTTTGCATTTGTTGACTGGGTAAAGCGTTCAGTTACACCTGTCACCAATGTCGATGACAGGGAAAAACCAAACACCCGCTTCAATGATGGAAAAGTAGATCCAGCTGGCAGGTTTTTTGCAGGTACTGTGTGAGAGAAATCACATGTTCAAGAGCATATTTTCACTCTGCAGATGTAAAGTATAAGAAAATCGAAAGTATTATCTTATGACAGTTGTAACTTTGCATTGTAGTTTTTGTTTTTTACAGAATTTACAGAAGCTGATAATAGTTTCTGGTTGAATTTAAAGATGTAGTCCAACCAAAAATGGAAATTTTTGCATCATTTACTCAACTTCATGTAATTCCAAACCTGTATGCATTTTTTTCTTCTGCTGAACATAAAAGAAGATATTATGAAGAATGTATGAAGGACCGAACAGTTTAGTTTCCCATTGACTTCCTTTGTATGCATCAAAAAACCAAGTCAATGGAAACAGAAACTGAAGAAAGTAAGTCATACAGGTTTGGAATGACATGAGGGTGAGTAAATGATGACAGAATTGTCATTTTGGGGTGAACTAAACCTTTAATTCTTTAAATAAACCAGTTGAATTATTCTCATTTGGACTGTGCCATTTACACTTCTCCTTTACTGTGTGCAGGTACCATGGGTTTGGACATGAAGCCTGATGTGACGGATGGGGCGCTGTACACCCTCCTTCCTGACCACTCTGTTGTCCAGCATTTTGACCAAGTGCACCTCTCCAACGGTTTGGACTGGTCTCTGGATCACCGCATCTTCTACTACATCGACAGCCTGGCGTTCATGGTGGAGGCCTTTGATTATGACATCCAGACTGGAGGGCTGTGTGAGTTTGTTTTGCATTGCATTGGCCTGTGGTCTTGACATAAAAATTAGGCTTGTGTGGTTTTGTAAAATCTGTGTATTTATTTATTTCTGTCTAAGCTAACCGCAGAATGGTTTACAAGATGGAGAAAGATGAAGGCATACCAGACGGTATGTGCATAGACACAGAGGGCAAACTGTGGGTTGCCTGCTACAGTGCAGGAAGAGTGCTGCGTATCGACCCACAAACAGGTGTGTGAGTTTATAGAAGTATAACATAGCTGAGGCAAAGAGATTTCATATGAAAACTAATGGTGATATGTACTGTATAATTTGTTGTAATGTCAAAATTCACATTTGCAGTATAACTTATGTTGATCAAAATATGAAAGCCTCCTCATAAATTTTAGTCATAATTGACTCATGAACCACTATTTTAAAAATCCATAGAATAATCCTGAGGGAAGTCAAAAAGTCTCCACACTGTTGCTTCCATAATTGGTCATCAAACCCATGTTTATGAAAGAAACATTCCCATATTTAAATGTTCATACATAGAAAGTTCATATCTCTGTTTCCACAAAAAAATTAAGCATCACAACTGTTTTTAAATTGAGAAAAAGTATAATGATTTGAGCAGCAAATCAGCATATTAGAATGATTTCTGAAGGATCATGTGACCCTGATATCTGGAGTAATGACTGCTGAAAATTAGGTTTTTCCATCACAGGAATAAGATATATTTTAAATATATTCAAATAGAAAACAGCCATTTTAATTATTTTATTTTACCATATTTATGTATGTATGTATGTACTGTATATGCATAATTTTGTTGAAAAAAATATATATACAAAAACATTAATTTTGCCGTCATCTTAGACTAACATTTTCAAGAGCTTGTAAATGACCAACGATCAACTGAATATAAATAGAAAGTCTAAATGAAAAACAAAGAGCAGTCCAATGTTTCAGTGGTTGAATTTTTCAGTGGTTGAACAGTAATGAACTTCCCGTCTCAGGCACACGAATGCAGACAGTGAAACTACCAGCTGAGAAAACCACTTCATGCTGTTTTGGAGGGAAAGACTACAGTGATCTCTACGTCACCTCAGCGTACGCAGGCATGGATGCAGATTCACTGGCCAAGCATCCTGATGCTGGCTGCATATTTAAGGTAGACATCTTATTTCATATCATGCTCAAAATAGCATGACATCAACTTCGACACATAATGACATTAATTATATGCTTTATTCCTATCATAGGTGTCTGGTTTAGGAGTGAAGGGCATCCCACCATTCTCATACACTGGATGAAAACCAAGGAAAAAGTGATTGTAATGAAAGCGTCATGATCATTTTGCAGTCACAATACAACAATAGTGTTCTAATCATGCAGTTAGAGTATCAGTGATACTCGCACCTCATATAATATAAAAAAAATCTTACCTCATTCCAGATGATTTCCATAATATTTGACATTTCTAATAGTAGATACAATTATTATTCTAAGTATTAGAGACAAGCATTTTGTCTAGATGGCTAAAATCAAAGATGTAATCGTATGTGGAATAATATGCATTTTAATTTAATTCAATTTAAATTAACTACACAAAGAGCAATCTGTGACTTTGCACACATTTTAGGAGATTATTTCAAGTAATGTATTTTTGGGTCATAACTTGTAATGGATATTAACCACAAATGTGATGTTGGTTTGGCTCTGCTGCTGAAGTGAGTCAGACAACCATGATTTTAAAATGTAATTATGATTGATTTTTTTTTATTTCACTTCCAAATCAAAATGACAAACCATTAACAACCTATAATCTGCACGTCCATAATCTGAATTTCGGAGTAAAACTTTTTCAGTGAGAAAATGTAGCCAGGACTTCATTTTACTGGGAATTGATTGGATTGTAAAAGGTGTTATATGCCAGAATGGTGGTTGAAGGAAGGGGCTGAAAAGAAAGAGGGATTTATGGCGTCAGCTGAAAAGTCATTTCAGACCGGGTGAATAGGGTCAGTTTCATGTTGACTTTAAGGATACTAAGTAAACCTACAGGTTTTGGTGCAAAGGTTGAAAAGATCCATTTGTTTTGTTTGTTGGTTTGCTGTATTTGTGAATCTTTCTGCTTAACCTAAAATAATAAGATAAAAGTTTAAAAATTAAATGATCTCTGGAATTCTAGACTTTTTTTCAAGAGTTTAAATAAGGTTTTTGAGGATAAATATTTAAAACAAGCTCCACCTCCTAATAAATATATTTTGTTTAGTCATCAACAGTTCACTCAAACAGTAACACAAACGGTACTACATACAGTATATAAGACAAACAATAAAAAACAGATGCGAATAAAGACAATTAACATTTTTGGTGATATGTGTGGTCATAAACAACCGTTGTGCTTTGGTGTTAATTCATATATTGAAGTTCTTTTGCATATTCACTTTCATTCATTCCCCTGTACAGGCTTGTTAAGTTTGTTTGCCAATGCTCCAAAATGGCAATGTTTGCAAACAGTTTAAAATAACCTCTGCCAGAGGAAGTGAATTAGCTGTGTTGGCGAGAACTGCAAATTATCATAAAACTGTTTGGTAAGGGTGGAACATTTTAGATTTTTTTCAATGTCACTAATGTGCCTTTTTTAATGTCACAATTTAATGCATTCTTACTGAATAAAAGAATTGCCCTCTTTCAATAAATTAATAAATAAACGTCTTACTGACCCTAAACATTCTTGGGAAATTCTTGTGAGTATTTGCCGGAAAATGGACAATAGAGAGTCTGTGTTTTTATACTGAGGTGAATATGTTGACCTCCCTCTTAGCCTTACAATCTAGAGGAACTGAAAGAAAACCTGGGAGGGACGCACTGAATGTGGATGAGCGATTCATAATGACCCAACCAGAGGGTGTTGTTAAACTACATATAAAACAGTGCAATCCGAATGCTGTGAGAACACAAAAAGGTATGATGTGATAATACTTAACTAAATGGTCTGCTTGGATAGCTGTAAACAATAAAATGTATTTTTCTTTTCACCTAGGCATTTGTACCACTGAAAAAATGGATAAGAACAAGAAAATGGCTGAAACAGAGAGTCTAGCTGACTGGATGTCTAACCTTAAAGAGAAATTCACAAAAATCCCCTTGAGCCAACTTGCTATTCCAGGTAAGTAATGTGAATATTAACAACATCTGTCAAACTATTATTCAAAGCTCTCAGATATTAATAACCATCTTCCAACTTAAAACTAATAGATTAATTAATTAGCATTTATACAGTTATTCAAAGTATACATATCAAAATCAAATACAAATTTTCCAGACTTTCCATCAAACTTACATTATATTAGCGTATCATCACATAGAACAAACATGAAGTGAACATAGGATGCTATGTGACTTGAAGAGAGCAAAAACTGAAACAGAGCACACATTTCTTTTAGGGAGCCATGATGCTATGGCATACAGCTTGGATACGGACTCTTCAGTACTGGAACCTAAAAAATTAAAGGCCTTGGACAAGATATTCAGTACTTTCTTAAGGCCCATTGTCAAAAAATGGGGTACTGCCCAGGTAAATTACCTATTAAAATACAGTAATATCACAATAAATGTCAGGAGCCAGTCTATGTTCATGTTTTCAAATGATTGTCCAGGAAAAAAACATCTCTGAGCAGCTTGATGCAGGTATGCGATACTTTGATCTGAGGGTTGCTGGGAAGCCTGAATCGAGTGATTTATTCTTCTATCATGGACTATACACAACAATGACTGTGAAGGTTATTGCCCTGATTCATTTTCATGTTATTCTTTATAAATTAATTGCATTCAACAGCTTAATGGGACAACTGTAATGATAGCTAACCTTGAATCACCACAGGAGGGAATGACAGAACTGGAGAAATGGTTAGGACAGCATACTAAGGAGGTTGTCATCCTTGCTTTCTCACATTTCAAAGAAATGTCAGCCGATCAACACACCGACCTGACCAACTTCCTCAAAGAGCACTTCAAAACAAAACTCTGTCCTAAGCCTCAAGTGGTACATACTCTTTGCCATGACCTCAAAGCCATATCCCCAAAAACTGAGGGAAATAATTAATTCAGGGACCTCAGCATATGATGCAAATGGTTCCAGCAATGATTTAATAACCATTAAAACTTTTTTTTTCCAATTTATGTGAAGCCCTCACTCAAGGACTGCTGGGAAAGTGGCTACCAGGTCATCCTCTCTTATGACAACAGAAGTGTTGACGATCCTGTTTTGTGGCCTCAAATCGAGTACTGGTGGGCCGATAATTCGGACCCCAAGGAGGTCATTTCATACCTTAATAACCAGAAACAAAAGGGAAGACCAGGTGAACTAAGAGATGCCAAAAGCTTAAAAATACCTTAAATTTACTGAAGTCTGATTGGTTGAAACAATATGCTCTAAGGAAAAAAAAATTTATCCCTTGCACTTAATGTGTCCATTTGGTCAACAGAGGGATTGTTTGTTGCTGGTCTCAACCTGACTTTTGATGGGAATGACATGCTTCAGTACCTCACAAAGTCTTTAAAGGATAAGACCATGACGGCCTTCCCTCTGTTGCTTGACTGGGTGAAGGAGCAACGTCCAGGCTCTGACAAAGAAAGTGTCAACATCATTGCTGGAGATTTTGTTGGAGTGAATAGCTTTGCTCAGGATATCATTCAGCTCAACAATGCTGACAATGGTTCATGAAGAGGGTATTTTGAGTCTGCATGAGATCTCCTTCAAACAGTATAAGAAGCTTTAAGAATCTTTCTGTATTTGTTTTTATTTTTATTACTCGTTTTTGATGACAAGGTTAGTAGCCTATATATAGGGGAATATATGATTTGTTACGGGAAAAGTTGAGCATTTAATATATTAAACAAATAACCAAAGTAAAATTTTCAAATAAATAATAAAAAATTCAAATGTGAGCCAGTGTTGTTGTTTTGGGTTTCTTCAAAAAAACGGGGGGAAAAAATCGGGAAAAATTTAGACGGTCCCTAACATTGTTGTCATCCAGGTTCAAGAAACGAAAAGTGTCACGAGATCGACATGCTCATGAAAAATCTCTCAAACTCTAACAAATTCATATTTCACGGTTATAATGATCTCGTCAAACACTCAGTGCACTTCTGTAGGCTACATCATTTAACAAGGTGTTTCTGTCTGGCATCGCATGATGAAAAACGCGGAAACTGGTTACTTTTGGTTTCAGCGGCCGGTGTGCAGTAAATGATGTTGGTACTGTGAGGAATACAAGTGTTTAGGTTAATTGTTCATAGAAAACGTAACAAATGGAGGATGAAGAAAGATTATGCATCTCCAGCTGTTGTTCGGACTGGATGTCCGAGATGCCCTCGGGTTTGTGGGACATACCGCTGTGGAATCTCGCTATACCCGGTACGTCTGATTATTTCATAACTTTTTTAGTTCGGTAAAGTTGGCAAGATATTGACAGATTCGACTTTTCCGGATCAATAACTCGCGAGCAAATCGTTTTTAATACACAAATGACGCCTCTTTTCTTTTCTAGTGATGTAGAAAACGAGCTACAAGCGAGGTTTCCTCAAAACAAGCTTTCCTCCGCTCTGTATAAAATACATTGATCTCGATGCGCTGGCGTCTGAGAGACAAGTCCTAAGGGACCGTCTGCAAAGTGCCAAACGCGAAAAATGTTACTAATAACATACTCAATAACTTTACACTGACACACTGTACTTTCACCAAATTCAGTGCACACATCACTGCTCTCCTGCTGGTTATACTACAACACCCATTATAAAAGTAATTGCTTTGCCACATTTTTTATTAATGTTTATTATGAACATTTTTTAATAACTTTTACTGTAACACCTTATACCTTCACCAAATTCAGTTCACACATCACTGCCTTCCTGCTGGTTATACTACAACACCCATTATAAAAGTAATTGCCCACACATTTTTTAATTTTACTGTAACACACTGTACTTTCACCAAATTCAGTTCACACATCACTGCTCTCCTACTAGTTATACTACAACACTAATTTTGAAGAATTGCTTTACACATTGTTTTTTATTGTGATTTTTTTAATAACTTTACTGTAACACACTATACTTTCACCAAATTCAGTTCACACATCACTGCTCTCCTACTAGTTATACTACAACACTAATTTTGAAAAAGAATTGCTTTGGCACATTTTTTATTAATATTTATTATGAAAAATAATTAATAACTTTACTGTAACACACTGTACTTTCCCCAAATTCAGTTCACACATCACTGCTCTCCTACTAGTTATACTACAACACTCATTTTGTAAGTAATTGCTTTGACACATTTTTTATGATTTTTTATTGTGATTTTTTTAATAACTTTACTGTAACACACTATACTTTCACCAAATTCAGTTCACACATTACTGCTCTCCTGCTGGTTATACTACAACACTCATTTTGAAAATGATTGCTTTGGCACATTTTTTATTATTTATTTTATTATGGAAAATTGTTAATAACTTTTACTGTAACACCTTATACCTTCCCCAAATTCAGTTCACACATCACTGCCTTCCTGCTGGTTATACTACAACACCCATTATGAAAGTAATTGCTTTGGCACCTTTTTTATTAATGTTTATTATGGACATTTTTTAATAACTTTACTGTAACACACTGTACTTTCACCAAATTCAGTTCACACATCACTGCTCTCCTGTTGGTTATACTACAACACTCATTTTTAAAATAATTGCTTTGGCACATTTTTTATTAATTTTCATTATGAAAAATTGTTAATAACTTTACTGTAACACACTGCACTTTCACCAAATTCAGTTCACACATCACTGCTCTCCTGCTGGTTATACTACAACACTCATTTTGAAAATAATTGCTTTGGCACATTTTTTATTTTTTATTATGAAAAATTGTTAATAACTTTACTGTAACACACTGTACTTTCACCAAATTCAGTTCACACATCACTATACTACAACACTCATTTTGAAAATAATAGCTTTGGCACATTTTTTATTAATTTTTATTATGAAAAATTGTTAACTTTACTGTAACACACTGTACTTTCACCAAATTCAGTTCGCACATCACTGCCCTCCTGTTGGTTATACTACAACACTCATTTTGAAAATAATAGGCACATTTTTTATTAATTTTATTATGGCTTTACTGTAACACACTGTACTTTCACCAAATTCAGTTCACACATCACTGCTCTCCTATTATACTACAACACTCATTTTGAAAATTGCTTTGGCATTTTTTATTAATTTTTATTATGTTAACTTTACTGTAACACACTGTACTTTCACCAAATTCAGTTCGCATACTACAACACTCATTTTGAAAATAATTGCACATGAAAAATTGTTAATAACTTTACTGTAACACACTGTACTTTCACCAAATTCAGTTCACACATCACTGCTCTCCTGCTTTATACTACAACACTCATTTTGAAAATAATTGCTTTGGCACATTTGGAAAAATTGTTAATAACTTTACTGTAACACACTGTACTTTCACCAAATATTTTTTATTATGAAAAATTGTTAATAACTTTACTGTAACACACTGTACTTTCACCAAATTCAGTTCACACATCACTGCTCTCCTGCTGGTTATACTACAACACTCATTTTGAAAATAATAGCTTTGGCACATTTTTTATTAATTTTTATTATGAAAAATTGTTAACTTTACTGTAACACACTGTACTTTCACCAAATTCAGTTCCTGCTGGTTATACACATCACTGCCCTCCTGTTGCACTTCACACAGTTATACTGCTCTCTCTGATTATACAACACTCATTTTGAAAATAATTACTTTTTTATACTACACACACTCTTTCACCAAATTTTGCACATACTTTATTATGAAAATAATTACTTTGAATTTTTTATTAATAATGAAGAATTATTAATAACTTTACTGTAACACACTGTACTTTCACCAAATTCAGTTCACACATCCCTTCTCTTCTATTATACTACAACACTCATTTTGAAGTAATTGCTCATTGAACATTTTTTAATAACTTTACTGTAACACATGTATACCAAATTTCACCATACAACACTCACCTTTTGTAAGGACATAATTTTACTGCCTTTGGCTCTCCTGTTGGTTATACCAACAACTTTTACTTATTAATTTAATTTATTATGAACCTATTTGTTAATAACTTTACTGCCACATTTTTTATTATTTTTTAATTTTTAATAACTACTGTATGTACTTTCACCAAATTCAGTTAATACTGCACTACATCACTGTCTCACTGTACTGCTCACCAAATTCAGTTCACACATCATCTACAACACTCATTTTGAAAATACGTTTTTTATTGCTTTTTTAATAACTGCTGCACATTCAGTTTACCATTAACACTTTTTTATTTTTTATGAAAATTTTAATAACTTTACTGTAACACACTGTACTTTCACCAAATTCAGTTCACACATCACTGCTCTCCTGTTGGTTATACTACAACACTCATTTTTATAATTGCTTTGGTAATTTTTTATGAATTTTTATTATGAAAAATTAATAACTACATATGAAAAATTGTTAATAGCACTCATTTTGACTGGCACGTAACACATTATGTACTTTCACCAAATTCAGTTCACACATCACTGCCTTGTTGGTTATACTAAACACTAATTTTGCTTTTTCACATTTTTTATTAATTTTCATTATGAAAAATTGTTAATACCACAACACTTCATTCACACATTGACTACAATATTTTGATAATGCTTTGGCACATTTTTTATATTTTTTAATGAAAAATTTTAATAACTATTAACATGAACCAAATTCAGTTCACACATCACTGCTTAACTACACTTTACTACATAACACAACACACTTATACTTCAGTTCACATCAAACTTCAGTAATTACTTTGCACATTTGGCACACTGCTTTCTTCCTGCTTCCTTCTAGTATACTACAACACTTTTTGTTATTGCTGGCACGTTTTTTAAATTTTTATTATGAACATTTGTTAATAACTTTACTGTAACACTCACCAAATTTTCACACATGATTAGTTACATTATTAATTTTCATTATGCTTTACTGTAACACACTGCACACCAAATTCAGTTCACACATTGCTCTCCTGCTGAATACTACATGTAATTCTTTGCCACATTATGAAAAATTGTTAATAACTTTACTGTAACACACTGTACAGTTCGTGCATACTCAATAAATTACTTTGGCACATTTTTTATAAATTTTTATTAATAACTATGTATGAAAAATTGTTAAAAGTTCATTTAAGTTTGCTGGCAGTAATTTTACTGTAACACATTTCACCAAATTCAGTTCACACATCACTGCCTTCCTGCTGGTTATACCACAACACTCATTTTGAAAATAATTGCTTTGGCACATTTTTTATAAATTTTCTATTATGAAAAATTGTTAATAACTTTACTGTAACACACTGTACTTTCACCAAATTCAGTTCACACATCACTGCCTTCCTGCTGGTTATACCACAACACTCATTTTGAAAATAATTGCTTTGGCACATTTTTTATAAATTTTCTATTATGAAAAATTGTTAATAACTTTACTGTAACACATTATACTTTCACCAAATTCAGTTCACACATCACTGCCTTCCTGCTGGTTATACCACAACACTCATTTTGAAAGTTATTGCTTTGGCACATTTTTTAATTAATGTTTATTATGAAAAATTGTTAATAACTTTACTGTAACACACTGTACAGGTGCATCTCAATAAATTAGAATGTCGTGGAAAAGTTCATTTATTTCAGTAATTCAACTCAAATTGTGAAACTCGTGTATTAAATAAATTCAATGCACACAGACTGAAGTAGTTTAAGTCTTTGATTCTTTTAATTGTGATGATTTAGGCTCACATTTAACAAAAACCCACCAATTCACTATCTCAACAAATTAGAATATAAGACCAATAAAAAAAAAACATTTTTAGTGAATTGTTGGCCTTCTGGAAAGTATGTTAATTTACTGTATATGTACTCAGTACTTGTTAGGGGCTCCTTTTGCTTTAATTACTGCCTCAATTCGGCGTGGCATGGAGGTGATCAGTTTGTGGCACTGCTGAGGTGGTATGGAATCCCAGGTTTCTTTGACAGTGGCCTTCAGCTCATCTGCATTTTTTTGGTCTCTTGTTTCTCATGTTCCTCTTGACAATACCCCATATATTCTCTATGGGGTTCAGGTCTGGTGAGTTTGCTGGCCAGTCAAGCACACCACCACCATGGTCATTTAACCATGGTTTTGGTGCTTTTGGCAGTGCGGGCAGGTGCCAAATCCTGCTGGAAAATGAAATCAGCATCTTTAAAAAGCTGGTCAACAGAAGGAAGCATGAAGTGCTCCAAAATTTATTGGTAAACGGGTGCAGTAACGTTGGTTTTCAAAAAACACAATGGCCCAACACCAGCAGATGACATTGCACCCCTAATCATCACAGACTGTGGAAACGTAACACTGGACTTCATGCAACTTGGGCTATGAGCTTCTCCACCCTTCCTTCAGACTCTAGGACCTTGGTTTGGACTTTGGACCACTGGGCAACAGTCCAGTTCTTCTTCTCCTTAGCCCAGGTAAGACGCCTCTGACGTTGTCTGTGGTTCAGTAGTGGCTTAACAAGAGGAATACGACAACTGTACCCAAATTCCTTGACACGTCTGTGTGTGGTGGCTCTTGATGCCTTGACCCCAGCCTCAGTCCATTCCTTGTGAAGTTCACCCAAATTCTTGAATCGATTTTGCTTGACAATCCTCATAAGGCTGCGGTTCTGCACCATCTGCTGGTCGGCCATCTGTTTCCCTAATATATAAGAAAATGATTGATTGTATTACAAAACCTCTTTCTATTAAAACTATTTGGAATAGGGAACTATCTGACCTTAATTTATCTGTCGACTGGGAGAGAGTGTGGTCTAATCTCAGCTTAACATCTAAAAATCTGGCTCATCGTCTTATTCACTTCAAAGTCATTCATAGAGCATACATAACTCCTTACAAAAGATTTAAAATGAAACTGCAGTCAAATTTGAACTGCCATATATGTAACACTACATCATCGGGCACTTTTCTGCATATGTTTTGGGAATGTCCTGTCGTCATCAGTCTATGGACACATGTAAACCTGGTTTTGTCATCATTACTGAGAATTGATTGGTTTGTTAACCCAAGTTTGTATCTTCTTAATGATGATTCTGGTCTCTGTATTAGTTCAATGCAAAAGAGAATGTTGTTTGCTGGTTTTACAGCTGTGAAGAAGACAATAATCCAGAACTGGTTTACACCGCACATGTGTAGAGAGGCATATTGGATCCGTAGCCTCCTGCAAATTGTCTCATGTGAATGTACAACGGCGCGAGTCGGTGGGGCCAGGCCTTCAACCATTGAGGCTTGGCAGTGTTTTTTGTTGAATATACGTGATTATATAAAGGAGTGACTTTTGTGTTCTTGTTGTCCTTCCCTCTCTCCCTCCCTTTTGATTGAACCTTGAGATGTTGAGTATGTGTCTGCTGTTTTGTTTTGTTTTATTTTGGATATTATGTTGTGTTGTGTGTGAAAAAAAAATAAAAAATTGTTGATAACAAAAAAATAAGGCTGCGGTTCTCTCGGTTGGTTGTGCATCTTTTTCTTCCACACTTTTTCCTTCCACTCAACTTTCTGTTAACATGCTTGGATACAGCACTCTGTGACCTTCCCACCGGCCCAGCACAAATTCGCTCTTGGTATCCACAGGGACCAGAGGGGAGTATAACTCTGCTGGAGATAGCCAAGCCGCTATTCCTTTCCCCACAGGATTTCTTAACAGAAGGGATTTCGACCTTCAATGAAAGATTGCTTCAAGTCTTTCCTATTTGTTGTTACAGCTTGGCAGTAACAATGGGGAGGCGAGCCTTCCGGAGAAGGCACCCCCTGGTGTCAGACTGCTCCACCCAGTCTGACTGCGGGGGGTGCTGGAGGAACTCCACCAGGGTTCGCCGTCTGGGGAACTTACTGGGGGAGGAAAAAGGCTCTCGCATCCCCGGGTGAGGAGGAATGGCGCCGCAAGCGTGACACTGGCCAGCTCTTCCCACCACTTACCTGTTACCCAACACAAGGGAAGAGACTGGCTCAACGCAGAGAAGGTTTTCAGTGTGTCGCCCAGCCCGCAGCTCTGCAGATGTCTGCCAGAGAGGCGCTGTGTGCCAATGCATAGGAGGAGGCAACACTCCGTGTGGAGTGAGCCCTCACCCCCAGGGGGCACAGCTCGCCTTGGGATTGGTACTCCAAGGCGATGGCATCCACTATCCAGTGGGCCAGCCTCTGCTTGGAGACAGCCTTCCCTTTCTGCTAATCTCTGTAGCAGACAAAAGCTGCTCAGAGCTTCTGAAGCTCTGACTGACTCCAGCAGCTCAACGGGACCACTCTGCAGCCCAGCCAGGACAATAGAGAGATCCCAGGAGGGCACCAGGGGTGGCCTAGGACGATGCAACCTCCTGGCTCCCCTTAGGAACCTCACAATGAGATCTTGCTTTCCCAGGAACCGGCCGTCCACTGCATCGTGATGTGCTGTGATAGCAGCCACATGTCTGTGCGAGAAGGCTCACTGGGGGAAACACATACTTGCATAAAGCCCAAGGCCAGCTGTGCACCAGTGCGTCCGTGCTGAGGGGGCCTTGGTCAGGGAGTCATACAACTGGCCGTGGCAGGACTCGTGGGAGGCAACCAGGTTTACCTGAGTTTCCCTGAGTCGACACCAGAACAGTCGGATCGTCTCAGGATGGAGTCGCCATTCTCCGGGGAACGTGAGCTGTCGTGAGAGCACATCGGCTGCACGATTGAGGATGTGGACGGCGCGCAGCGACTTGGAGATGGCGGGCGAGTTGTGACATGCAACGTGATCATAGACAACCCTGCCAGTTGATGTACAAAATGGTCGCAGTGTTGACCATGCGGACCAACACGTGCTAGCCAAGCAGCAGCGGCCGGACCGCCACAAGGCTAGTAGCACTGCCAGCAACTCGAGGCAGTTGATGTGCCAAAGCAGTTGAGGCCCTGTCCAGAACCCCGAGGCTGCATGCCCGTTGTATGTAGCGCACCAGCCCACATTAGAGGCATTCATTGTAACAAACGACATGACGAGGCAATTGTTCTAAGGGCACTCTGACCTGTAGAAAGACAAGGTCCATGCAGGGGCTGAATGAGCGGGAACGCGTTGGCGTGATGGTAACGTGAACTGTACCGCGGCACCATGCCCATTTCGGGATTTAGGAGTGTAACCTGTGCTGAAGTGGTCGGTACTACCCTCGTGCATTTGTTTGAGTGCCTTGGCTTGGTGGACCTGCAGGATATCCATGGCATGCATGGCAGAGGCGGCCTGGCCCGCAGCACTGTAAGCTTTGGCCGCGAGCGCAGCCGTCAGCTTACAGGCTTTGGACAGGAGACGCGGGCAATTCCTCCAAGTGATGGACTCACTACACATCAAGTGTAGTGAGTACGGAGGAGGGAGATGAGCGGCTTCTGGCCGTAAAAGGGCCCGTCCAGGACTTTGTCAGCTCCTCATGCACCTCCGGGAAAAAAAGCACCGGAGCAGATCGTGGTTGTGAGCCGCGTCCCGCTCCAAGAAACCAATCATCTAGCCGCGAGGGCTCGGGACTGGGAAGTCTGTTGACCTCAAGCCCGATACTCATGGCTGCCCGGGCAAGCATGGCTGTCAACTGGTGACAACACCCGAGGGGGGCAGCCCCATCGAATCTTCATCCTCAGAGGATGATAGCCCATCCCCCGATGCTGCGATCGACATCTGATCCTCCGGGGGTGCACTGAATTAAATGCTGGCAGCCCCGTGAGGCGGACCAGCGAAATCACTTGGGAGCCGAACAGGACGATCGTGCAATAAGAGGTCCGTGGGGACTGGTCCGGTGGAGAAGCTTTTATTGTAACCATCAGTTCTCCCAGAGCGCTAGCCAGCGGTTCTCTGCTCGAGCCAGAGAGGTACTGGGATGGGTAGCGGTAGAGGGTTGCCCCTCTTTTCACAAAAGAGAGGCGAGATCGCAGCGAGTTCATGCTCATACACTCACAGTAAACGCATGAGTCATCCACAAACGCAGCTTCAGCGTGTTGGGTACCCAGACACTGAAGAAAATGATCGTGTCTGTCCTCAGAAGACGGGTAACAACAGCAACCAAGAGGACACGGACAGAACGGACATCTTTAAAAAGATGCGAGCCTTCCATGCTTTGCTCTTTTAGGAAATCTGCTCTTTTAGTTGAAGTGCCCAATCGCTGCAGACAGGGACACCGCTGTTCACACCGTAACACCAACCAAGAACAGCTTTCCAGTCAGATCAATGAAAGGTTTTGTGGAGATCAGCACTGTTCACCTACTCGGCTCCGAAGCAAAAATCTGAAGAGTGGATACACCTGTCTCCTATTTATACCCATATGCATCGGGAGTGGTTCAGGTGTGTAAAATCCACTAGCCAAAATTCATTGGTGTTTTCTTTTCAGAGATGACTGGGGATCCCAAGTGAATCCCCATATGTCATCACAACATAACTCGTAGTGACCGACAGATAGGGAACTGAATTTGGTGAAAGTACAGTGTGTTATAGTGAAGTTATTAACTATTATTCATAATAAAAATGAATAAAAAATGTGCCAAAGCAATTACTTTCAAAATGAGTGTTGTAGTATAACCAGCATGAGAGCAGTGATGTGTGCACTGAATTTGGTGAAAGCATAATGTGTTACAGTAACGTTATTAACAATTTTTCAAAATAAAAATTAATAAAAAATGTGCCAAAGCAATTATTTTCTAAATGAGTGTTGTAGTATAACCAGAAGGAAGGCAGTGATGTGTGTACTGAATTTGGTGAAAGCATAATGTGTTACAGTAAAGTTATTAACAATTTTTCATAATAAAAATTAATAAAAAATGTGCCAAAGCAATTATTTTCAAAATGAGTGTTGTAGTATAACTAACAGATGAGCAGTGATGTGTGAACTGAATTTGGTGAAAGTACAGTGTGTTACAGTAAAGTTATTAAAAAATGTTCATAATAAACATTAATAAAAAATGTGCTAAAGCAATTATTTTCAAAATGAGTGTTGTAGTATAACCAGCAGCAGAGCAGTGATGTGTGAACTGAATTGGGTGAAAGTACAGTGTTACAGTAAAGTTATTAACAGTTTTTCATGATAAAAGTTTAAAACAAATGTGGCAAAAATATTATTTTCAAAATGAGTGTTGTAGTATAACCAGCAGTAGAGCAGTGATGTGTGAACTGAATTGGGTGAAAGTACAGTGTGTTACAGTAAAGTTATTAACAATTTTTCATAAAAGAAATTAATAAAAAATGTGCCAAAGCAATTACTTACAAAATGAGTGTTGTAGTATAACCAGCAGGAGAGCAGTGATGTGTGAACTGAATTTGGTGAAAGTACAGTGTGTTACAGTAAAGTTATTAACAATTTTTCATAATAAGAAATAATAAAAAATGTGCCAAAGCAATTATTTTCAAAATGAGTGTTGTAGTATAACCAACAGGAGAGCAGTGATGTGTGAACTGAATTTGGTGAAAGTACAGTGTGTTACAGTAAAGTTATTAACACTTTTTCATGATAAAAGTTTAAAACAAATGTGGCAAAAATATTATTTTCAAAATGAGTGTTGTAGTATAACCAGCAGTAGAGCAGTGATGTGTGAACTGAATTGGGTGAAAGTACAGTGTGTTACAGTAAAGTTATTAAAAAATGTTCATAATAAACATTAATAAAAAATGTGCTAAAGCAATTATTTACAAAATGAGTGTTGTAGTATAACCAGCAGGAGAGCAGTGTTGTGTGAACTGAATTTGGTGAAACTATAATGTGTTACAGTAAAGTTATTAACAATTTTTCATAATAAAAATTAATACAAAATGTGCTAAAGCAATTATTTTCAAAATGAGTGTTGTAGTATAACCAGCTGGAGAGCAGTGATGTGTGAACTGAATTTGGTGGAAGTACAGTGTGTTACAGTAAAGTTATTAACAATTTTTCATAATAAAAAATAATAAAAAATGTGACAAAGCAATTACTTTCAAAATGAGTGTTGTGGTATAACCAGCAGGAAGGCAGTGATGTGTGAACTGAATTTGGTGAAAGTACAGTGTGTTACAGTAAAGTTATTAACAATTTTTCATAATAAACATTAATAAAAAATGTGCCAAAGAAATTATTTTCAAAATGAGTGTTGTAGTATAACTAGAAGGAGAGCAGTGATGTGTGAACTGAATTTGGTGGAAGTACAGTGTGTTACAGTAAAGTTATTAAAAAAATTCATAATAAACATTAATAAAAAATGTGCTAAAGCAATTATTTTCAAAATGAGTGTTGTAGTATAACCAGCAGCAGAGCAGTGATGTGTGAACTGAATTGGGTGAAAGTACAGTGTGTTACAGTAAAGTTATTAAAAAAAATTCATGATAAAAGTTTAAAACAAATGTGGCAAAAATATTATTTTCAAAATGAGTGTTGTAGTATAACCAGCAGTAGAGCAGTGATGTGTGAACTGAATTGGGTGAAAGTACAGTGTGTTACAGTAAAGTTATTAACAATTTTTCATAAAAGAAATTAATAAAAAATGTGCCAAAGCAATTATTTTCAAAATGAGTGTTGTAGTATAACCAACAGGAGAGCAGTGATGTGTGAACTGAATTTGGTGGAAGTACAGTGTGTTACAGTAAAGTTATTAAAAAAAATCATAATAAAAATTTATAAAAAATGTGTCAAAGCAATTATTTACAAAATGAGTGTTGTAGTATAACCAGCAGGAGAGCAGTGTTGTGTGAACTGAATTTGGTGAAACTATAATGTGTTACAGTAAATTTATTAACAATTTTTCATAATAAAAATTAATACAAAATGTGCTAAAGCAATTACTTTCAAAATGAGTGTTGTGGTATAACCAGCAGGAAGGCAGTGATGTGTGAACTGAATTTGGTGAAAGTACAGTGTGTTACAGTAAAGTTATTAACAATTTTTCATAATAAACATTAATAAAAAATGTGCCAAAGAAATTATTTTCAAAATGAGTGTTGTAGTATAACTAGAAGGAGAGCAGTGATGTGTGAACTGAATTTGGTGAAAGTACAGTGTGTTACAGTAAAGTTATTAAAAAATGTTCATAATAAAAATTCATAAAAAATGTGTCAAAGCAATTATTTACAACATGAGTGTTGTAGTATAACTACAAGGAGAGCAGTGATGTGTGAACTGATTTTGGTTAAAGTACAGTGTGTTACAGTAAAGTTATTAATAATTTTTCATAATAAAAATTAATAAAAAATATGCCAAAGCAATTATTTTCAAAATGAGTGTTGTAGTATAACCAACAGGATAGCAGTGATGTGTGAACTGAATTTGGTGGAAGTACAGTGTGTTACAGTAAAGTTATTAAAAAAAATCATAATAAAAATGTATAAAAAATGTGTCAAAGCAATTATTTACAAAATGAGTGTTGTAGTATAACCAGCAGGAGAGCAGTGTTGTGTGAACTGAATTTGGTGAAAGTATAATGTGTTACAGTAAAGTTCTTAACAATTTTTCATAATAAAAATTAATACAAAATGTGCTAAAGCAATTATTTTCAAAATGAGTGTTGTAGTATAACCAGCAGGAGAGCAGTGATGTGTGAACTGAATTTGGTGGAAGTACAGTGTGTTACAGTAAAGTTATTAACAATTTTTCATAATAAAATTAATAAAAAATGTGACAAAGCAATTACTTTCAAAATGAGTGTTGTGGTATAACCAGCAGGAAGGCAGTGATGTGTGAACTGAATTTGGTGAAAGTACAGTGTGTTACAGTAAAGTTATTAAAAAAAATTCATAATAAACATTAATAAAAAATGTGCCAAAGAAATTATTTTCAAAATGAGTGTTGTAGTATAACTAGAAGGAGAGCAGTGATCTGTGAACTGAATTTGGTGAAAGTACAGTGTGTTACAGTAAAGTTATTAAAAAATGTTCATAATAAACATTAATAAAAAATGTGCTAAAGCAATTATTTTCAAAATGAGTGTTGTAGTATAACCAGCAGGAGAGCAGTGATGTGTGAACTGAATTTGGTAAAAGTACAGTGTGTTACAGTAAAGTTATTAACAATTTTTCATAATAAACATTAAGAAAAAATGTGCCAAAGCATTTATTTTCAAAATGAGTGTTGTAGTATAACTAGAAGGAGAGCAGTGATGTGTGAACTGAATTGGGTGAAAGTACAGTGTGTTACAGTAAAGTTATTAACAATTTTTCATAATAAACATTAAGAAAAAATGTGCCAAAGCAATTATTTTCAAAATAAGTGTTGTAGTATAACTAGAAGGAGAGCAGTGATGTGTGAACTGAATTGGGTGAAAGTACAGTGTGTTACAGTAAAGTTATTAACAATTTTTCATAATAAACATTAAGAAAAAATGTGCCAAAGCAATTATTTTCAAAATGAGTGTTGTAGTATAACTAGAAGGAGAGCAGTGATGTGTGAACTGACTTTGGTAAAAGTACAGTGTGTTACAGTAAAGTTATTAAAAAATGTTCATAATAAAAATTCATAAAAAATGTGTCAAAGCAATTATTTACAACATGAGTGTTGTAGTATAACTACAAGGAGAGCAGTGATGTGTGCACTGCATTTGGTGAAAGTACAGTGTGTTACAGTAAAGTTATTAATAATTTTTCATAATAAAAATTAATAAAAAATATGCCAAAGCAATTATTTTCAAAATGAGTGTTGTAGTATAACCAGCAGGAGAGCAGTGATGTGTGCACTGCATTTGGTGAAAGTACAGTGTGTTACAGTAAAGTTATTAACAATTTTCATAATAAAAATTCATAAAAAAATGTGGCAAAGATATTATTTTCAAAATGAGTGTTGTAGTATAATCAGCAGGAGAGCAGTGATGTGTGAACTGAATTTGGTGAAAGTACAGTGTGTTACAGTAAAGTTATTAAAAAATGTTCATAATAAACATTAATAAAAAAGGTGCCAAAGCAATTACTTTCAAAATGAGTGTTGTAGTATAACCAGCAGGAGAGCAGTGATGTGTGAACTGAATTTGGTGAAAGTGTAATGTGTTACAGTAAAGTTATTAACAATTTTCCATAATAAAAATTAATAAAAAATGTGCCAAAGCAATTATTTTCAAAATGAGTGTTGTAGTATAACCAGCAGGAGAGCAGTGATGTGTGCACTGAATTTGGTGAAAGTACAGTGTGTTACAGTAAAGTTATTAACAAATTTTCATAATAAAAATTAATAAAAAATGTGCCAAAGCAATTATTTTCAAAATGAGTGTTGTAGTATAACCAGCAGGAGAGCAGTGATGTGTGAACTGAATTTGGTGAAAGTACAGTGTGTTACAGTAAAGTTATTAACAATTTTTCATAATATAAAATAATAAAAAATGTGCCAAAGCAATTATTTTCAAAATGAGTGTTGTAGTATAACCAACAGGAGAGCAGTGATGTGTGAACTGAATTTGGTGAAAGTACAGTGTGTTACAGTAAAGTTATTAAAAAATGTTCATAATAAAAATTAATAAAAAATGTGTCAAAGCAATTACTTACAAAATGAGTGTTGTGGTATAACTAGAAGGAGAGCAGTGATGTGTAAACTGAATTTGGGGAAAGTACAGTGTGTTACAGTAAAGTTATTAATTATTTTTCATAATAAAAATTTATAAAAAATGTGCCAAAGTAATTATTTTCAAAATGAGTGTTGTAGTATAACCAACAGGAGGGCAGTGATGTGTGAACTGAATTTGGTGAAAGTACAGTGTGTTACAGTAAAGTTATTAAAAAATATTCATAATAAACATTAATAAAAAATGTGCCAAAGCAATTATTTTTCAAAATTAGTGTTGTAGTATAACCAGCAGGAGAGCAGTGATGTGTGCACTGAATTTGGTGAAAGTACAGTGTGTCAGTGTAAAGTTATTGAGTATGTTATTAGTAACATTTTTCGCGTTTGGCACTTTGCAGACGGTCCCTTAGGACTTGTCTCTCAGACGCCAGCGCATCGAGATCAATGTATTTTATACAGAGCGGAGGAAAGCTTGTTTTGAGGAAACCTCGCTTGTAGCTCGTTTTCTACATCACTAGAAAAGAAAAGAGGCGTCATTTGTGTATTAAAAACGATTTGCTCGCGAGTTATTGATCCGGAAAAGTCGAATCTGTCAATATCTTGCCAACTTTACCGAACTGTTTTTTTTTTCTGTTTCGCAATTTATTGACATTTTTACTGCTTATAATTTCAGCATCTGTTTTACTGTTTTTCAGGAAGTCATGACACCATGACTTACTGTTTAGATGAGCGGTCCTCAGTACTGAAGTCTTCGTCGAGGATGCTGCAAGTGTTAGACTCTTGGTTTCCTTGTATCGTTCGGCCCTGTATAATCAAATGGGCTACAACACAGGTACAGAAGATGATGTGATATTTTGTTGTTCTAAAGTTGTATGAAGTATGAATATTTTTTTAGAGCGTCATCAGTGACTAACAGCCTCAGTCACCTTCATTGCACTTTCACTGCATCTTTGACATATGACAAAAGTAAATCAAGGGTGATATCACCCGAAAATTAAAATTCTGTCATCATTTACTCACCTTTAGGTTGTTCTAAATATGTATGAGCTTCTTTCCTCTGTTGAAAACAAAAGAAGATATTCTGAGGAATGTTGGTAACAAAAACAAAACAAAAGTCAGTGGCTACCATTTGGAAACACATTCTTCAAAATATTATCTTTTGTGTTCAGCAGAAGAAAGAAACCTATACAGGTTTGAAACAACTTGGGGGTGAGTAAATTATGACAGAATTTTTTATTTTTGGGTGAACTATCCCTGAAGAGTGAGTCATTCTGCCTCCTTTGGTGTTTCAGAGAGGTCATGTGGGTTTAAATCAACTTAAGTGTGGACAAATTATGACAAAATGATGGGTGTTGATGATATACAGCATTTTACATGGCTTATTTTTATCTTTTTTTATCCAGGAAGATAGCATCTCTAACCAGCTGGATTTTGGCATTCGGTTTCTCGATTTAAGAATAGCTCATAAGATAAAAGACCCTGATAAAGTTTTCTACTTTGCACATGGGATCTACTCTCTTCTGACAGTGAAGGTATGGTTGATCGGAATTTTAGAAGAATGTCAATTCCTCATTCCAAGTCAAAAATAACTTTCGTTGTGTTCTGGTTTTGTTATTTTAAGGAAGCTCTCACAGAAGTTGCTCGCTGGTTAGATCAGCACACCAAGGAAGTGGTCATTATTGCACTTTCTGCCTTTGATGGCATGAACCTGGATCAACACAAAGACCTCATTAAATTCCTCATAAACACATTTGACAATAAAATTTGTCCCAATAATGTAAGTAATTTCCATATATTTTAAAACATATGCAAATGTTATGAAATACCTTGAATCTTGATGTATGTGTTGTCATTTCTTTATGTAACAAATGTAAATGTAACAAAAAAATCTGAATAGTTCAGAGCACTGCATATAACATTCTGGACAAAAATAGATACTGTGACCACAAATTAAGATTTCGTTCCCACAAATTATTAATTCATGGCCACTTTTTAAAATTGTTTTCCTTATTTTATTTAAATTGTGGCCACAATGTACTAATCTGTGCCCTTGGTTTAATTTAGTAAAATCGTGACCACGATTTACATTAAACAGTGGTACCAATTCTTAATTCGTGGCCACAATACCTTTTTAGATACTATATCTGCATCTAAAAATACATACTGTCTAGTAGGTGCAATGTTTGGTTTGAAAAATACTTTGACCATTAATATGTCTTAATCAAACTCAGTATGTTCTGTATAGTATGAATATGGGTCATATGAATGAAATTCGGACATACTACATCCGCCATGTTGTTACTGTCATGTCATCTACCAGCATCAGTTGTGGTACTTCACTGCCATTCACAAATCATCTCCTGTTGCCTCATGGGATAGTAAAGTGTCAATCAAATGTGCACTTCAGAATCTCAGTGGAAGTAGTTGGTCATCCGGGTACTTTTCGCCTACTATGACTTCTGACATGTTACTTTTTTCATGCACTGTTTCTCACATATACTATATATAATAGGCATATTTGGACACAGCGTATATCTCAGTAAACTCTATTATAATTTTTTTTTCAGATCATACCCTCACTGTGGCACTGTTGGAATCACAATTATCAGGCTATTCTGTCTTATGACGACTCAGCTGCGTCTGGATATGAGGAATTGTGGCCACAGTGTGAATATTGGTGGGCAAATACATCAGATCCAAAACATGTCATATCCTACCTGGAGGAGAGAAAAACAGAAGGAAGACCAGGTCAGTAATAATTACAAAACAAGATAGATAAAGTTAGATGAAAAACGTTTATGTTGGCTTGACAAAGCCTTGTCTGAAAGTTTGAAACAATTTTGCAAGGTTTGAAGTTTTTTTTCTCAGAAAAAGTCTGAACAAGTCAGTAAAATGTTGCTTGCATGATTTAGTACATTACTGCTAACATGGTTCAAAATGATTTGACACATTGTTAGCATATTTTAGTATGTTGCTAACATATTATAAAGCACGTTTCAAACATTTTAACATGTTGCAGGCATGATGTTTGTTAGTATGAATTAACATGTTACTACCATGATTTAACACATTAATAGAATGTTTGAAAACGTGCTAGCATGATCTAGCACATATCTAGCATGTTGCTAGAATGATGCATTCCTAGCCAGGGGCGCCGCTACGGATTCTGGGCCCCCTGGACAGCATATTCACTCGGGCCCTCATGCCTTCCGTAGGGGTGGGGGGGTGATATCCCCAGGTAGAAATCGCGATTGCGTTCCCGAGCCCTTTTTTTCCCCTTCTCCCAAGTCAGATTATACTGTTTCAGCTATTAAAATTGTTCAGTTTTGTATGTAATGGCAAAGTGCTAATATTTCGTTTTGTTTTTTTATAAAGTTAATTTAGAAAAATGTTTGGAGCATTTTTTTTGTTAGTTAAATAAGTTTTTTCTTTCTTAAAGTAACGACCAAGCGGCCAGCGGCAGACAGGTCGCAAATTGTTTTTTTTTTTTTTTTTTTTTTTTTTTTGATACAACATTTGATTAATCAATGCATGCTGATGAACTTTTATCATAGTTTATAGTTATATGGTAACGAAAGTGTTCAACATTCAACCCGTTCTTTTTCATCAGTATTAATTGTGAAGAAAATATAATTGTCTTTTTTGCTTATATCTGTACACCTTTCACTTTTTAAGACTAAAACAAAAGATGGATTCATTGATATTCTTAATTAAAAAGCACAACAACAATAAAACAGTATGTTACAATGACAAACTAGCATAACATTTATTAACAAAAACGAATAAGACGAGGCATGGCATAGGACACATCACATGCTGTATTATACCGACTAATACATAACAGAATGTTTAGCAAACACTGAGGAATCAAATAATAATAATAATATTAAAAAAATAAGGAAAGCCTCCATACCCTAACATGAGGTAAAGATAACAAGCTTTTCAAAACGAAAACAAAAAGTAAAACTAAACTGGCTGTCGCTGACAGGACTTGCATGTTTTCTCTACAAGAATACCAACATGTTCACCTTCTCTGGTTTAAGAAGCGGTCTTTTACTTTAGTTTGAAAACCAAATCCTCCCTGCGCGCACCTTCGCGCTCCTACTGACGCGGTGAGTGAAAGCACAATGGGCGCGCGCTGCTCTTGCTCTGCATACTCGCCACTTCTGCGCTGCCTCTGCTCTCCTCTGCTCTCCTCTGCGTGCGGTGTGAAACCAGGCTCTACTGAAGCGCTCGCACCTGATCAGTGAAATCTTTCTCCTGCTACAATGTGCTGCGCTGGCAGCGCGTGCGCTTTGGAGCAGAGCAGACCATGCACTAGCACAAGTGCGACCACGTCAAATTTTTACTCGCACACTCTCAAAAAATGGTCGCATTTTGGTCGCAGTCTAGAGCCCTGAATATATAAAATAATTTTATAAAATAAAGAAAACAATGATGTGCCGTCTCGTCTTGAACAGGAGCACTTCACAAAAATGAACCGCAAGTCAGAGAATACATGCCTCACAGACATGATAAATATATCTATAGAAAGCTTTAAATTACTACTTAACGAAATAAATCAAATCGAAAACAAAAACTCTTTCATTATAATCCGTGAAGATGCACTTCTCTCTAAAGACGCGTCTAATGAGGAGATGGCGAGTCAGGATCTTCATCTGATTCTTCATCTTTGTGACACTGACACAGAAAACACTAGTTTATTAGTAAATAATTCAAATATCTCCTTACTATTTCCCGCTGACACATTCATGGTAATTACTTTTGCTGGGGCTTTATGGCAAGCTTTATTGCGTGTATTTGAACGCAGAACTCTTCAGCTGCGCTGACAGCTCTCTGCTGCTGCGGGACTCTAAACACCGTCGAGCCGCTCTTCTGGTCTCGTGTTGTTTCCACCAGCGCGGCAATTTTTTTCATCACTAATTGATGGATGTCTAAAATATAAACATAAGGAGAAGCCTAAAACAGGCCCGAGGCCCGGCCCTCGTCTGAACTATGACGTGAAAATTGGCCCGATCGAAGCCCGGTCGGGGCCGTGCTGAAATGCAGGGCTCTAGCGTTCCCCTCGGTAGAAATCACGTTTCTCCCTCGGGGGCCCCCTCCCATCGTCGGGCCCTTAGAATCGTCCTAACCTTTCCCCCCCTTACGGCGCCCCTGTTCCTAGCATTAGCACATTACATGTTTCTATCATGATTTAACACGTTAGAATATTTCTAGCATGATTTAGAAACATTTGCTTGCAAGCTGGCAATTTAGCACATTGCTGTCATGTTGCTAGCATTATTTAATACTTTCTAGCATGTTGCTAGCATTAACATTTATAGCATGTTTCTAGCATTATTACAACATTGCATGCTTTAGCATGTTTCTAGCATGATTTAACATGTTGCTAACATTCCTTGTGTTCAATAAATTGTATTCTGTTTTGCATCGATTATGGTGTTGCGTGTGAGTCAGTAGAAGGAAAGCTCCCTCCATTCCTCCACCACTTTCTTTATTACTCCTTCCCATCCCTAGACTGGGGAGGTATGTAATACTAGTATGATTTAGATAAATAGATAATGGACTGATCTGTGATGAAATTGTTGAATGTAGCTTAAAAACTATTAGATTTATTGTGTGAAAGTTTTGTTCTCTCAATTAAAGTTTTTTTCATAGTTTTGATCATCTGGTTTTTAAAAATTGTATGTATGATCAGTTAGAAAATATATAGCATACCAAGTCAGTACAGTCTGAAGGTCTGTCCTGAGTTTGATGGTTGAAGCCTAAAGGAGGAGTTACATTTAGAAATTTTGTCTCAGAAGAAGAAGCCGGTAGGAAGGAAAGAAAATATCTTTCATTAAAGCTTTTTCCCTAAATAATTGCCCTGAATTTGTTTTCAGGTCAGTTTTTTGCTGCTGGTCTGAACCTAACTGAGGATGCCAAGTATGTTCTTTCTCATCCGTGCCAGTCATTACAAAGCATGACCTTGAGCTCCTATAGTCTGCTATTGAACTGGGTCAAGCAGCAGCGCCCAGGCCCGGGCAAATCATGTGTCAACATCATCTGTGCAGATTTTGTGGGGGCTTTCAGCAGTGAATTCACCCAGCTGGTTATTGGACTCAATCAAACACTCTTAAAAGAGACTTGACTCACAAATCTGCCATAAACAGTACTTTTATGACAGTCCCTAAACTGTGAGGAAACCATGTTTTGTGCAATACTGCCATCTACAGGCAATCCATATTTAGGTTTTTGTTTGATACATGTCTCAAAATAATGTTACTTGCAACTTTACAGTTACATCAAACTACTGAAATGTCAAAAACTAAACTTCTTTCCTGATTGTTCTTGGATATTTTACAAAAGGGCAGAAAGGGCAGATTGATATAATCAAAGACTAAGTGGCTCATTAGATTATAGCATCACCTGTCCAATGAGTCACACTTAAATTTAGTAACGTCTAATGTCCTGTCATGACTTCATCTATTGTTGACACTCTGTTTGGCTTTCAGTCCATGTGGGTTACATGTATCTGCGGGGTCTAATTTTAGACGCCCCTTTGAGTGCACTCTCTAAGGTGCTTAACATTTATAGTAACTACTTAAATGATAATCCAGTTCACTGATGCCTTTCACACTTAGTTTGTGTAGGTTGTATGAGGTAAATAAACATGGGTTTTACTTTTATGCCTGTTTTTTCCAGCCTGAGCATTTCCAGTCTGAAAATAACCACAAAGAATTTTCTGAAATACTTTAAGGAAGTTTTTTTATTATTATTTTAACGTCTCATTAATCTGAAGACAAAAACAAATCTGTTTCTTTGGCAACATTTTTTTCATACCAGAGTTACCAACCTGGATATCATTTTGCTGTGGGTTTTTTTTTCAAGAATGCATTGTATTAGTGTTCTCTACATGAAGTATTCAAAGTATTTAGAACATTTTGAATAGATCTGGAGCGGGATTCTTCCAGAGAGCTTTGAGAATCCCCTCCCTCCTCTTCCAAGTCCCCACCTCTCTCCTAAACAGATTATTGAGGAGTTAAAGGAGCTTGCATTGGTCCCTGTGTCGTCTCTATGAGGCTTAGCGTTCCAGAGGAAACAGATGGGATAAGAAAACCAGGGGATCTAATTACAGAGGCTTAATCAGCAATCCAAGGCCCGTCCAGAACCCAGTCACAAGCTTTAAGCCGCTGCTCCTCGCAGTTTCTCTTTCAGAGGTTTTCGTCTCAAAGCCTTGAGACAGCTACGGCTGTTTAACATGGAGAACGAGGAAGATGAAATCTTTACCACATTTGAGGGAGGATATGAAGGGCAGGAAGATGTGGAGGAGCAGGAGGAAGAAGAAGAAGAACAAGAGGAAGAGGAGCAAGAGGCTAAAAGGAAGAGCAGTTGGGATGTCCCAATTCCAAGTCGATCACTGGCCAGTCGCAGAGCTTCACTTCCATGTCCGGTTAGTACCCAGTATAAGTTTGTGTGTGTGTGTGTAGATTGTATGGCATACAGGCTTTTAAATGGGAGCAGAAACACCAGTTGTTATGGTGCCAAGCTCTGGATTTCTCTTCCAGACAGCCAACAAGCAGCTGATTCAATGAACACTTTTAAAATAGTATCTCAAAGCACTTAATAGGGCTTTTCCTAAAGCTATTTAATTCTCTTACCTTCTTAGTTAATTTAGCATTTTTATTTTTGTTTATTGTTATTTTTATTTTAACTCTATAGATTGTATTCTATAACTATGTCTCATCCTTATGCACTGAAAAAAATAGCTGCAGAAACAATTTTCACTCAGGAATAGCTACTGTAATTTCACAATTAAGTACAAAGAAACAGCAAGAAACACATTGAATTAAACGTTACATTTTGATGTAGAAAGACTGAAATTGTAATTTCTTGTAAAACACTCCAATAATCAGTTTTTACAGTGTGTATATGTAAATGAATGTAAGTATGTGAATGTAAAAATGTTTTAAAGCACATTATAAGGTGTTGCAGTGTTACTGTTTTTGAAGTTTTCTTACTTGCCTTGCAAGTATTCCGACCATCTCAACTCAGTTATATATGAGTTTTATTTCTTTTTTTTTTGTTTTATTGCAACGAGTTTTATTTCAGGTTTTTAGTTCACATGACTAAAGCTAAAACTAATTATTTTAATACCACTGATTTGTTAAAAATATTCTTGAGTAAAAGTATGTCGCTCATAAATGAGCAGTTTGCCCTACAGTAATGAAGACCAATTCTCTTACAAATGGATTCTAATTGTAAATTATTATTATTACAAAACTGATTAAAATAGAGTTAGACGTTTGATAATAGGGTTTCTATTTGTGCTGTGTCTGCATCAAAAATGCCAATGAAGTTGGAACATTTTAAAATAATTAATTTGATTTAAAAAGTAATAAGAAGTATGTAAGATTCTGCACTTGTATTTCATGTGGACTCATCATATAAAATGCTCTTTGTATCACTCTCACATACTGGATAGTATGGAACATCATATTTTACACAAACGTGGATTTCTGCAGATCAACTACTGCTGCCATTAAAGAGATACTCTTTCCAAATAAATTTAAAAAAATTATATCATCATTCTTAATTATCAGATTTGGTAAGCATTTTTCGAAAGTTGCAAATAAAACCAAGATTATTTGAGTACATTGAACAAGAAAATACATTTCAGACCCACTTCCAAATGTCTTGTTAAATTCAGTGCATTACTTGCCATTTCTTTGTAATTGTGAAATGTACAAGCAGTAGAACAAAAAAAGTTTATATATATATATATTATATATATATATTGTTGCAAATAAAACAACATTGGAGTCCATTGGCTTAAATTTGTGTAAACCAAAAAATTAAAACTGAGCAATTTCTTCAAAATATATTGTTTTATGTTTTTTAGTGTTTTAAATTTTGAAATTTCAGTTAAATTTTTCACTAATGCTTTTATACTGTAGTAACTTCATTATATAATGAAAACAAATTGTATGTGCTACTTCCTTAATTTTATGCATGCATGCATATTTTTCAGGCTCAGCTGAATGCGATGCATCTGAGCCGTCTGCACACTGCCACCACGAGTCCTAACCCAGCGTACCTGAGCCACTGGCTTCAGAGCGGTGAAGCGAGGCCGTGCTCTCGCTCCAGCCATGTTTCCAATAGTGAGGACACCAAGAGCAGCGTATGTGAACGACGCCCACATGCCATCCCAACCATCCCTGAGGTGCACGAGCCTCTGGAGAGAAAAGCTCGGTTTAGGACCCGCAATGTCATGTCTCTGGTTGGTACGATATGATTTTGCTTTTGTAATGTGTAAAATTGTGTGAATGATTACCATAGGTTATGCAATCACACAAGCATTTAGATACAAGAGCACAAGAGCAAATATAAGATAAGATCATTTTATTGTTATGATACAATGCTTTGGCAAGGCTAGAGAAATCTTAGGCTATATCAGTGTAAGTACAAGATATTATATCCTGAAGAAAAACCTAAATGAACAAAGCTAAAAAAAAACAGCAAACAACCTATTGAGAAAATTAAATTTTTCAACAGGTATTTATGCATTTTTTTTTACTTTCAATCAAGTATGTTTGAATATTTTGTTTAGATACTAATAGTTTTTGACTTAGCAATACAGTATATTTGCAAATCAATTATGCTTTCACTTAGGTATAAATTCTTATACACATTCACATTCTATTGTATGGAAGCCTGTTTCCCAAATAAATTGCAAGTTTCTATATCACGATTCTGACTATATATCTCAAAATTGTGACCTTTTTGTTCTTTTTATTTATTTCTCAGTTGCACGTTTATATATCTTGCAATTCTACATTTATATCTTGCAATTCTTAGTTTATGTCTCAAAAAAAGTCTGAATTGTGAGATTTAAAGTTGCAATTTCCCTTTTATTTTTCCCCATTTGTATTTATTTATTTATTTTATACCGTGTTGGAAACAAGCTTCCATACTCCTAATTTTAAATCTTCTTTTTTTTTTACACAAAAGATGAATATTTGATGACATTCAGTGGACTCCAGTGTTGGTTATTTTATGGAGAACTATCACTTTATTTAAGTGGTTACTTTCACAGAGAAATGGAATTGCATTTTTGTAATGTTGATCAAATATAATTCAATGAAACTGAGTTGGTTTATATAATATGGTGTTTGTTTTGTAGAGTGATGCAGACAGTTTGTGTCTGATCTGCCATGACGACCGACGCAAAGGAGGAGGAGTTATCAGAGAGCTTCACTGTTCCCACAGCTTCCACAGTGAGGTAAAGGTTCAGACTTCAGAAAACATAAATTTCCAAATATAAATGGCCCAGAAACCAGGACATTTCAGATAACAGATCTATTCTGCATTTTTTAGCTGCTGAGCCTTTGTTTACTCCTAAGACTTCTCCCTCATCTCCATAACCATCTTAGGGAGTTTCATACTTGCCGTTGTCCCCTGTGTTTTGTTCACTGGGGTATTGAGATACTGTCCTTTGAAAGCACTGTACAAAACAGCTGAATGTAACTAAATATCGTGTTTCTCTGGTGTAGTGCATAGAGGAATGGCTGTGGACCAAGCAGACCTGTCCCACGTGTCAAAAGCATGTTGCCATGCCAGAGCCCCTGTACTGGACATCTACCAGAGTAATAGTGCCCTGAGCTCTTCCAGCTCCCATTTAAACTACCTTGGACATCAGATGGGTAACCAAAACATCAGACATGATGGTGGATAACTGAGCATGGATAAAGAGCCAGCTACAAAAAAAGGTGGTCATATGACTAATCAGATTTTGTTATTCAGGAGAAACAGATTGGTAGAGCATTTCGGATTTTAACATCACTAAGTGTTAATTTTTTTTTTTTTTAATCATATTTACATATTAAGAAAATATGTTATTTTCTATTGTGTATATCTTTTTCTGCAATAAATGTAAGTAAACTGAACAAGTTGTATGAAGTTTGTTCATACTGTACCTCACTATATTAACAAGTAATTTAAAGTAGGCCTACTCATAATGTTCTGTTTTCAAAACATGTAACTGATGTAATACTATCAACAAAAGTGAAGGCCTGCATTTCCCAGGTGTGTACTTGAGTAAATGTGCTTCTTAAGAACTTCTTGTAAAAAAAAATCATACAGTATTTCACTGATCATCCTGACATAGAATTATGATGATTCTTACTGAACTAACAAGTCAAAATCACATTCCTAAACTTTTACAGAAAACCGCCAATAAAATCTATTTCAATGTTGTCCTCGAGATTTTTTTATGTTTTATTTACATTATAAACGTCATTGCATGTCTGGAATGAGGTTTAAATAACTATAGTGTGCACTATAACCATTTTAATTTAACATCTGATGTGTCTTAGAGCCTTACATAAAGCATAACAGTGAGACAATTGTGGTTAAACAAGTTATTGTGGGGTTATTTTGCACAGTTTAAGTTACTTTAATGTAAATATCTAGCTAAGCTTTCACTTGAGTATGTTATGTTTAGATACTTAAAGTTTAAATGAGTAAAACAATAGCAATACAATTCCACACAAAAAGTACATTCTTAATACTTTTTACACCTCTCTTATTCAGTTTTCTACATGGATTGTCTAGAAACATCTTGATACCTACTTTATTCCATCGGTGTGAATATAATACTAAATACAAGCGTATTAATGATTAAACAACGAAAGCAAACAAAACACGTTTGTGTCGATTCAGAACGTCGAGCGTAATGACGTCGCGTGATCGTTGCCGTGGCTACACGGAAGTTATCGTATGCACCTGTTTCACTTTCAAACAGGAAAAGGAACGAATCAATACATATCTAACGTTACTTGAACGAAGTAGCTTCGAGACAGTATTTTTAACTTGAGACGTCTTTTTTGGATTGTTTTTAAAAAAAAACCATCAACCTGAACCTTTATGGACAAATTAAAGAAAGTTTTGAGTGGCCAAGATGGCAATGACGACCTCAACGTACTGCAGGTAACGTTAGTTGCGTTTAACAGTTTAACGTTACTGCATTACGTAACACTTTTCAATGTTTTTTTTAAGTCTAATTATGTCTAGAGAATGATGGGGTATCGTTTTGAATCCGAATCTAGACTTTTACTACTTGTTTTGTTGCGTGCATGTGCTTACCCGACTGCCATTAGCAAAAGCTTAATATCTGCCTGTTTATGAATATCAAATTGATTTAAATCTCTGTTTATGGTGAACATGAATATATAAACGCTGTTTTAGTCAGCGAATGAAGCGTCAACACTGGGATGGGGCACGCGCGTCAAGGGATTCATCGCGTGCTTTGTGTCAGGCGTCTTGTGTTCACTTTTGGTAAGACGAGTCCACGAATCGTTTTATATCGTTTTATTTTAATTGTACATACAATAGTCAAACGTCTACTCTTTCCGTACTTTTGTCATTCAGGGAACCTGCTTGCTTTGGGTGCCGAGAAGCGGACTGACACTCTTTGCAGTCTTTTACAGTTTAGGTAATATTGCTTCTCTTTTAAGGTGAGTCATGCAGCTTTTATCTCCACCTTTCTTTCATATTATTTCACCCAAGGTGTGTCACTGGCTACATTGTTTATAATGGTACACCATGTTTGCTTTGGCATGTGGTCAGTGACAAATACGGATGTTTGAGTTGAAAAACACTTTTTTTAACAAATGAAAGTGACTTTAAAATGTCAGTTGATATAAGCACACTGAAAAAAGTATGTAGAAACACATTTCACTCAGAAAGTGCTAGTAAAGTTCACAAATAATTACAAAGAAACTGCAAATAACATTGAATTAAACATGAAGTAGAATTAGTATTTTCTTGTAAAACTTACTCCAGTAATCTGTTTTATTCACAAATTCGTAAACATTTTTACAGTAAAATGGAAAGTATCTTATAGTTTTTGTTTAATGTCTGAGAAAAATCTGTTTTAATGGCTCAAAAAATAAAAACACATTGATACTCCAGAATTTTGTCTAATCATATGAAACCTAAAACAAAATAAGAAGAAATAATAATCAAAGATAATTATTATAGAAGCCCATTTTTCAGCCTTTTCATGTAATATGCCCCCAAATATATATCAGAATTATTATTTTGGAGATTTAAAACATGTTCACCACAGATTAATGTATTTAACTCATTTTCTGTATGAATTGCAAATGTTAAAGCATTTGTGAATAAATGAATAGAAAAAAGAAATGTCACAGATTGACCCATGTACGCAGTGATGTGTAGCATCTGTGAGAATCTGTAAGTCAATCCTGAGGTCTTTTGGGTGTGGATTGTTTTCAGCACAATGTTCTTAACGGGTCCATTAAAGCAACTCAAGAGGATGTGTGACAAGACGAGAGCTCTGGCAACTGGCATTATGATTGTGAGAGCACACATACATATACAGATATCAATGCACAGAGAGATTCAGTGTTTCATGTAATTCATTTTGTGTTTCATGTAATTCATTGGCCTTTTTCCTTTTTCTGTAAAACAAACATTTGTGTTTTTAAAGACATGCCTGGTGCTAACCTTCTGTGCTGCTTTTTGGGTAAGTGGATTTCTTAATTGGCACGATTTTTTGTTATGCTTATAAAATTGGGGTCATAATGTGTTATGTAACACAGTGCATAAATTTGCATGTTTATTATAAGTAATTGTTTCCTTTCCTTATCTTTTTAATTTCTTTGTTTTTATATTTAGTGGAAGAACAAAGGCCTTGCTCTGCTGTTCTGTATCCTCCAGTTCTTGGCCTTTACATGGTAAGATACCAGCCATAGTTACGTTCTTTTATATATGACTGTATAAATTTTGTAATTGTATAAATGGAGTATATTTACAAATACACACAAACATAAATGTGTGTATATATAAGAATGAGTGAAAGTGAGAACACCAGTGTGAACTTTGAACCATGCAGTGCTGTAAGCGATATGTTTTCTTTTTAATGGACTGGCATTATTACCTGACAGATATCACTGTAATAGGCATCCTGAAATTTCACACCAGTCTCTGTGATGGCCCAGGGCTTTGTAAAGCTTTCAGAAGTTATTTTCTGCTTTCAGTGGGCCCACATATTTGAAGCAGGAATCTGAGAGTCGAAGCGGATCTTTGAATTTAAGCGCCAGAATGCTATTTTGCTGCTATTGATTTTGGCAGCACTGAGATGATGTTCTTCTGCCCTCTTTCTTGCTCCATCTCTGATTACAGTGGTCTCAGTGGGTGGAGTTTGGAAAGAGGGGATGTGTGTTATACAGTCGCTAAGTCTAGCAGAAGTTCCAGAATGACACCTTTAAATCCATGATAAACAAATCTAATATACAATAAGAGTTAAATCAGCCTTTCAATCACAGAACAAGAAACTCAAAAAAGATGTTGTTTATTGACGTCTTCAAGAACTTGTAGACGCAAAAGCACATGAAACTGAGTTATATCAGCAACAGTTGGGATTTTGACACATGGACAGTGTTTGTATAGTGTATCTACACTGAAGATATTTAACAGACATTCTTATCAAGAAGCTATAAAAATAGGACAATAGTGGCCCTGCTCTGGTAGCTATAATAAAAAAAAATACAAGTAATGCAGTGAATGCTGCTGTTATTCCATATTAAATTGTAATTACATCTTATTTATGGGCTAAGTGTGTGTGTGTGTGTGTGTGTGTGTGTGTGTGTGTGTGTGTGTGTGTTGTGTAAAACCCTATGTTATGGTGACCAAATGTCCCCACAAGGATAGTAAAACCTGAATTTTTCAACGCTATCTCACGACCAATTAGTGCATATTTTACAAGGTGGTTAATTAGTATGACCTCGCTCATGTGATTTTGTATGTTTTCTGTGAGGGGTAGGTTTAGGGATGGGGTTAGAGGTGGTCATTCCTACGAATTCCTACAAATTTGCCACCTCATGAAATACGTATGTTTTTTCACAAAACGTACGAATTAGAATATGTACAAATTGCCGTGAGATCAGGTTGGAATTTTTTTATATATTGTGGGGACATTTTTGCTCCCCATGAGGAAAGCAGCATATGAATCAGGATGGATGGTTGAAATTGTACAAATGCAAGTTATTTGTGAGGGTTAAGGTTAAAGTGAGTTAGGTATAGAAGAGAATATACTTGTACGGTATTAAAATCATTATGTCTATTGAAAGTTCCCATAAAACATAAGAGAAGGAAATGTAGCTTACGATTTTTATTTATTTGTCTCTGTTTAAATTGTATCCCTTTTATTTCACAGGTATAGCTTATCCTACATTCCTTTTGCAAGGTGGGTTTCTTTATATTTTTGAAACCATACATTAAAAAAATGCTGTTGACACAAATCGACAGTCATTTGAGGAGACAAATTACAAATAAATTAGCTAAGTTATATAGCAACATAAAAAAATTGCAGATGTCAAAGACTGTCACTGGACCAATTTACCTAATTATTTTATTGTAGTTGCTTTTATTTTATTTGCAATATTATCTATTATACAATATATACATGTATAATTGTGAAAATCTGCCATTTCCATTTTGAAATATCAGTTTTGCAATTTAAGTGCCTATTGTGTGTAAAAATTCACGGAATTGCTTTATAGACTAAAATCAAAACTGTCATTCTGTCACAGCCAAAAAAGACACTTTTAATCATCTATTTTTTGGCTTTGGCGTTTGTTTACCTTTGGCTGTTTGTTTTTATGTAGGGATGCGATTATTAAGTTGTTCTCCGCGTGCTTCAAGTGAGATGCCTCTACATTTGGCCTTGGCTGTCTCTCTGTGTGCTGCTTTGGCTCCAGCTTCGGTGCTGCCTTCAATGCCACTCATGTACCCACTCTGCAACCTGGCACAGACACCACACCACACTACAGGCTCCCCTTACTCTCCCCAACGGATGGACACTCTCCATCTGTGTGAACAAGCACACACAGACAAGTACTCTCTCACACACAAACACACACACCTGTGCTTTACATTCAAGTAGGAAAATATGAGGATGAAACAATCTAATTAGATAAATGGTTGAGTTTCGGACACTGCCCTGTAACTAGTGACATGTTTGGTGCAGCTTATTTTACATTTAACTGCAGTGTAATTGCTTAATAATTCCTTCCTACGTGCCTTCCTCTCTGCCGTCATCCAAGGATTACTTGAGGACTAGATTTGGTAGAAATAAAACCAGTGTTTGCAGTTTTTTTTTTTTTTGTATGTAGGTTTATTTCTTTTTTACTAGAACAAGACAATGATGAAGGGCTTTCTAAATAATTGATCCAATTATATTTTAGTTCAGAAGTTATCTATTATAGGTAAGTAAAATGATGACAGAAATGTCTCATTACTTATTGATATCTTATTAGATAAGTCAAATATTAAAAACTCCTTAGGGTGCCAATGTATATCTTTATGGTCCATTTGTCTTCAAACAACTCTTTCTTTCTATTTAGGAGCAAGATTATGTGGCGCTTTCTGATTAATGTTTCATATGCCTGTCCCTATATTTTCAAATCATATCAGACACATTTTCTTTTAACTGTATTAATTTCAAAAATGACAGTGGTGGTTTTCCTCCTTGTTGTCTTTTTAAATTGTTACTGTATGTCTGCTTGTATATTTACTGCAGAGATTCATTTTATTTATATGTATAAAAATATCTGTATGACTGAAAAATACATTCCTGAATTATTTTATCATGACTGAAATGGAAATGTTCCCTATATCATGACGATTAATTGCCCATGTTTGTTTCATTATATAGATTTGCATTATTTCTATGAAAATAATTTATATCTGAGGTGTTTAAGAATTGTTATGCTGTATGGACATTATAACAATCGTTGCTATTAAAAGTTATTCAGTTTCATTTAGTCTACATTAATCAATTTCCCTTCTCTAATTCTAGTTTTATTTACATTTTCATGTGAGTGCATCTTATTATAAATGAATAAGTGCTTACGTGCTGTCATTTAAGAAGCCCCGTCCCACAATGCACCTGTGAGTCTCAATAAGTTTTTAATAAGTTGACTGATGTGCGTAAGTCATCTCTGCTAGTGAAAGGTCAGGGAGGGTTGGTTTGCTGATGTTTGATATGCCGGAGGATTCTCCGCTAATGAGACTCGTTTTCTTCGGGTTTAAACTCTTTGAATCCTCTAATCTCCCTGCGCGTGGCTCTGTGATTAGAGCACCGGTCGCTGGATCGAGTTTCCGTTCATTCCCGGCCGCTGCAGAGAACATCCAGTATTTGATTCCACAATACTAAAGCTCTTTGACAGTATGCCCTTGTTTACGCCCTCACATATGAGTCCATCTTGTGAATCACAGTGGATGTTCTGATGTTTCATACCAGTCCAGACTTCAGTAAATGAGGTTTAATGCATCACCTATACAAATAACAGCTCCATCATTCATTTAAAAGGAAAGATAGGGATTTAGCCTTGTTGTAGAGTTATAATGTAAAATATATATATACATATATCAGGTCATAGCAAATTGAGGCACATTTGTGTAAACCGAATGCTCTGATCTGTTTTAAGCTTTAAATATATGGGTCAGTGAAAGTTAAAAAACTCATGTGCTTGGTCTTTGCATTCAGTTATTGAAAAATAGCCTATTCTATGTATGTTATGAACATATCTAGCCTATCAGTATTTCCGTTTGACCCGAGCAAAACGTCCGTTTTAATAAAAGGCACAAATATCTGAAAGATACACATTCAGAAGGGGTGCTTTGTGTTCTGGTTCAATCGTCATATAACAACAAAAAAGTTTCTTGCTTATTGTTGTCATTTGACAATCATTCATATTTATGATCTTTTAAATACAACTCTTTTTTTTCTGCTGATAGTTTTAAGCAGCACAGAAAAAAAAAAATCCAAAAATTAGAAACATAATAAAGGAGCTGTACTCAAGTCTTTTTTTTTTTTAAGTGTTATGTATTTTTAAATAACTAACGTTACATCACACCCGTTGATACAGTTACAATTTTGATACATTTTACACACACACACACACACACAATTACGAGCTGTCCATGGTTCTGAAAAAGCAGAGGAACATCAGAAGTCATTTATATATTTGCAGTCGCCTGCATAAAAGAAATCCTGAGCGTGATTTTCCATCATGTTTTTCATTCCTTTGCTTGAGTTCAGGTAGCGTTTATCATACGTTAGTTTTTCTCTCTGAAGTGTTATGCCTGTAAGTTTCCTTTGAACTTTCTGCCCAGGTTTTTCCTGTTATTTAAATCACATTATATTTCCTAAATATAAATGTGAAGACTGAAAATAAACTTGAATGTAGAACATTAAAATGAGTTTTGAACTGAAAACAATGGGTTGTGAATGAATCACTTAATCGGAGAAGTCCACGTGACTGCAGGTTTTCCTCCGGTCATAAGAACAGGTGGTCGCAGAGAGCTGAAGGTACACACTGCCAGTATACTAAAGAGAGTCGTTTTGCTTTTATGATTGAAGCCACCCGAAAGTTGTGTCGGGCACAACGTTACGTCTAAATCTCCTCATAAATTCTAGAGAGCTAAAGTTAAAGTCCAGTTCTTTTGTACTTGTCAAGCGCGTGTGAGATTTCCCCGTCACTCATGAAGGTGGAGGAAGAGCTGAGGAGCGACGGCGGCGGAGCGGTGACCGGTGCTCGGGGCAGCAACGACTGCTGCATCACCAGACTGCTGAGCGTCGTGGAGAGCGAGCTACAGGCCGGCCGAGAGAAGGGAGACCCCACTGAGAAACAGCTCAAAGTCACCCTGGAAGATTCCGAACTCTGGAGGAAATTCAAAGAAGTGACCAATGAGATGATTGTAACCAAGAACGGCAGGTGAGCCACCAGCAACCTGATGCCAAAGTTGTAAAAGTCTTTTGATAAAGCAGTGGTGTTAATTCATTCATTCATTTTTAATGTATTTGTTTTTCATAGACGCTGCTAGAAAACAGATTCGTGATGTTTACTCGACGGATGTAACTTAACGGAACTTAACGGATGTATTTTTCACAAATTACATTCAAGTAAATTACAAGTTCTTATTGTTTATACAGTAAAGAACTTATGGTTATAATTATATAGTATTTAATTCGTGTTTTGTCAGAAAATTAGGTTTTATGCGTTTTTTTTAGTAATTAGTATAAAGATTTCTTTACTAATAAGTATGAAACTCGCGTCTTTAAGACTTTTTTTTTTTTTTTTAGATATCTTTTAACCCCAAAAAGTATTTGGACACTGACGTTATGTATAGGCTATGATTCATTATAATGTGTTTGCATTATTTAACAAAATATTAAATCAAGTGGCGTTTATTTTAAAGCAAGATAACAAACACTCTTAAAGCAAAACGTTCCACAAAAGATATTTATTCGTTTTTTTAAGTGATAAAACAATATTTACTCTACAAAAAAAAACCTGCTTCAATCTGATCTTTCAAAAATGGCTCAGAAAAGTTTGTCATGGAAAACAGAAAGGTTTGCAGGTGCCAATGCAATGACATTCAAGCTTTTTTAAATGTTATAGGTATCTTGAATCTTTTAGGGGTCAGTGTAAACATAAAATGGACTGTAATGTTGCTTCTTGAGAGAACAGAAAAATGTCAATGTGATAGTTTGAATCTAAACTTTAAAAACAATTTTGTTAGTCTAATCCTTATGAAAATGTTTATTAATTTGTCAGTTGTAGTTTTGGTGTTAATTTTTTAGAAGTGTTCTCATTAATAAAATCAAACTATGTGGTCCAGTTATTTATCTGTTCTTCTATTAAAATGCCTTGTCATCCCTAGGCAGGTTTATTATTTTGTGTTGCTGGTATTGGCACATGGTGGTGTTTTTATGTTTTTTGGAACAAGGCAGATTAATTTAATTGAAAAGGCTTGTTGTGGTATTATCGAGCTGAAGGGTGACTTGACCAACTCATTCAGTAGTTACAGGTCAGCTCTGCAGGTGGGTGTCCTTCCATTTGCAGCCCCTCTTAAACTTGTTCTCATCCATAAAAAATAATCATGGGGGGAAAAGTGGAAAATGACTGGCGTCCAACCTCTCATGAAGTTCGTGCTTGTAGAGTTTTGGCAGGCAGTGTGAATCATTGTTGGGGATAACTTTTTAATCATGTATGTGAGTGTGTGACAGCTTTTGGACAGATTGAATAAGATTTTGTGTCTTAAAGAGAGAGTTCTCCCAGAAATGTAAATTCTGTCATTTACTCATCCTCGTGTCATTCCAAACCTGTATGACTTTATTCTTCTTCATGTGGAAATCCATGTCAGTCGAGTCCAAAACAACATTGGAAACCTTTGACTTTCATTGTATGGACAAAAAAATTAATTAAATAAAGCACACATTGTTTCAAAAGTTTGTTCCTACACTTATAAGATACTTTGAAAAATATCTTGTTTTTGTTTTGTAGCAGCAATGGTGTAGAAGAACCGTTTTGGGTTCCCCAAAGAACCTTTCAGTGCACCATTTTTAGTGTAACGAACATTGTAATAATCTGAAGAACACTCTTAAAAATAAAGGTTCTTTATTGGCATTGAAGATTCCATGAAGAACCTTTAACATCCACAGAACCTTTCTATTCCACGAAAGGTTCTTTTTAGTGGAAAAATGTTCTTTAGATTATTTAAATTGTTCACACTAATAAGAAAAAATGTGGTTCTTTTAAGAACTGTTGTTCACTGAAAGGTTGAAAATGGTTCTTCTGTGGCGTCGCTTTGAAAACCCCTTTCTGAAGCTTTATTTTTGAGAGTGAAAGAATCTTTTGTGCAATCAATGGATGGTAAAGGTTCTTCATGGAACCATCAACAGCAATAAAGAATCTCCTATTTTAAGAGCGTACAACTGGTTCAGAAATGCTTTTAACTTAGAAATTCCTAGTAAATTTCACAAATAATTACCAAGAAAATACATGTTGAATTAAATGGGACATTTTGAAGTAGAAAGACTGAAATAGTATTTCCTTGTAAATAAACTCCAATAACCTTGGTTTTATTTACAGCTTTGAAAAAGCATTTTTTGGAGATCCAGTAAGCATTATTCTATCCTTTGTAGGAGGATGTTTCCAGTCCTGAAGGTCAGCGTGACGGGTCTGGATTCCAACGCCATGTATTCATTCCTGCTGGACTTCAGCCCTGCAGACGGGCACCGCTGGAAGTATGTGAACGGCGAGTGGGTCCCTGCGGGCAAACCTGAGCCTCACAGTCACAGCTGCGTCTACATCCACCCCGACTCGCCCAACTTCGGTGCCCACTGGATGAAGGCCCCGGTGTCCTTCAACAAAGTCAAACTGACCAACAAACTCAACGGAGGCGGTCAGGTGCTGACATGCTGACACATACAAGACACGCATAAGTTCCCACTGTACTTTCTTCGGTCGATTTCTCAACTAAATCGTTCCCTGTAAAAAGTCTGAGAAAACAAAGGCTCCCTGCACATTATGCACACGTAACACTCATGTTGTGCAGGTGTGTAATGCCGTACATGACCCGTTCGGTAATCTTGAGCAGCCTCTCAGGGCTCTTGTGTGTCCAAACAGGCTTCTGTAGCTTTTAGGAGTCTTGGCCTGCCTTTAATCACCCTGTGCGCTGCCACGGAGAAATTTCAAGTGTGCATTTATACAATTAGTGCGCTCCTCTGCATCCACTTCACCTATGGAGCCCCTTTGTTCAGCAGGGACTGCATGTAAACAGGAATAAACAGCTCTTAATTGCCACTTTTCTCATTTAATGCACTTCCTGCCGTTCAGACAGAGAGTGGGCTACTTCAGCTAGCCATCCTGGCTTTCAGCGGGGCCGCTGTGAGGTGCTCCAGCCCGCTCCATTCGAGTATGACTCCGCCACCAAATTATTATTGGTATTTACATGACCCCTCCCCTGCGCCCTCCCCGCCACCCCATCCTCTTCTCCTCTATTCCTGTCTGTTCCCTATTTACCGGGGTTTTTAAATGCAGAGCTGGCAGCGGAGAGGACGATGAGAGAGAACCAGCTCTAAATGAAATAATTGCTGTGGTTAGTTGTACATTATGGTAATTACCTCTGTTTTTTCTATGCAAAATTAATTTAGCCATCAGTCCTTAGATGTTCAAAAAGGCAACATATTAAAAAAGGCAGCGGGGAGAGAAAAGCACACAAAGCCCTTTATGTCCCCTGTAGCCATGCAGATGAGTACCTGCCCCTCATCAGTCATTGTAATCTACCAATTACAGTAAAAAAAAAATGCTGCTTTTCTCTCTCGTTCCGTCCGTCTGTTTCTCAGAATTGGGTTCATAGATTTATTTGTGCTTGACGTGGTCACTGCAGTCATCTGAAGAATTTTTTCACACAGAAACAACGACAATGCAGTATCTAAATGTAAAGACCGAACAATATATCGTATTGTGATACTGTCCGAATTTTCAGCTGATGACTTGGAATGTTATGACAGAGTTCTAATCCCACAGTTTTATTACATAAATAATTTTGTATTGATAAAATAGTTCTTCTAATCGTAGTAGGATAGTAGTTCGCCCAAAAATTTTAATCCTGTCATCATTTACTCGCCTTCAAGTTGTCCAAAACCTATATGATGTTTTTTCAGCTGTTGAACACAAAAGAAGATATTTTAAAGAATGATGGTAACCTATGAGTTGATGGTAGCCATTGACCTCCATTGTATGGAAAAAAAATACTATGGAAGTCAATGGCTACAGTCAACTGTTTAGTTACCAACATTCTTCAGAATATCTTCTTTTGTGTTCAGCATTTGTGTGAAGGCATACAGGTTTGGAACAACTTGAGGGTAAGTTAATGGTAACAGATTTTCATTATTGGGTGAACTATACAAGTTCAGTACTGTCAAAACAATTAACACAGCCATCAAAAGAGTTTTAATTTTGTCATACAGCTCTGCAAAATAGCCATTTATGTCAGGTAACTTTATACAAAGAAGTTGATATTCAAATTAGAATCTATAAAATTAGACATTACACTATAATTGACATTAAAATTTGAATCTAAGAAATGTTTCTTGAACAGCAAATCATCATATTAGAATGATTTCTGAAGGATCATGTGACACTGAAGACTGGAGTAATGATGCTAAAAATTCAGCTTTCCATCACAGGAATAAGTTACATTTTAAAATATATTAAATGTACATATACTGTATGTAAAATGCATGATATATAATTAATGTAATGTTTGTGGATTTATGGGTAACTTATAACTGAAAAAGAAATGCACTATTATTGCCATTTACACAGTTGAATAAAGTATTAAGGATTTCTTCAAGTATTAATTCTTCTTTAAATTCAAAACCTCTTTGCAGTTTTGCATCCTGTTTGATACCTCATTTTAAATTCACAGAATTTATTTAAAAATATATACTAGTACAGTATGAACCTGGATTTTTAAAGTCGGTATGTTATATATCTTATAAAAGTAATCTTGTGTAAAAAAAAAAAAAAAATCCTTACTTTCCTTTCTCTCCTCTGTTCTGTTTACCTGGTCCAGATCATGCTGAATTCTCTCCATAAGTACGAGCCTCAGATTCACATTGTTCGTGTAGGAGGCAGCCACAGGATGGTGACCAACATCTCTTTCACAGACACTCAGTTCATCGCTGTAACAGCCTACCAGAATGAAGAGGTTAGAGCATCTTCACAAAACATTTAGGTTAAACAAGACTAAAGTGATAGTTCACCCAAAAATGAAAATTGTGATTTAATCATTCTGTGATTTAGTTATTCCAAAAAACAGGCCACATTTCTTACTACTGTAGACCTTGAAAAGTGTTGTTGTTGCTGCTCTTCCCCATGCAATGAAAGTAAATAATCAAGCTCCTAAAATTAGTCTATACAACTTGTGCACTACAGTAGCCTATATAAAAGTCTTCTGAAGTCATATGACAGAACATAAGTATTTTTCAATGGTAAATCTTTCTGGGTGAACTGTACCCTTAAAATAAAGCTTGCTTATGTTTTGCTTAATCCAAAATATAATGACAATAGTTGAACAATCCTCTTCTTCTTTTCACAGATAACTGCACTGAAGATAAAGCACAATCCGTTTGCCAAAGCTTTCCTCGATGCAAAGGAAAGGTACAATTCATTTAAATGACATTAAACCACAAACACTGTCAGTGTCAGAAGATAAGTTTTCTCACCGAGTTAATGTGTATTTCAACTCATAATAATATCATAGCGGGCATTAGCGCTAGTCAAGCTAGCATGACTGTGCGAAATCAGCCGTGATTAGCGACCAATTATTAAACGTTTATGCTTTGAATCGAGTGAGTGTGTGAGTAAAGGAGCTTGTTGGAGAGGCAGTGTGAAGTGAGAGTGAGAGATTTTGAGCAGCTTCAGTGAAGAATGTGTGAGATATTACACAACAATGTTGGTGGAATGAGCAATGAATTATTATACTCCAGTAAATGTAGTCATAACGTCACCAGAGCAGAGGTACAGCACTCCTCTACTCAAGTGAGACTGTAGATTGTACAGTGTAAATTTAAACTATTAGAGGGTGAATATCCTGAACATACGAATATGAACCTACTCCATACCTAAACTTAACAACTACTTTACTAAGTATTATTAATAAGAAGCAAAAATTAATAGTTTATTGAGGCTAATGCCGTAGTTAATAGACAGTTAATAATGAGAATTGGACCTTATTAAATTATGGCTGAAGAAATTATATTTTGCATAAAGAAAATTATATAATATGCATATATAATTAATGCATATTTTAGGAACATCATATTTTGCATTGTTACATTATATTCATGACAATTGGAAAAAGCAAGATTCCAGACAAATTTTTTGATTTACATGAACAGAAATTAAAGGAATACTACTTTGGTATAAAACTTTCCTATTCAACACACACACACACACACACACACCACACCACACACACACACACACACACACACACACACACACACACACACACACACACACACACACATTTTTGAATTACAGAAAAAGTTTTTCCAGCACAGTCCATACACCAGTGAAATATGAATACTAAATTTAATCAAATTATTAGACAATTTATGTGATGAAATTAAAAGTGATATGTCTTGATAAGAGTAAAAGTATAAGAGAGATTATGAAACATTTACCTGTGAAAGGATGTACATCCAATACAAACCTGACAGGTGTCACATGATTTGCCTAAAAATTATATAAATAGTGGAAAAAAGTCACAAACAGACTTGTGATAATTTAGGTCATCTTTGCATACATTATACCATTCAGTATGTTTAATACTTACATTAATGCATATATCCATAAATGCATACATGTATTAAAAATAGTGGCAGTAAAGATTGTTACTACAAAAAAAAATCAGTTTCTAATGAATTCTGTTCTGTTGAACTTTCTATTCATCAAAGAATTCTGTGAAAGAAAAATGTCAGTTTTCACAAAAATAAGCAACACAGCAGTTATAACAAATAACAGTAAGAAATGTTTCCTGAGCAGCAAATCAGCATGTTAGAATGATTTCTGAAGGATCATGTGACACTGAAGACTGGAGTAATGATGCTGTAAACTTGTTACATGAGCATAAAAGACTTTGAAAAACATGAAAAAATCTTACCAATCCCAAACTTGAACAATAGTGTCTGTGATTAATTTATGTGTATTATTAACCATTATGATATATTAGTTCTATATTTGAGGTTTGTCTCATGCATGAAGCTTTTTCTCTCCATAGGAGCCATCCTAAGAATCATCTGGAACCTCCAGCTGAAAACCAGCATATGGGCATACCGCACTGTTAGTCATTCATTTTCCTGTTTTCCGTTTACATAATTTTTGTCTGATTTATAGATTATTTAAGAAATATTTACAGCATTGTGTTATGTGAATCATTTCGGTGTCTATTTGTTGGCTGCAGGCGGATGGTTCATATCAAATCCAGACACTCTGTGTTCTGCTAGTGGTGGTAACTTTCCGTACCCGGGAGGTTTACCACTTACTCCCCACCATGGGTACAAACACTACCCAGGCCTGCACGGGCACCGAGCCGCCCCGTACCCATCGCCCTACCTGCCCCGCCATCATCACCACCGTGGCCATAACTCAGGTGATTTAACAGAGTGCAGTTTAATCATGTCTATAATTACAGACAATCATGCTTTTTTGTATAAAGATAGGGTTTCCCAAATGGGGGCTCAAGAAGGAAATGCAGGGGCTTTGTATGCTGATGAAAAGCTAATAATTAATAAAACTGAATTTTTGGTTCACGGTAAAGGTTGCTTCTCACAAACTCTATTTCAGCATGTGCTGTGAGTTTAATGCATTTGTGAACGCAGTATGCACTGGATTCTCTTTTATATTCACGTTTGCATAATTTCCAACATTTTGTGTATAGAATTTTACTGCATTTCACCAGTATTTCACCAAAATTAAAGCTTGAGGATTTCAAAATTTGAAATAGAAGAATTTAAAACATAAGTATTAGTATTGTAACTTGCAGTGTAAAATAAAATTATTGTTATAATTATCAAATAATTATTTTATTTATAACAGTAATATACTTCTTTATTTTTTATAGTTTAAACTAATATTAATAATAATAATAATAATTATTATTATTATTAAATAAAACAATAAATCATAAATGTTAATAAATAAATGTCCTCATTTGTAAGTCGCTTTGGATAAAAGTGTCTGCTAAATGACTAAATGTAAATAAAAACACTAAAAAAGATTAAATACAGTATTTTATGTTTACTAGCATGTCATGTGGCCATTAACAGTCATCATTGAACCATAAATATACAAATGTATATTTTAAAATTTTAAAATGTATATAAATAAATTATAAAAATATCTTAAAATATTGGGATTATTTCCAAATTTTCCAAAGGGTTTGGCTGACAAAAAAAATGGGAACACCTGTATTAAGGGAATAATTAATCTAAAAATCAAAATCAAGTAATTGTTCACGCACCATCATGTTTCAAACTTGTATGACTTTCCTCCTCCTGTGTAAAACAAACATGTTTAAAAATGTACCAGTCATTAATTTCTGTATAATAAAAGTAAATGGGGATCAATACTCAAGCTCCAAACTGACAAATATTTTACATATCGTTTCACGTCAAGTTTTTTTTTCTTTAACTCACTTCAGTTTTCTCATTTTTCCTTGAAGTGTCTCTATCTGAGAATCTGAGTCCAGGTGCTGTGCAGATGTTCTCTGGTCACGAGGGATGGACAGGTATGTCTCCTCCTGGTCCTGCTGCGATGCTGTCTATGCAACCTGCTCCAAGCTCTCCTGGAGCCAGCAGGTCAGAAAGAAACCTGACTTTTAAGTCTTACACAATATGGCATTATTTCCAACAATAAGGTGATGTCAATAAGCTCATGTGATTTTCAGTCAGTATCCATGCCTGTGGACTGTGAGCAGTTGCACTGTATCATCCAGTCCTCCAGGGGGCATTGTGAGCGCCACACACAGCCAGGAGGAGCCCGCAGATGGAGGCTCCACCTCAACATCACCCTGCTCTTTACTGCAGGGCCACGGACCAACCAGCTCTGAGGGTGGTGTAGATCAAGCCAATCACATTAGGGCAGGCGGGGTGAGCTGGCCTTCTGTCTCCACCCACTCATTTTGAGTGTTCTCATTTATTTGCCAAGAAAGAGGTGTACATGGTCTTTGAAGATAGAGTGTACAGCTGATTCTGACGCGTCAACGGTCCTGTCCCAAATGACACCATCAGCCATTTCTCTGAATCTACGCTTAATAGCTTTGTTGGAATTAAAAATTCCTGTAGGAACTCCACTGTCAGGAGTTCCTCCAGTAACCCCATCGTAAGAAAAAAAGTTGATGTACTTGATTTCCCTGGAGTAAACAGTAGGATAATTGAGGCACCTACCAAATTGGGCTACCAAATTTTCAAAGGGTTCTGCCAGATTGGAATTCTAAGGATCCTAAAAGAAAGACAAATGGTCTCTGTAAGAAACAAAAAAAGCATAGTCCATAAGATCACAAATCTGGACAGGGCCATCTTTTATTTTTTTGGGGGTAGAAAAAGGGAAACTTTTTGTGCGTTCAGTGTGTTGTAAACTTGTAGTAATATCGTATTTTGGTATATCACAAGTCATTGCAATGGATCTGAGCACAGCTTTTGTGTGAATGTTGTCGTCAAAGTCAATGATCATCTAACAGCAGCACAGAGGTCATGGGTTCAATTCCCAGAGGAGACACATAGTGATTAAAAAATGTAATTAGCATAAAACATCTGTCCTATAACTATAAATGTACATTAGTGTTCAAAAATATGGGGTCGGTAAGAATGTTTTTAATATTTTCGAGATTTTTGATTTTTAGTTTATGTAAACCAAGGCTTCATTTATTTGATAAAAAATACAGTAAAAACTGTATATTGTGATATATTATTATTATTTTAATGAACTTTTTTCTATTGTAATATAATTTAAAATCGAATTTATTCCTGATGGTAAAGCTGGATTTTCCTCATCATTACTCCAGTCTTCAGTGTCACATGATCCTTCAGAAATCATTCTAATATGCTGATTTGCTGCTCAAGAAACTGATTATCATCAATGATGAAAACCCAATTGCATTTTTCATGGAAATGGTGATATATTTTTTCAGGATTCTTTGATAAATACAAAGTACAAAAGAACAGCATTTAATTAAAATAGAAATCCTTTTTAACATTATAAATGCTGTTACTATCACAAGTATTCATTTTGTTTAAAAAAAACTTACTGACCCCAAACTTTTGAAGGGTATTGTACATGTAACAGAAACTCGTTCCTTTATCTTATATTCTTATTTCTTTTCACAGTCCATTTTTGTACATTTGTACAGTCTGGTCAAAAGTTCAAAGCTGTTATCTGCACACAGAACTTCTGACTGGAGTGACTCAGAGAGAACGCTTAATACAACTACAACTGTGGTAAAACTCTACAATTAGGCCCCAGCATAAATGGTTAGTTAATCAATTAAACCACTTTGGCTTGTGGAACAAGGCAGTATTTTGGCAGGCACAGTGATTTCGCTCTTACCTGGACTTTTTACCTCAACAACAGCAAACACATTCATTCACAATCTCTTTTTCTGTCTCTCTCTCTCACACACACACACACGTTCATTGCATTCACACTTTCACAGGCAGAAACACAAACACATTACAGTTGCATTCACACAACTACACACAGCTCTGCTTCCTCCAAAAGCAGGCCTCACTTAGCCACAGTTTTAAAACGCTGCATAAAGAGAAGACAATTATTCCCCCATCATATTTTTCAGCTCTTGAAAATGTTATTTTAATCGTGCCGGTGGAGTGGACCACTCTGTTGTTTTCACATGAGTGTAAAAAATAATGACGGCTGTCCAGTGAATGGGCCCTTGGCATGTTTAGGCCACTATGGGCATGCAGCAGACTCTCTCTCACACACACACACACACACACACACCTAAACAGTCACATACACCGTGTCTAAACAGCTTCAGAAAAGACCAGAATGTTCTTAATCCCCTGATCGCTTATATTTTCATTTTCTATTTCTCTTATATTTTCATATTAGCCCTTATTTTTGGTCTGCAATGACAAATCGTATTTTAAGACTTTTAAAAATGTTAAAAATAGAAGAAAACAAATATCTGGATTAAAAAGCAACCAAATTCCACAACTGATATTCAACCCCAAAGACCTAAAATGAAATAAAATAACTAGCACTTAATATGATGTGAAAAGTGACTACAATAGTCTTGAACCTGACTGCTAGTGCACTATGTACCTGACATTAATAATAATAAAAAAAAGAACTTCTGTACAAGACAGTACTTGTATTGTTGTGCCATTTTTTTAAAGGACAGTTCACCCAAAAAGTTGAAAAGTACTTACCCTCAAGTCATTCCAAATTTGAAACAAAAGTCTTTTTTTTTTTTTTTTCATCCAATGGTGTACCAATATTCTTCAAAATATCTTCATTTGGTTTTTGCAGAAAAAGAGTCAGTCATACAGGCTTGGAATAACATGAGGTAGAGTAAATAACAGAATTTCTATTTTTTTGGGTGATCTGTTCCCTTAATAAGAAACAATTAAAATATTAAACATTCTGTTAGAGGACATAAAATAATGTTTTCGTATTAATGTAGATAAAGGTCTCCTTCACTGTATCTGTTCTGGTATTTGTAATCGTATTGCTCTTAAATCACATTGGAAGCCCTAACTTGCCATAAAACCTGTTTAAATGTACCATTCTTTCATATTGATATATATTGCTAATAAAGTCTGAGTTTCATCATTTGTTAGTTGCCGCCTAGATACAGTGACTCAATGTCCATGTCATAGTCTTTCCTGGGAGGCTCCTCTGGGCTGGAGAACTCCTCTCCAAGCATCCTCCACCACGGGAGACGCATGCTCTGCATCAAGGCATTGTGGGATTGACGGGCGCGTGTGGCCACAGGGCAGGAGCGGCTCAGGAACAGATTCACGTCCTCTGCTCTGGCATCCTTCAGCGACGGTGCATCTAAAGTGAAAAACAAGAGTGATTGTAAATTGGTGGTTCTCAGTGTCCACAATAATTTTCAGATGCTCCATAATATTTTCAGTTGTTCATGATTTACTGTATAAAGATTTTTAAAGTTTTTTTACTCAGTTTTTGGGTTTGGTATAACTACAAAGAGGAATATTCATTTAAAGATGCACATGGAGTTATAAGGGTAACTAAAGGATTTTTAAAATCAAATTTAAGATTTTTTAAGACCGGCACAAATACAATTAATACCATATAGGTGGGGTGGGGCAATGTCTATGGTAACATTAAAATAAAAACAGTAAAATAAACTAAAAAGCATGATTTACTGTTCACAAAAAAAGTTTTACTTCACATTTCAAACTTTAAACCATTTTTAAGGAAAGCAATGATTCAAGTATCAATTACTACATTATTTTAAGCAATTATCAATTATTATATTTAATAACAAATAATATATCTTAGTGTCTTAATTGTTTAGATTTTTATAATGCATTAGCTTCTTGTCGAACCACCGGTTCACATTTACAAGTGCATGTTTGCTGCATAAAAAAATGGGTCACTTTTCTATGGAAGCCCATTTCCGCCACTGAATAAAACAAGGTAATCGCGACTTTTTATCTCACAATTCTGACTTTTTTCTCAGAACTGCATGAAATGAACTTGCAAATCTGACCTTTTTTTCTCAGAAATGCAAGATATAACCTCGCTATTGCAAGTTATAAAGATAGCATTGCATTATAAACATGCTCTTGTAAGAAGTAAAGTCAGAAATGCAAGATTTAGAAATGTGTGACTTGCAATATAGAGGTATTGCACCAGATACATAATCTATGCAAATTTGCAAATGTAGCCACATCTGAAATCAGGCCTGCACAGCTACAGTAGAAGCTTTTGCGCTCGCATACAGTATTTGGATGTTTCGGGCCTTAAGCTTTGCAGAATTCCTGAAATCATACTTCACATCAGTAGATCAGCTATAGATTTATGTACGTACTTAGTAAAAGCTCCAGGTCTGTGTTGATCTGTGCAAGCAGAGCCTGTCTGTGCTGCTCGTGTGCTCGATCAGACGCTCTGTTGATCAGGTGCTGGTGCAGGAGACTCTGGGCTCTCTGATGGAGCTCCACACTGCCCTCTGCTGTTGTCACTGATGACTGCACAACAGAAAAAACACCATTTAGAAAAGAAACTTTTAAAATGATCCCCAAGGCATAAAATACCAAAAGAACACAAGATTTAATTTCTTCAAGGTGACTCACAGGACGTAGAGAGATGTGCTGCTGTATGTGTTGCTTGAGCTCCGTTCTTCTACTGTCAGTCAGTCCTTTGGGTCCTTTTAACGGCGTGAGAATACTTCTTTGTGCTCTACGATGTTTTAAAAACTGCAGAATCTGACAAATAAGAACATGAGCACATAAATGGTCAGAGAATAACAACCTCTTTAACGTATTAAAATGACAAGTGTACAATGTTCATTTATTATTTTCATATATATAACAAAGTCCATGGTTATTGTAGTTAACAAACAAACCATAAAAAACATTTATGCTACTTGAAATAAACTTAAATCTTAACTAGAATAAAATATAAAATAAATGAATAAATAAGCTTATTTTATTTTAGCTAATTGCCAAGGTAACATTTCTAATTTTTGTTAAAACTGAACTAAAAATAAAAACTACAAAGACAAATTTAAAAAAGATTATTACACGGCTCTGTGGAATACTCGATTCCGATTGGTCAGTCGCCACATTCCGAGGTATGTTATTAACTGATAACAACTGGTAAAAACTAATAACACGAGCTCATCCGGGTAACTCCGATTCATGTCGGGCTGCTGATAACCCCGTCGGGCTTTATTCTGCCATAACAACCGGCTGGATGTACATTATCCCTTACTTAATAATAATAATAATAAAATTAATTTAAAAAAACTACTACAAAAACTAAAACTTTTTTTTTTTTTTTTATTAAATGAGAATGGAAAAACTCATTCAAAATATTAGGAAAAACTATAATAGCATCTCAACGATATTAAAATAAGAGTGACAGAGTCGGAGCTTCTTACACATTTTATTGACCTTTATTCACATTAGCTGTACACTCACGGCTCTCTGTAGAGTGACAGCAGCTCTGTGCTGTCTGAGAATGTATCTGTGCTGCTGGAAGCTGCGTCTCACTCTGTGTCCCCTCCACACTCTCTGAATCAGCACGGCTGCCTTGTTCTCCAGCTCCCCCAGGTATCTCTCCACCTGGGCTGAAGAGGAAGACATTATATCAGTTAAAGACCTCACAAAATTCTCTGACATACAGTGTTCTTTCATTTTTTGACATGCTTGCTCGCCAGTATTTTAGTCTTCATTCTAATTTTAATTGTTGTAAATGTGCCTTTGTTTTTTGTTTTTTTATTCTATATAAAAAAAAAAATAAATCACACTTAAATGCATTTAAATTTTAGTTTTTCACCTTAAAATTATTTCAGCTAGTTGCTAATGCAGTTTCTAATTTTAGTTTAGTTTAAGTGTTTCATTTATTATTTCTATTTTATTTTATTTCTAAAAAAAATTTTTTATTTCTTTACGTTTTAATAGTTTTAGTTTTTAGTTACCGAAAATAACCCTGATATGCTCAACAAGGTTATTGTTTGATTTTGTGTTTGTTACCAGCTGGTAGTATCTCCATCAGATGAAGCTGGTGTTGGCGGAACTGTCTCATGGCTCTCTGTCTTCGCAGACACACTTGATGACGTAATTCTTCTTCTGCATGTTGTGTCTCAGTGTGTTCCTGTTGTCGTCTGCGCTTTTCCCTATCGCACAAAGATAAATCTCATTTACCATATATAGTGTCCCTAAATTGTAAATTTCTTCATTTCATAGAGGGACTGACTGAATCGTGTTCTTACCTGAAGCTGCGCTGTAATGTGCTGACCGCTCTGGGGAGTTTCCTCAGTCTTGTTCTGGTCTGATGGGCTCTCCAGACTGCCTGGATAATACAAGCTGCTCGCACATACTCCTCAGATGACTCCTTCATTTATAGACAGTATGTAGGGTAAAGAAATACATAAACAATAAGAATACAAGAAAACAGACAGTATAGGACCATATATTACAAGTTTTTTTTTTTTTTTTTTTTGGGCGTTTTTGCCTTTTATTTGATAGGACAGTAGTTAGACAGAAAACGAAGTTGAAGAGAGAGAGGGGGGACGGGATCGGGAAAGGTCCACGAGCCAGGACTCGAACATGGGATGCACGAAGCACAACGGTGCTACATGTCGACGCGCTGCCCACGAGGCTATCGGCGCCGACATATTACGACTTTTTAATGGAAGAAAGAAACCTTAAAGAAATGGTTCATCCAAAAATGAACATTTGCAGAAAATTTACTCTCCTTCAGGCCTTCCAAGATGTAGATGATTTTGTTTCTTTATTGAAACAGATTTGGAGAAATTTTGTATTACATCACTTGCTCTCCAATGGATCCTCTGCAGTGAATGGGTGCCGTCAGAATAAGAGTTTAAACAGATGATAATCTTGTGAAGTCAATAACTGCATATTTGTAATAATCAAACTAATCAATTAAGATAATTTTCACTTCAAAGCGTTGTTTCCAAATCTTCTATGCATAAAACAGTTCTATACGAATATGTCTGACTTTATGTGAGAGGACAACTGGGGACTTTCATTGGAGGAAGCATTATTATGTATAAAGTTTTTTTAAAGCCTTAATGATGGATTTGTTTATTACAAGCACACAGAATTTTGTTTCACAAAACGTTAATTGATGGACTAAAGTCGAGTGGATTTCTTGTGGATTATTGTGATGTTTTTATCAGCTGTTTGGACTCTCATTCTGACGGCACCCATTCACTGCAGAGGATCCACTGGTGAACAAGTGTCATATTGCTATTTGGGATTTCTTCATATCTGTTCTGATGAAGAAACAAACTCCTCTACATCTTGGATGGCCTGAAGATGAGTACATTTTAAGCAGATTTTCATTTTTGGGAGAACTATTCCTTTAACTATCATCATAAGTGGATTTGAAGGAAAAAATAAAATGCTACCAAATGTAAAATATGTCTACATTAAGGCATTTAGCAGACACTTTGAGCTGGTGGACACTGACCTTAGTGTCTCTCCATGGGACGTCTGACCGCAAGTGATCAATAAGCTGATCCAGTACAGAGTCGAAGCCTTTACCACGCCAGTCTTTCACAGCCAAATCAGTCAAACCTGCAGGACCAAACATTGGAAGACTGGTCTAAACACTCAGCAACTAAAACTTGAAGATTTTCTGAGATCTAAAGAGTGCGACTGTACCTCTGTATCGCCTGTGAATGAGCTGATGGGTTGAGCTGCTGTGGTCCATAATTAGAACAAGGGTCTTTACAGCTGCTCTGCCAATCACAGGGTTCGAGCTACTGGACATTTTATACACAATATCATCCATGATGTCAGTCAGAGCCCTGGTTCCCATCTCAGCTACAACAGCACTGCAGAAACAAAGGGAGAGATATTTGAGTATTTGGATGAGAAGCAGTTACATGGATAAAGACTGTATTATGGACCAGGTGGCTTTATGTTGTACCCGTTTGCTCTGAAGATATTGTTCCACATGGTGACAGTAACAATCGAGACGTCATCGTCTTCACAGATCTGGATGTTCTCATAATGTTTAGATCTCAGTACTGAGGAGAGAATGTTAAAAACATCAGTTTCATTTCAGTTCAAGCTAAAATCCATCTCTAAACACATTTATAGAAGTTGTTTACCATGAGGAATGAGATGTGTATGAGCCCTGAGGAGCCAGCCAATCGAATCAAAGACTTTTCTAAATAAACGAATCATCTCATCATGTGCCTTGTCCTGTTAAAAAGAGAAATTAAATGATCTGGTTGGTTACTACTCAGCTAATAAAATTATGTTCTTTAGAACTTTTTGCTAACATTCCCATTATTTTATGAATGTGCTCTTAAAGTTCAAAACATCCAATTTTTTTTTTTTTTTGGTTGAATATTAGTGAAAACATGAAAGGAATGTTTATTATAGTTTTTTTAAAGTTTCTTCTGAAATAAATAGTATGTTTTAATGTCAGACATACATTCAAGGTTCCATGAATGATGTATAATGTAAACAACATTAATCAAGACTTGATAACTTTGAACGATTCTATTACGTCTACTGGAAGAACATAACTTTCAGAGAACCTTGCCAGAACATTTTATTGCCAAAGTTCTGAGAATGTTCCCTGTTAGCTGGGTATATTGTGTGCTGTCTCTTGTAATCAAAATATAGCAATTATTATCAAAAGTCATATATGAGAGAACTAGTTTGAAATGACAGGTGTTTAAGAGTTGTATTACTCTGAAAGGGTTTCTTTTGCATTAATAACTAGCTGACTGCACAATAAATAACCCAAACCTTGCTACTTGATGTTTTCTGTGATTCAGGAGACTGTAATACATTACCCGCAAAGCTCTGTTCATTAAACGGTCTGCAAGAAAAAGAAGGCTTTCCACCACAGAAGGCAGAAATTCATGACTAAACACCTCCACGTCTCTGAAAGCACCCAGACCCACACAGCATGTGCTAGTTGGACAGAAACACGCTTTAAAACTCTGAGACTGAGAATGACAATAGTATGCAGCATGTATTTATATTTGAATACCTGAGGAGGTCTGCCATCTGTGTCAGAACTGCATAGCCTCCGTGAATCTTGGCTGGACTGAATCTCAGGGAAGAGGAGCAGTACTGCAGCACACCATGAGAGTAAAGACTCTGTTTACATGCCTCCAGCTCCCTCTGAGCTCCTAAAGACTTCCTGCCTACAAGATCTGTTCATGAAAGGTGTTTGAGTTCATGTAGGGGATACAGTACATGGTTGTGTTCTAGCATAGCTGACATGTAACATGTATTTGATCTAAAATTATTTCAAATAATATTTTATAATTATTGTAAAATTAATGTACATGCAGTTTTGTGAGCTTATATGAACTGCGAGGTTATATGCTGTATATCTTATAAAACATTTTTCATACCGCATGACTATTTGGGTGAACTAACGTTACAAAAAAAACAAAAAACTAACGGCCTTAAATAAACGAAATTCTACAGTGATAAATGTAGGAAAAGACAAGACTTTCATTATCTTTACCTTTTAATTTTGAAAGCACGTCGTTAACCTTGTTTTCATATTTTTCTCGGGTGTCTGCGACCAGATCCTTCAGTTCTGGGCTCATTTTATCTCCTGATGGACCCATTGCACTCACCGGCTCGGAAAAACGTGTTAGATTTCATATAGAAAAACCCATGTCGAATGTCAAGAGTTTATTTAGATTATTACTTTTCATATCTTGGGTGAAGATATAACTTCCATTATATCAGGAACGTTCTGGTCAAGAAAAGCGACAAAAACAGACAAGAGCCAGCTCGGTTTCTACGGTAACCTACGTCATCATACTGCGACCCAGGGGTAAATATCCGGGGATCGAGCCCCGAGTGATTTTAATCTAAGTTAGCCCCGAATGTTTTGTACTTAAATCCCAGGAATTTTGCCAAGGAGTTCAGAAGAAATGCGATAGAAATTAAGTAAATGTTGATCGTTTTAGTTGGCCACTGTTGCGATGTTGACTGACCTCTCTCTCCGCACACACACATACACTCATAGACATATAAATACCTAGACGCATTGCGTAAGAATTTTAATTATATTTACTCAATTTTATTTCTGAGATTAATTAATCTAATTATTTGGATCTACTTTTTTTTTAGTGTTTTGATTTAGAATTACTGTTGCATTGCTAAAGGATTTTAATTATATTTACTCAATTTTATGTATGAGATTAATTAATGTTTGTTATATTTACTTGATTCTTAAAGTATATTTCAATGATTTCACACCTTTAAAATTTACTCAATATTTTTTAGTGTAAAAATGACCAAAGAAATTGAGTAGATAAAGTTTTTAGAGTGTAGTTCAGGTGCAGGTTTTAAACTCTGCAGGACACCGGCACTCCAGGACCAAGTGTAGTGACCCTGCATTAGAGCATGCAGAACTAGTTGAAATTCAGGGGCCCGTTTTTCAATTAAGATATTTATTTTAATGAGGTTCAACCAACTGACTGGAGTGTTTCAAAGACGTGAAGTGTTTGTCTGTTCACCATAAAGAGTCGTTTAAAACTTACAAGTCTGCGCATTCTACAACTTTCACGTTAGGATGCGTAAAAATCTTTAATTAATAACTGTCAATAACTTAATAACATGTTATAATATCAGAGGTGAAAACTGTAAATTATTGAAATAATATTCATTTTAATGGCCATATTGTCCAGCCCTACTTTCAAGGGAACTGAGTGACTTCAAAAAAGTTTCGATGCAATTTTCATTTAATGCCTGATAAAGTAGCATTTATGACCGCAGCGCCTCTTTGTGTGCAGCCATCACTGGGGAAACCGCTGTATTTCTGCCGTCCAAAAGACGCTAAAGACCTATTGACAGAGAAAGAATGTGCATTTGCAATAAGCCTGTTTGTTTTTGTTCAGATCAATACGAAAATCCACCCATGATTTTACGCAGCAAACACGCAGAGTGTTTAAAAATTGTGCAATTTAAAATTGGTTTAAAGGCTGAAATGTGAGGTTTGTCATTTTATAACTTTTTATTTTTTGTGAAAACCTGCATCTGAGCTGTAAATCATGATATCGGTTTAATATGTTACTAGACCTTGCTCTATCTCGCTCATACCATAGAAATTTAATTTCTGCAGGTAACAAAAAGCCTTAAATTTGATTTTTAAAATCCTGCAGATACCATGTAGGCCTAAATAGTTAAATAAAATTCCTTCCTTTATATTTGTTGATATTTGTGTTTTGAAAAGGAGGACAGACTGCATAGGGCCCAGACATTGAAATGGGCCCAGAATGGGGGTCCAAAAAACTCAGTGGAGGGGTGTAGCATGGGTCAAAAAAGAACACTGTACACTCTGACCAGGAACGGTTCTAGACCCTTTTTAGATGGTCATTGACTTTTTTTTGTTCGATCAATTTGCACACTGAAAATGGGTTGGAGCTCTTATTTTTGAACTCTCAAAGTGCACAGATTAATGCATTTAAATTTAAAATATATAAAATTCTCACGGGGGGCATGCACCCGGACCCCCCTAGAGGGAAGCAGGACCACCCATCAGTGTCACTAAATCTTACATGAGCATGATGTGAGCCCCCGGCCACGTCCATTAGCCCCTGATGTTTTGGTCGCAGCCCCAGATGTTTTCAAATCCTAGAAACGCCCCACTTTGCCAAATCTATTTCGTTATGCTATTATTACGAAGAAAACAGATCATAGACCAGGAGTTATGGGCAGCTTTTCCATCTAAAAGCAATCAGTTAGACTATTTAACAGCTGTCCCCCTCGGTGGTGGTTATGGCACAGGGATGTCCGTGGGGGGGCTAAGCGCCCCCCCCCCCGGCATCCTTCCATAGCAATGCATACAGTATGAGAAATTACGCTATATTGATGTGCGCATGTCCAGTAGTTTTTGCTGTATGCCTTCTAGCCTTAACCGAAGTACTGCTTGGGCCATTGTTTTCAGTGAATACACTTGAATAAAAGCCCACTAACTGTTAGAATCTCTGACGGGTGGTCAGCAGAAATTTTACTGATTATAGTGGTAAATACTTTATAACCAGATAAAAATGTATGCTTCACACCTCATTTACAGAAGAACATTCAACATATGCTGGAGTCAGAATGCGACAAATATAACATCTGACTCACATTGACGTCTTTTGGATTTTATTGACCACCATAATGTAGGCCTATAAGTGTGCTATTGCCTTTTAGTTTACAATTGGGAAAGACAGCTGGAAGATGGTTAGGTGATAGGCTATAAGCCTTTGAACAGTCAGTCTTTATGGGGGCTATATAGCAGGGTTGCCAACTCTCACGCATTTGGCGTGAGACCCGCTTCCAGGCTAGTCTCGCTCTCACTCTGTCCATGTAAATCTCACGCCAAATTGGCAACCCTGCTTGCGATATGAAACAAAGTCTCAGCTTTCAAATTTTGAAAGTTTTAATACTAAATTCAAACAATAAATACCGTTTTGGCACACTTAATGTGGCATAAATCGTAAAATGTAGCTCTTCAGAGGAGATCTTTTGGTACTAGGTTCAAGGTTCTTGTTTATTTGTCACATACACAATCATACAGGGTATAATCAGTAGTGAAATGTAGGTCAGGACGGGTCCGCTCAATGGACAGTGTAAAGAAATAAAATAAAAGATGAAACATAACATGAGAGAATATATATAAATATAGGTAAGAAGATAAAAAAAAAAGTAAAAAAATAAAATGTGCAATGAACTAAAATGTGCAATACAGTCTACTAAATACTATTTGTGCAATAATTATGGTAAATTAATGACTTAGGCTAAAATATTTTTTTTTCTAATATTTCTATTATTTTTATTACAATTAGTGTAGTATTTAAGGTTAAAATAGAGAAAAGGGGTTTAAATTCCATGCAAGGCAAATTGGAGTCATTTTGTGGTCAGAAAATATATATATATATATATATATATATAGTTTATTTGTAATGCCATTGTTTACCCACTAGGTAACTTTATAGCTCTTTACTAAATAGAATATAGCAGGTCAAACCTGCTTACTTATTTTTAAGTTCTTCGTTTGAATAAATATTTAGACATGATTAAACACAACTTTTTAAATGTCTCATTTAAAAATCTAAATAACTTGCATCCTTTTTCGCATAATTACACACAATGAATGCAGGCAAATACTGAATTTAAACCAAGTTTAAAATGGTGCTAAAAAGGCATTCAACTGCATTTAACAAAATATTTTTATTCCCCTTTCTTTACAGTATTAAAAAAACAACAAGCTGAACTTAAAAGTTGGCAACCCTGAAAATTGATAAATAGTTTGCTTGCAGTTTCTCATGAAGTCTCAAATATTCTGTTATTTTCGTATGTTTGTAACAGTTGAACAATGATGCAGGCAAACAATAATTCAGAAACAAAGCATATACTTTGGCACACTAAATCACTTACAGATGCTGTGCAATTAGGTACAGGGTTCAGAATACACATACATACTATATAGACACAATGATGCAGAAACACACGTCACAGATCTGTTATGCGCAATAGTCATTACAACAAAACAAAAGGCATAAGGTGCAGCCTGACAAAAAAATAAAATGTAGGCTAATGTAAGGAATCTATGCAATAGACATTGACACATACATAACACACAGTGTAATTTAAAACTTAAAAAGACAGTGCAAGGCAAACAATTCTGCACAGACAAATAGTTATGACAACAGCTATCCTTTATGTAGTTGTCATGGTTTTGTCTGATAGCTCTTTTGCACTTGGGTGACACCCATAAATGTTTCTTGTGTGGGACAAAGAAATAATGTTCATGGGGCATGTTCATAGTATTCATCCATTTTTAAATACTCTATTACTTCAGTGTGAATAACCAAGACTTAACATTTTCATATAAATACAGAAATATATATAATTTAAGTGTCATGTGAGAATATTTAGTCGTGATAATTTATGTGAAATTCAATAAGATTGCAGTTGATGATTCATGTGAAATACTTTAATATTTATTTAGCTTAACAGAAATGTATAACTGGACAGAATGCTATTAAATTATAAATTTAAAACGATTTTGTTTGTGAAAGCATTGTTTGCATATTCAATATTATGTATTTTTATTTCTTTGCCTCAGTGTAATCTTAGTTATTTCTAATTGTTTCACATTCCCCGTTAACAAGGACAATATGCTATTATAAATAATGTCTTTCTTGGTTAAATACAGGTGAATAAATACATAAATATTCACATAAATCTTTCTGTTTTGAAAATGCAGGGTTTCATTAAAAGCTCATGCCAGGGGCACAATACTGAGAAAAATGTTATCATTACCACCCTTTATGTATAGAAATCTTGTTTAATAATAGCAGCTCATTCATGGTCTTATTTTCAAAGTCTCCGCCATGACTGCCTCTGCTAAAGTGAGTCAAGCTTCTGTCAAAATAATGATGCCAGTTCCCATCACTTTTAGCTCCAAACCCGAAAACATCGACCTGTGTGAGAGACCGACAAATCAGTACATCATTGCTTGAAATGCACTTTGGCTTAGATTAAATTAGACTTCTGTCACAGTCATCTCACTATGACAGACTAAACAAGTCATGACAGAGCTCAGGGTAGCCTACCATGCAAATCCATCTGTTGCATAATGCACATACAGTGCCTTGCGAATGCATTCATACCCCTTAATTTTTTTCCACGTTTTATGTTGCTGCCTTATGTTAAACTGCTTTAAATTACTTTTTTCCACATCAATCTACACTCCATACACTATAATGGTAAAAGCAAAAAAAAAAAAAAAAAAAAAAAAGATTAACATTTGCAAATTTAAAAAAAAAAAAAAAAAAAAAAAAAAAAAACCTTAAAATGATTCCATTGCATAAGTACTCATACCCTTATCTGGGACAGTTGGAATTTAGCTCAGGAGCATTCATATTGCTTGTAGGTGTTACTAGACTTTGAGTGAAGGTAACCTGTGGCAAATTCAATCGAATGGGTGTGATTTGGAAAGGCACATACATCTTAATAAAAGGTCCAACAGCTGATAATGCATATCAGAGCAAAAACCAAGCCCTGGGGGTCAAAAGAACTGTCTATAGAGCTCAGAAACAGGTTTGCGTCAAGCCACACATCTGGGGAAGAGTTCAGAAAAAAATTCTGCTTCATTGAAGGGTCACAGAAGCATGTAGTCTCTGTTACCCTTAATGGAAGTTTGAAACAACCAGGATTCTTCATAGAGCTGGCCTCTTGGCCAAACTGAGCAATTGATGGAGAAGGGCTTGACGAAGATAGAGTGGTGACGAAGAAGCTGATGGTCACTCTAGTTGAGCTCCATGATCATATATGCAGATAGGAGCAATCTACAGAAGGACAAACATCACTGCAACACTCCACCAATCTGGGCTTTATGGCAGTGTGGCCAAACTCAATCCTCTCCTCAGTGAAGACAAAAGAAAACACGCTTGGAATTTACAAAAAAGCACCTAAAAGGACCCTCAGACTGTGAGAAATAATATTAGCTGGTCTGATGAACCTCAATTCTAAGCATCATGTTTGAAGGAAACCAGCTCTGCTCATCACCTGCAGAGTACCATCCCAAAAGTAAAGTGTGCTGGTAGCAGCCTCATGCTGTGGGGCTGTTTTTCAGCGGCAGGGACTGAGGGACTCAGAGTAGAAGAAAAGCTCAATGCACCAAAATATTGCGATAGCCTTAATGAAAACCCAGTCCAGAGCATTCAGAACCTCAGACGGGGCAGAAGGTTCACCTTCCAACAGGACAATGAACCTAAGCACACAGCAAGAGTGGCTTATAGACAACTCTGTGAATGTCTTTGAGTGGCCCAGCCAGAGCTTGAGCCTAATGAAATATTTATGGAGAAACCTGAAAATGTGCGTCTGCCCCCATTCAACCTAAAAGAGCTTGAGAGGTGAAGAGGTGAGGAGAAGAATGGCAGATAATTGCCAAACAAACAAACAAAAAAGACTTGAGGCTGTAAAGGTACTTCAGCTAAACATTTAGTTAAGGGTACGAGTACTTATGCAATGTACTTATTTGAGTTTTTTTATTTGTAATAAATTTACAAAGTTGTGACAATTCTGTTTTTGCTTTGTCAATATGGTGTATGGAGTGTAGATTGATGTGGGGGAAAAGTAATTTAAAGCAGTTTAACATAAGGCAGCAACAAAAAATGTGAAAAAAAATGAAGGGGTATGAATACATTCGCAATTAAGGCACTGTAAAGGCTGCATCTGAATATTTATAATATGCACTCCAAGTACACCAGCTTTCAAAAGTTTGGAGTCTGTAAGTAGATAAGTAGTTTTCATATTTTTCAATTTTCAATCAGCATATTAGAATGATTTGTGAGGGATCATGAGACACTGAAGACTGGAGTAATGATGAAAATTCTGCTTTGCATCAAAGGAATAAGATTTTAAAATATATTTAAATAGAAAACAGCTATTTTAAATTGTAATAATATTTCACAATATTACCGTTTTTACAGATTTTTTTTTTATCAAATAAATGCAAACCATTACTATGTCTTGTCTCTAAATGGCATGTAAAACCAAAAACTGTGGTTGGTCCCATCAATCAGATCGTCTCTCTAGTCTAGACTTAATGCCGATAGTGAAATGTCTGGCTCTGTGAGACAAATGTTGGAGGAATTGAAAAAAAAGAGGCACAAAACTTTTACCTGATCACAGATGTGCAGAGCGAATATCAATGTAATGAATCCAGTGGATGGGTATCTGCCATGTTTCTGCAGCCAGCTCTCGTAGACATATTTAATGAATTCAGGATGGATGATCATCACCTTAAAGACAATCAAAACAATTATTGACTTAATCATGCATATTTGTTCAGGAAAACTATGTAGATCGATATGTGAAAGTCAAAAGTTATATTGATTGATATGATTCTCACCTTGTCTCTGTTAGCGTTTACTGTAGGTCTCACTCTAATGTAAGTGCTAAAGAAACAAAGATTCATTAAATTAAGATTGCTGTAAAATGCCTGAAGGCCTGTTTCTCTTAAATCTGTGAGTGAATATTGATGAAACAATCTCACCGTGTGATGTGTTTAGTGGTGAAGGCACTGATGAGCCAGCGCATGTCTTTGATCTTAAAGGGCAGAAGAACCAGGTGGGTTGAGTTGTCTACATCCACGGCACTCTCAGGGTAGAGAATCCGGTGAGTGGTCTTAGACCCCACATCCTTCTCATAACCTTCTGTTGGACCTTTATTTATCCTGAGCATGAAAATGCATTTTAACAATCATCTTTGGTCGTATACATTGTTGAAAATAACTTACCTTATGACAAAGTCATGAAGATCTATGAAAGGCCCATAATGGGATCTCAGGAGGTTCCCAGAGTTTCCCACCACAGCACAGGTTCTGCAGCGATCTGGACCGGCGTCTGAGTAGTGCTCTTCATCAGGAAAGAGAGAAAACAACGTGTCCACCACATCTGTGTTGTTAACCTTAGTGTTCCCAGTTTGTAGACCCTATACAAAGGTTAAGCATATGATCAGGTTGAGCCTTCAGAAGAGGACTCTGGGAAAACATTTCAATATAAAATGGAAACATAATATAATCAGTAATCTTGTTTAGCTAATAAAGTATTCCAAAAAATCTGAAATATTAGATAACTACATAGAAATATAAAATTAGTTTCTGCCAAGATTAAAATCGAGGTAAAATAATTACTTCGAAATTAACTTAATTTATTTTACAAGTTCCTTTAAGCACGGTAAACTAATATTATTGAAACATTTTATAAGCAGAAATGCGCACAAAAATTTCAAAAGATCTGAGAAAGTGTCATGAATATCATTATCGTTGGGTGTGGACCGCCACGTTGGGGGGGGGGGGGGGGGGGGGACAAAAAAAAAAAAAAAAACAAAAAAAAACTTGGCTGCCACCAAGTGTTTGACCATCACAAATTAAATTCCCCTTCTGGAAAAAGATTGCAGTTATTCTTCATCTATACGCATCTACCCCACAACCCTAATCCTACCCATCGCGTAGCATATACACGCCAAAGTCCATTTTTGCGCATCAATACCACAAGTTTTCGTTTTTATTTGGCGTACTATTTATATCACTTTCATGAGATCGGGTTGATTTCCAGAGATCAGGACTGAACTCACGTACCGTCCACCATTTGTAGACGTCTGTCCGTAAAACACTGTTTCTTCTGTTCAGCAGAAATGGAACCGTGGGATTGAACCGCATGAAGAACCAGTCAGTATCGTTCAGATCCGTGACACATGTATCACAAGCGCACAGACCTCCGCGGGTGGAATCGACGGATGTTTTGAGGAAAGTATAGATCACCGCGTTTTGCAAGAGCATAAAAAGAAATAACATGCCAAATGTGAAGAGCGCTCTGATGTACGAAGACCTCCGTTTAGTGAAGGGAACCATATTTTCAACTGGCTGAAGAGGGTTTAGGATCCTACAACTGGAAAAATACACAAAATAGAGAGAAAAAAATAGTGTTATTATGACGTTAATTCCTACTACTAACATCAGAACTCTGCTTGGTCTAAAACAATGTCAAGGAAAGGCGAGTAGCCTATTAAAGACCTAAATGTCTGTGGCACCGGAGAACATGAAGAAACGCCAGCGGTGAAAAAGTGTTTGTTGCCTATTAAATCCATAAAGACTGCGGTTCTTTTGAATCGGCTTTAAAAAAAAAAATTGGTAACCAAATCGCGAGAGATGGGTAAAATCAAAGTACAGAACTGCGTTTCTGTGAGCGACTGCCACTGGACGTTACCTGAATACTCTGCAACTGATAGTCCACCAAGCCCAATACAAGCTGCTTGTAAAGGCACTCAAGCAAATAATGACCCACAGGTTTAATTCAAGTTCTCTGTGCTACAAGTTAACATTATTTATTTATCATTTTTGGAATTATAATTACTCATCTTTGTTCCTCATCATTTGTTTAAGAGTTATAATTTACCTAGACTACAAACTATATAGGCCTACACTATAGTGAAGTGTGACTAACATTAAAATGTATTTCTATTTACAACGATTAACAGTCTACAATAAGGTTACGGTTGACGTTGGTTATTGCATTAACATGAACTAAAAGTGAGCAATACATTTGTTACAGTATTAATCTGTTAAAAAACCTTTGTTCCTCATCTTTTGTTTGACTAGTGTTAAAATTTGCCTAAACTAGAAACATATAGTATTAATATAGTACTTCAGTGTTAACATGTTAATTAAAACATGAACAAAAGTGAGCTGTTACAGTATTTTAGTTAATTAAAACCCATGCCCATTAACTCAGTTCCATTAAAAAAATACTATCAACTATGCATTGGAAGTATTTTTTAAACTAAATGTTAAATAAGTTAATACTTGCATTAATTAATATAAGTTAAATAAATGCTATAAACCTACCTGTTTGTTTGGAAATTTGAATATGGAACAATAGCAATGACCTTCAAGAATGTGTCAATCTGACAGACGTGTAAATCTGCTGGTGATCAAGATATGAGGCTGAAGAATCTGAAGAGGAGGCGTTTCTCTCTTGATCACTCACTTCTTTGGTTAGGATTAGGCAATCAGGTAGCGATTTCACTGATGGGGGTAATAATTTGCCAGGGAGTCGAAAATGGGTACAACACCGGTAACTGCGCCATGACTCGTTTCTAGGCTTTTATCGGGGATGTATTCCAGAAAGCACGGTTAACTTACCTTCAGCTAAACCTTGAACTTTGGGTTGATTAACCCCAAACCTTGCTTACTCGAGGTATGTGGTTCCAAAAACGCGTCCGGGATTAAATTCATTCAACTCAGAGTATGTTCCTGGTTAAGACTCAAGACATTCTCAACAGAGCGAATCGATGAGTCACTATAGAAACGGAGGCTAGGGAAAAGCGCCATGCTGTTTCTTTCTTTTTTGTTCAATGATCATTTACATGCTTAGTGCATATCGCCACCTAATTGATGGTTGTGCAATCTTTTTTTCTTCCGTTTAATCTTTAATCCTTGAGAATATGACATATATATATATTTTATGCTAATTAGCCTATATATTAAGTCATATCAGATATGTATTTTTATTATAGAAATACATTATAGAAATGTGTGAGATGATAATATAAAATGTAATAAATACATATAATATAATTAAACATTACCTTGTCATAGTGTTTTATAATTTATACAGATAAATTGTATATGCCAATAAAATAAATATAATAAGATATATTAGAACATGGGCGTCAGAAGCAAAATAAATGTGGGTGGGTCCTCCCCCAGAAAAAAAATTACTGAGTATATGCCATTTTCTGTAGTCTGGTGCCTTTCAATTAACGGAATAGGCCGCTTAAAATTAACTTTCTCACGACATTCTAATTTATTGAGATGCACCTGTACAATGGTTCCGACGCCCATGTATTAGAATAATATATTACCCTATTTAATACTTATACGAGCGCTTTATCATTAACATATCATATATAAAATAGGCTATATTACATATTGTAATATTATATAATGTTGTGCGCTATCTGTCACGCCCACTGAAGGCTTGTCATAGGGGTCACGAGTGCGCTGATAGTGCTGAAGTGAACTAACCCTGGAACATAAGCTGCTCTGGAGCAGGTTATCTTCAGAGAGCAAGTTACTGTTACTTACATACCCTGAAAGTAACCTCCGATTTTGGAACCGAAAGCTGAGGTTATCCGCTCTCAAACATACGGTACGTCACATAACCTGCTTTTTGGAATACACCCCGGTACTGTTATTAATTAAACTTAAGCGTAAGTTACACCCCGGTACTGTTATTAATTAAACTTAAGCGTAAGTTACACCCCGGTACTGTTATTAATTAAACTTAAGCGTAGCACCCCGGTACTGTTATTAATTAAACTTAAGTAAGTACACCCCGGTACTGTTATTAATTAAACTTAAGCGTAAGTTACACCCCGGTACTGTTATTAATTAAACTTAAGCGTAAGTTACACCCCGGTACTGTTATTAATTAAACTTAAGCTTAAGTTACACCCCGGTACTGTTATTAATTAAACTTAAGCGTAAACAATGTAAGATCTCTGTGCAATGATTAGTTCGAGTGATTCATCCGACAAGCTTGCATTTCAGACAACTGATGAAAAACGAGACAAGACCTAACCATTGTCTTGACTCATTTGACAGACAAGGATTAATCAGTAGCAATTTACACGCAACAGTAAAAATAGTGAGAGGCTATAGTGAAATACAATTTACTGTCGCTGTTTTTAATATATTAAAACTTAATTTATTCCTCGATAGCAAAGCTGAATTTTCAGCATCATTACTCTAGTTTTGAGTGTCACATGGTCCTTCAAAAATCATTCTAATATGCTGATTTGCTGTGCAAGAAACATTATTTTCAGTGTTGAAAACAGTTCAAACAGCCGTTTAAGATTATTTTCTGATCCTGACATCCGAGCATTTCACTTCAACTCTTTGATACTCAGTTCAATGACCAGCGTCATATGATGTAATACTCCTCACGAACTCTATTGTCTACGCATTTCACAATACATGGCTTTATTCAAAAAGGAAGTGATTGTGGTGAAATTGTCTAGAACTCCTGCAGAACCAGGAAGGAGGGAAAAATATCCTTCAGACACACCTTCACATCACAATCTGAATGACACGACAGGAACAATCTGTTCCTGGTGGAACAATCCTCTATTTCTTTTGAAAGTTTAACCACATTATTTTCTCAAGATTTCTTCCTTAATCTCAGGGAGTTTGTCCCTGAAGGTTTCACATTACTGAAGTTTGCATCAAAAATAATAAGCAATAGTTTGTACATTAAGCCTAACCCATCCAAAGATTATTTTACAGAACACACAGAATGTCTTACAGTGGCACGTTACTTCATATTGAAGCTATTTGGCCTATGTTAACATGTTCAGTTTTTGATTGAAATTGATCCTCTTTTACTTATTAAAAGAGCAATCAATTTACCATGATGACTGCTAACTTTCTGTGGTTCACACTAACCTCACCTACTGTGTTGTGTTTAAGATTTATTTTACAAGTCAGGAACAATCCTTTGACTTTTTTTTTAATCATGATGTTACATTTAACAAGTTATTTGCTTACACTTAACATAGCACAATGGTTTCTGACCACCTAAATGTCTTCTATGATAATCAAGTGGTCAAGGTTTAGCTGAGACTAAGCCAGCTGGTTTTTAGACTAAATATTTTTGCACGTATTGTGTGATATATATATGTAATATTTCTTTACTGCAGATGTCTTAGGCCTACTACTGCGCAATTAGTTTCTGGAGGGCCCTTGAAAGCCAGAAAGGGCAAGAAACTGAACCAGTCGAGTAAGTGTTATTGAGGTAAATGTGAATGTCAGCATAAAACTCATTTCTGGAACTAGCGTTAACATGGTGGAAATGGTTCCACACTAAACTAACCAAGTATACATCAAGTGAAAATACCTCATCTGTTGTTTGGCAGCTGACATCCAGATCTTTGAGCAATAATTTTACAATTAGGCTACTCTTTTTCCATATGTTCTAAAGAAGTCTTCTGCACTTTGTGTTGTGAATGTGTGCTGATATTATGTGCTGACCTGATTCCAGATCATTGTGAGCATTTGCATGACTTTACAACTGATACATTTCTAGGTGTTCAGTCACACGTCACACCAATTTAGTAATGATTGCAAGCAGCTGTTCATATGGAGGTTGAGTATGAAGCGTTTGAGTCATTGCTTTAAAAGAAAAACACACACACACAAATTAAGATGTCAAATTAAGAAATATTTAATATTGCGCTTTACTTCTAGGTCACAAATCAAATAAGTAACATTGTTTATGTGCCTATTATACAGGCAGTATGATGTTTTTCCTCCCAGTTCAAGATGCTCTTTGGATCATTCTCAAATTATGGCCAAGCATGATCTTCAGGCTTCATGTCAGGTCCAGCGCTGAGATCAGTAAAACAAAAAAGCCAAAACAAATAAAAGATTTCAATTTGACAGTGAGCAGTGTGTGTGTGTGTGTGTGTGTGTGTGTGTGTGTGTGTGTGTGTGTGTGTGTGTGTGTGTGACCACTAGAGGGCAGTGGGAGATTTGTTGTCAGAGTCATTAAAAAGAGCTATGAGGATCTTTATTTCCTGCCTTCTTTATTGTGTGTGTGTGTATATATATACACACACACACACACACACACACACACACACACACATATATATATATATATATATATATATATATAGAGAGAGAGAGAGAGATAGATAGATAGATAGATAGATAGATAGATAGATAGATAGATAGATATTGAGCTGGGTAGTAACTGATTACATGTAATCTGGATAACGTAATCAGATTCCAAAAATTAAGTACTTGTAATTAGATTAAATTACATTTTAAAAAACTCATTATCAGACTACAGTTACTTTTTTATGTATTACATGATTACAAATTATTTACACAACAACAATAAATTATTCATAATTTTTGATTCTCCCTAATTCCTCCCTAATTTTAAATATTCCTTTCTAAAATAGCCTACTGCTTATATACATTCAGAAAGTCTTCCAGTTTTGTGGACATTCACACAAAGATCACACAAAGATCAGTCAGGTGTCTACACAGCATTTGAAAAACTGGTTTTACAAAAAATAATTTCAACATTGCGTCAACTACTGATGAACACATTCATTTTTGTTTGAATTATTACTCTGTTATTTAACCATGTTTTTCTATGTGTTACAAACTTTTTTTCTCATCTGATCCTCTTTCACCTAATAGCCTATATTTACGTAAAGTACCCCAAAGATTTTAAAATAAGATTTTAAGTATCACATTTGCATGTTCATGGTTCTCTGACATTGGTTATTATGGTCACATGACATACCGGTAAACAAATAAAATATTTCATTTTTTTTTTAGTAAGTGTTTTATTTTTATTGATTTTATAATGATTTATTTTAATTTAACATTTTTATGATTTAATTAATTATTAGCTTTATAAACTCATAAACCCCCTGCAGTTCCTACACAAACCCCAGTTTGGGAAACCTTGACATAATGTAATGTTTAATGCACTTCATGTTGTTAATAACAATGAATGGAATATACAGGTGCATCTCAATAAATTAGAATGTCGTGAAAAAGTAATTTTTTTCTTGTAACTTATTTCAAAAAGTGAAACTTTCATATATTTTAGATTCATTACATGTAAAGTAAAACATTTCAAAAGTTTTTTTCGTTTTAATTTTGATGATTAGAGCTTAAAGCTCCTGAAAGTCAAAAATCAGTATCTCAAAATATTAGAATATTTACATTTGAGTTTCAATAAATGACCATCCCCTACAGTATAAATTCTGGGTATCTCTTGTTCTTTGAAACCACAATAATGGAGAAGACTGCTGACTTGGCAATGATCCAGAAGACGAACATTGACACCCTCCACAAAGAGGGTAAGTCACAGAAGGTCATTACTGAAAGGTGTGGCTGTTTACAGAGTGCTGTATCAAAGCATATTAAATGCAAAGTTGACTGGAAGGAAGAATTTGGGTAGGAAAAGGTGCACAAGCAACAGGGATGACTGCAAGCTTGAGAATACTGTCAAGCAAAGCTGATTCAAACACTTGGGAGAGCTTCACAAGGAGTGGACTGAAGCTGGAGTCAGTGCATCAAGAGTCACCACGCTCAGACGTCTTCAGGAAAAGGGCTACCAAGCCATTTCTGAACCAGAGACAATGTCAGAAGTGTCTTACCTGGGCTGTGGAGAAAAAGAACTCAGTGGTCCAAAGTCCTCTTTTCAGATGAAAGTAAATTTTGTATTTCATTTGGAAATCAGGGTCCCAGAGTCTGGAGGAAGAGTGGAGAGGCACAGAATCCATGTTGCTTGAAGTCCAGTGTGAAGTTTCCACAGTCAGTGATGATTTGGGCTGCCATGTCATCTGCTGGTGTTGGTCCACCGTGTTTTCTGAAGTCCACAGTCAACGCAGCCATCTACCAGGAAATTTTAGAGCACTTCATGCTTCATTCTGCTGACAAGCTTTATGGAGATGCTGATTTCATTTTCCAGCAGGACTTGGCACCTGCCCACACTGCCAAAGGTACCAAAAGCGGGTTCAATGACCATGGTGTTACTGTGCTTGATTGGCCAGCAAACTCGCCTGACCTGAACCCCATAGAGAATCTATGGGGTATTGTCAAGAGGAAGATGAGAGACACCAGACCCAACAATGCAGATGAGCTGAAGGCCACTGTCAAAGAAACCTGGGCTTCCATACCACCTCAGCAGTGCCACAAACTGATCACCTCCATGCCACGCCGAATTGAGGCAGTAATTAAAGCAAAAGGAGCCCCTACCAAGTATTGAGTACATATACAGTAAATTAACATACTTTCCAGAAGGCCAACAATTCACTAAAAATGTTTTTTTATTGGTCTTATGAAGTATTCTAATTTGTTGAGATAGTGAATTGGTGGGTTTTTGTTAAATGTGAGCCTAAATCATCACAATTAAAAGAACCAAAGACTTAAACTACTTCAGTCTGTGTGCATTGAATTTATTTAATACACGAGTTTCACAATTTGAGTTGAATTACTGAAATAAATGAACTTTTCCACGACATTCTAATTTATTGAGATGCACCTGTATTTTCTTAATCTTTATATTTTTATATCAATAACATGATTATCCTATTTAAATCAATGCAATAAAAGAGATAGGTCAAAAGTACATCGTGTTGAGAAAAGTTTTTTTTCTTTAAGAATTTTTCGCTCATGATGTTGTATTATAACTATAATCGGTATTTTGTTCAAATAGAAGACAAATTCACATATCTGTTCATATTTCTGATTGACTGTTGTGCATTTATGCCAACCAACTCCAACAAGGGTAAAAACACAACTAGTTTGACGAATGATAACATGTCTTGAATGTGTTTGTTTGGAATATATTTTTATTGTTTGTGTTGATTAATTACATTTCCTCTTGAATCTCTAACACAATGCCAAGTTGCCAGCCATCCGCGACAACAGCGCCTCCAACTGGATGAGTCGAGGTTTAGTTATAGTTGTAAAACGCTGCTGTGTGCAGGGTCTTCACATCAAAATACGTTTTTAAAGTATGACAAATTAAAACGTAATGAGTTAAAATGTACTTAAAATGAAATGCATTTTAAGCTATTTCCGTGTGTTAAGAAGCATTGTCATGAAGCACTTCACACGAGCCTCCAGTAGCCTACAGATTTAAAAAATATGTTTTTAAGATTTGAAGTGTACTTCTTTTTCACGAGGGTATACTACACAATGTAATTTTGCACTATGAACATATTAATATAAAGTAATAGTCATGTTTTCCATCTATGCATTGATTAGATGATCTATAGATTAATATAGCTACTGTAGATTAACGTGTAATATTAACATACTGTATATTGAAAGCTACCGCCGTTTTAGACTAAAAATGCAAACTAACAACATTTTGTGTTAACTTAGCTGGTTTAGTTGCTGATTTATATTGTGAGGTAGCCTTATCAATTTCAATTTATATATAAAAAAACAGTCAAAATAAGCAAAACCGGTTAAAACGTATGTAATAGGCTAACAGTGGAAATTCAGTGTTAGTCTATTTATTTACCATAGAACTAGAAAATCCTTTGCTTTTTAAAATACACATTTAAACATATAAGACTGAATCACTCACTCTCTCTCTCTCACACACACACACACACACACACACACACACACACACACACACACAGAGAGAGAGAGAGACACACATGCACTTCCTTCTTTTAATATATTTTGAAATTTTAACAAAACACATTTAGTATAACAATATATTTATCTTTTAAGCATGTATTTTACAACACATTTCTAACGTTTACATGTATTTTGGTCATTCAAAATATAGCTTAGATAGGCTATATTGTGCAATGAATGTGCATTTATAGTTAGACCCCAAAATAACCTTTTTTGTTTGTTTGTCCAATTCACTGTTTGTGACATGAAAAGCACACAACTGAACAAAAAGGGACATAACATTCCTTACTTTAATCTTTACATTTATTTATCAGAATTTTATATTGAACCATTTTGAAAAATCTGTCAAATAAAAAATCAGCAAAAAGTTTTCTTACGTTTTTGAACATATTTTTGTTTTGATTATTGTTGAAATTTTTCAAAACGAATTATGTAAATATTGCACTAAAACAAGAATAACAGCAGTTCTTGAAATTAGGTTTTAATAAATGTAACAATGCCTCAATCTGTAATTTGGCTAGAATTATTTTTTGTATGGATTTAATGTGAATTATTAAAAAAAAAAAATAATTGCACCCATCATAGACGTGTGTGACACTTTTAGAACATTGAGCAAGAGACAATACAGATGTGCTACATACATTTTCAGTTGATTTTTAATTATTTAGGGGAACATTTCTGTCCCCTAGCATGATTTTAACATCAACATCTAACATTTTCAAAACACTGAAGAATCACCATGAACATTCAATAATTACTTATTATTTCTATTGGATTAAAACAAGTTTTTGGTTGATGTGCTCCTCTTTAGATCAGAGGTCTCTACAGCACAAGACCTGTCCTGTAGAGAAGCAGGGTCTTCAGGAACCTCGCACCATGTCCTCTCCACTGACGATCAGCAGGTTCAACCTCCTCCAGCTCAAGCCCCCAACAGTAAATTCACCTTATGTACTTTGTCAAAAAAAGTTCATGTTATTTGTCAACATCAATTTTAGGTTAAAATAAGTACCAATATACCAATACATGAAAATGTAACCTTGATATATTTAATATTGACTGAGTAAGACCATGGCAAAGATTTAAATCATAGTGAAATTAATAGTTGAAATCAAACTTTGATGCTTATCATCTCATAATTAGATTTTGAGACTTTAGCCTGGATTTCACAGAGAGGGTCACATAAATACATTAGTTTAAGAAAGCTGTAAAAAGTGTTCCTGACATGGCTGAGCCAGAGTACTGTACCAGTGTCAGAGCTCTCTGTCTAGGCCATCCTGGTCCCAGCACTCCATTACTGTCCAACTAATTGACTTCCAGTACAGGGACCTTCTAAAAAATTATGCCTATAATACATTCTGGAGTATATATTGTGTCTTAAACCTGTAGTTTGCAACATAAATTCTAGTGACCAGTTACACCATATCTCAATATGCATTCTTGTAACCAATCGAAAAATCTCTTTTCTTCAGGCACAGAACTGTATTGCCCTCCTAAGTGTCAAATACCATTAGAAAACCTGCAACTGTGTGTGGAGACCCTCCAGACATCACACAACAGTGACCTGGACATGATTGCCCAGGCCTCTGGTCTACTGTAAACTTAGCTTGTCAAAAGGTGAGCTGGCACTTTAAAGAAGGCCAGTTATTATTCTAAATCATACAAAACATAAACTAAAAGTAAAAAGTCAGAACTTTTTTCCGACCTTACAGCTTAAAATAGTCAAAACCTAAAGTTTAGATTAGGACGATCAAAGACAGCACGTGTAAAGGTAATAATGAGACTCTCCCATCTTTCTGCACAGATTGCTGCCATTTAATTTAACTCTGAATTAATGTAAATTTAATTTACACTATGTACCACCTCACTTCCAGAGCTCCTCGGTCAGCTTAGCATCTTGCGAGGCTGGCAAGCCTTGTTAGCGTCTGGCACCTTGGCTTAAGGCTGAAATATTTGCATATGGCAATATTACTTGTCTAGGGGTGTTTAAATAATGTCTCAGAGGTTTCTGATTTGATCCCAGACAGAACTGCACCAATTCTAGAGTTTCTCAGTTAGCTTAGCATCTTGCAGGTGACGCAAGTAGACTCTCCATCCCTCAACACCTTAGCATCTTGCCAGGCTGGCAAGGATTCTACGGTCAACTTGGCTAAGGCTTTACTCTGCCTAGAGCTCCCTTTCAAAGCCACCCCAGCTGAAAGGATTCTTAGCTGCTCCAATGGTTCCTACCATGATTCGAAGCAGATCTCTTCATTTCATGAGTCTGCCCTAGAGCACTCTTTAGGTGTGCATTCCTGCCATGACCGTCCTGACCCCAAAGGTTACTGTAATGGCCACCCCAGAGATTGCTGTAAAACATGTTCCTGCCACATCTGACCCAGAGCTGGTTCCTAAAGCCAGTGCTCCCCAGTTCCAGTGCTCGGTACCAACACTATCCTCAACTGTGCACTCCCTCAAGGCTGCCTGCCTTCAGTTCCTGACTAAACCGTTCCTGTCACACCAAACCCACAGCTCTCCGTCTAGGCCATCCTGGTCCAAGCATTCCCTTTCAAAGTCATCCTAATCTTATATCTGTTTTTTGCCATATTTGCCAAAGTAATGCTGACATAAATCAAGCTCTTTGCTACCTTATGTTCAATAGCACAGTTATGGGCCTTGACAGTGTTATTTACTTGGCAGTCAATGGGACAGAAACAAGCCTCCCGGTTTTCATCCAAAATATCTTAAATTGTGTTCCAAAGACGAACAAAGCTTTTACAGGTTTGGAACGACATGGGGGTAAGTGATTAATGACAAAATTTTCATTTTGGGGTGGAGTAACCCTTTAAGCTTATCAAAGACTCTCTCTCTCTACTTTAACATTTACAAAAAAGGAACATACCTTTTATTTAAAAAAAACTGTGCGACAGACTGTCTTCCCAGTTTTCGAAACATTACATCGGTGTGCTTTTGGTTAATAAACTCTAATAACATCTCTCTTTTCTTACTGTCTCTTGGCACCTAGCACCATGTGAGTTTCAGTTACTGAATTTTCTAACACGGCCATGGAGGACTTTATGAATTTAATAAACCTTTTAATAGATTTATAGAAGTTCAAGGTGTCCCTAATAATTAAAGCAAGAAAATAAAAACAATGCTTGGAAGAACAAAAAGGAAGGAACACTCGCATTCATATGCAAAATTATTCAAACCCAATAAATGAAGAGTTTAATATCAGCTTTGTGAATGTATAATGTTAAAATACAGGACAAACTGTGCCCTGTATGGATTTAATATGGAACATTTCTGTTGATTCTCTATTATACAAAACTGAATCCTAGCAAGCTTAGGACCAAAGAAAGAAAATCACTGAGAAATGTGATATTCACATAATAATTTAATAAAAAATAGAGACATTTAAAAACATCCACTAATTACATGTAATCAAATTAAAAACACAATACAATTAGCACACACTGAAATACTGAATTATTTCTTTAGATCAACTCTCAGGGTCTTCTGCAGACTTTCTATGCTGGCATCTAGTGCTACAAGCCCATCCCTGAAATTCTGCTCATCCTGTGTGTTAAACGTGGACCAGGAGTTTATGCTCCAATCAGAGGCTAAAGATTTAATATCACAAGAGGAAAAGGTGTTCTCCGTCACTGAAGGGTGTCCAGTGGATGCTGACTGAACACCCATCCTTAGCCATCGACGGGCATGTTGGGATTGCACCAGCTGACTGTTCAGGCCCTTATTTTTCTGATTTAAATGTAAGGCCATGCTGTGATGATCTGAAATGTAATCTCGGCCATCATTCTTCACATCCTGAATGTGAAGCCCATCTGAGATGTCCAGCTTTTCAAAAGCACGGCCCATATATTTCAGGCCTACATGAGCATCCACATCTTCCCTTTGATTCTTGGATGTTATCAGCTCATTACACTGAGTGAGTGGATTACTGTGAGCAACTCCTGAGGCAAGCTGCACCACTGGAGTCTCTCTTAAAGGGGCAAACGTTGTTCGTTTCTGCTCCTCTAACTGAGCCACATTCTCAGCTATAGTTTCCAGGGTTGGTTTGCGTATATATGGAGAGCAGACTGGCACAAAGTTCTCTTTTCCACCATCAGTCTGACCAGGAGAGGCAGGTCGTAATGTCTGGGACCTACAGTAAACTCGGCGGGGAGGAGAGGCCTGTTCGATGCCCTCCAGGGTCTGAAGGTAGGTCTTCACAGAGTTTGAAAGTTTATCTGACACAGCGGTCTCCCTCTGTGCACTTTCATGCAATTCCAGAACACTCTTGGTAAGCTGAGAGTTTGGTTGACATAAATCCAGCTGATGAGAATATTTGCTGGTGTCTTTTGTTTGACTTATCTGCAGATTTCTGTGTGCATTAAAAAAAACAGCATTTGACCTACATATTCTGTTATATGCTACATTCTCTGTAATTTCATTGTAGTTTAGATGAGTGGCACTCAAGCCAGAATTTAAATTACATCAAGTGGCACAAAGTACAGTATCAAAATTGCTTATTCTACAGTCCACACACAAAAAGGAGGGCTTGCCATGCAACCTGTCCATATTAACACGTCTACTTTGGCTTTTTTTTTAATCAAGTGACAGATGAATGTTCATGAATATCAAAATAGAGTTTGACAGGATGCACAGCCTTTAACATCAACAACAAAACAAAACAAAACAGAAGCACTTTCTCCTCCCTTTTAAAAGTTGATCATCTTAACTATAAACAATATGTTTATTTGCATGTAGAATGATTTTTTCACTGCTCTCCATGACTCTATGAGAACATCACCTAACCCATCGGTTTAGTTAGTTACCTGATGACTTCCTGCAGTCTGCTGATCTCTGCCTCCCTCTGCTGAAGGCTCAAAGTCAGTTCCATCTTCTCAATCTCATACTTTCCAAGTTTACTCTGGCAGCTCTGCATTTCAGCTAATGCCTCACTCACCTCTGCATGGGTAAGTAACATGACAATTACTCATAGCATATAGAAAAAAGCTTAAAATATGTATGTAAATTTAAAAGCAGTCATGCTTTTTTTATATTACTGAAATATAGATATCTTGGAATGTGCAACAAATGTTATAATACAGTCATACCTGTTAATATAATATCAATATAGTGATTATAAAATCAATTCTAAGGTTTTTTTTTTTTGTTTTTTTAGAAAGAATATGATAATATAGAAATGCTAGACAGTTAACATATTTACTAGACTATAATTTAAGAAAATAATAAATAAAACCAAAATAACAATATAATATAACATGTACTGACTAAAACATGATTTAAAGCTAAAAAACAACAGTCTAAAAGAATACTCTTACCCAGTCTTAGCCGGCTGTTCTCTAACTCACACAAGTCTTTGTGCAGCTTCAGGTCACTGTCTTTATCCTCCATGGCTTTCTGTAGTCTCATGTTCTCCTGTTGCAGATCATCGAGTTCTCTACGGCTCTCATTTAACTGAGTTTGTAGAGTGAGGTTCAGAGACTGCAATGCAACCACTGTAAAACAACCATGCCAACAAACACAAATGTTGTTTTCATACATCTACTTGGCTAGAAAATAAAAGGCTAAATTCTAAGAACATATTTGTACATTTACTCTTTCATTGATTTATTCATTTCTAAATCAAGCCCTTTATAGACCGCATGAAGCCACTCACCCTCCCTGTCGCAGGCCTCCGGCCTGTTCCGCCGTTCTGCTCTCTCTCTCTCTAATAACTGCTGATTGAGTATTCGCAAACGCCTGGGAGTCATGCAAATTAATACAAATTAGACTTGTCAATTGAAGTGTGATTTATTAAGATAAAAATAACATGATGAAAATTTAACATATGAATCTGCATAATCAAGCTTATGTTCAATGCCATGCAAATAAAAGAAACAATATATTGACTTCTAAGGTCGCTTTTTGTATGCTATTCAATGCTTTTTTGCCACAGTAAAGACTCTAAATTAACTTGATTTGGAAGCTTTTCTCAACACATACTGATAAATGTGATTAGTTTTTATTTTAGATTAATTGGCATATCATGTAATTTATTTAATTGCAGTTTTATATTCTATTATATTGTATTTTGCAGTAGTTGTTAGTATTCTATACACTCTTCAAGTCACTGACCTTCGCAGCTGTACATTCTCACTCCTGAGTGGCTGTAGGACGAGTGCGATCTCAGCCTGGATGTTAGTGCTGCCCACCATGACAGGAAGCAGTGAGATGCTCTGCTCCACCTCAGAGATCAGCCGCACAGCATCACTGTCTGCACAGAAGAGATACCATGTGAAACTAACACACACTCTGCTTATCGGCCAAGTTTCTAGAATCTGCAAAACCAGCAACTCAATCCTTGGGTGATCTGATCCTCAGACGGTCCAAACTTTTATTGTGTTACAGAAAGTGAATTAGATAACCATCTCAAATTTGAAATTGGGTATCAGCTTTCATTAATCAGATCTAGAGATCAGGACAGAAGGGAGAAAAGAAGGCATCCCTGTAATAAGAGCCTGACAACAACAAACAGAGAAATTTTAGAACAAGAGAAAGTTTTTGTCCTGTATACAGTTTTGGAACAACAAAAGTGTATGTACAGTAGATAACAGAATTATAATTTTTGGGTGAACTATCCCTTTAAGGGTTTTGAGATTTGCTAAATGGAATATGATATGAAAGTATTAAAGATGGATGGAAAGTCAAAGGAAGGAAAATAAATGTAATCAAATATGCTCACCCTGACTAGAAACTAAAGTCTTCAGCTCTCCCAGCAGATATTTAACAGTCATCACTTTCTGTGTGGTTTTCTCTGGACTGGTGGGTTTGGCATTGTGACTTAGAACTGTTAATTTCTCATGGCTGGTCTCACAGCTTATGTCTCTGACAGGTGTAGTGTCCATCCCATCTTTTTTGTCATCCTCTGCATTAGTACCACCCTCTTTTGAACTTTCTTTAGAACAGATCTTCTGCTCCTGGTCATTGCAAATAATCAGTACTGGTCCATTTGGATCAGGTTGAGGCTGGCTGACCTGGGGCTGGTTGGGCACCTGTGTTGTTAGCACTGCAGATGAGCGACAGTTTGAGGACCCAGTGGATGATGCCAAAGGGGCACTTGGCTCTACAGATCCCACCTGATGATGAACACTGCAGATTGGGCCAGTGATTACAGGTACCTCATGCCCTACTGGAGTGCAGGATCCATTATGGACAGGAGATACAGTAACTGGAGAATGCTGTTGGACGGCAGGAGGCATGGAGAAAGAAGCACACCCATGAGGGCAGGATGAGGTGGCAGCACTCATGGCCCTCAACTGATGAAACTCCCCAGATGAGCTACCACTGCTCAGCACACACTTTGAAGTACACTGAACAGCAGAGAAAGACAAAAAATGAGAGTTAAAGACAAGTAGGGAGTTTAAAAAAAGTGTCAAAGAGTGTAAAAAAAAAATAAAAAAACAGGAAACAAACAGGAAAAACAAAGAGGGAGAGAGAAAAAGCACCTATATTATTAGAACCATCAATTAAAGTGCTAATTCAGTAGAATTAGGAAAATTAAACATTTTACACATGCAGCATGTGTATTCAATAATGAGGAATAATCTGACCCAAGAGAGTTACCAGGACCATTCAAAAGTTTGAGGTCAAGTTTAATGCTTTAAAATTAATACTTTTATCCAGCAAGTATGAATTCAATTAATAAAACATGAAAGTAAAGACTTTCACATTATTACAAAATATTACTATTTCAATTAAACACTGCTCTTTTGAACTTTCTAATCAAAGAATTTAATTCTTGAAATGCGTCACGGCTGTTTCATGGCTGTCAACTGTTTTCAACACTGATAATACAAAATGTTTCTTGAGCACCAAATTAGCATATTGTTTCATTTCTTTATTTTAACAATTTATTTTAATCTTTAATTATTTAAGTGTTATTTGTATAGTTTCTGAAGGATAATGCAACACTGAAGACTGGAGAAACGGCTGTTAAAAATTCAGCTTTTCTATCACAGCAATAACATATATTAAAATAGAAAACAGTTATATTATTTTGAATTATAATAATATTTCCCAATATTACTGTTTTTACAGTATTTTTAATTTAAGAAAATACAGCCTTGGTGAGCATAAGAGACTAAAAAATAGAATGGCATTGTAAGTCTGACACATATGAACAGTACATAGGCCAGAAAGTTAGTGTACTGTAGTCTATGCAAATGTGATCTGTGTGAAATTCTGTGGTGATAGGCTTATGTTCAGTTATAATAATAAAACAACAATATATTGACTTCCACATGCTTTACTCATCTGCCACATGCTTTACTCAGCTTAATTCGGGTGATTTTAATATATATATTATATATATATATATATATAGGAAATGTAATTAAAATTATTTTTTTTATATATTTTTTATGGATCAACAGCTCTCATTGTTTGCATAGCGATTATTATAGTAAACATACAGGTAAACAGATGTTCTGATGTGAGTGATCTCTGTCTCTCAGTGCAGGTGTTGATGTAGTCAGCCGACAGTTAAATACAGTGGATTTGTGAACCTGACCTGCAAACAGAGAGAGGAAACATGAATTACATTTTAATTTACTAATTATATGTACTACATTAGAGTCATTATACTGTGGGTTAGTGAGTCTGTCTGTTACCCGAAGATGGAATATTACAGCTAGCAGCAGGCTGAGAGTAGGCCAGTGGAAGTGAGTTTTGCTGTTCATGTTCTGCTTGTGTTACAGGGGTCAGTCCTGAAGGATGATCCTGTGACACTTGTGCCCGTCTGATCCCAGGGTTCTGATCACGACGCCCTGCTGAACTCAGGTGACAACTGGCAGATGGAACTGTCTTCTGCACTTGAGCTACAGTAAGTGAAGAACAATAAGTTGTGATCTTGAAGAACATGTGCTTCTGAAAATGACTTTAACTAACAATAATTACCTGTTTCAACTGTGGCATTCACACAAATTGTACTAGGGATTTTATAACAAAGGATGGAAATGAAATATGAAGACTGACAAATGTGTCACAAACAGGTACTTTATAAGTTCTTGCAGAACTTGTTTTGGTAAGATGAAAAGGTACACAATATTTGAGGACATTACCTGGCCTTTTGTTTGAATGTATAGCTGTGTTTGTCTTCTTCACATGCCTTTTCTTGTCAGTTTCCATTTTTCTTGATACATTTTTGGGTTTGGATTTGAAGGTGCAGGTTTTTGTTCCCTGTGATTTGGGCTTTGATTCTGTTGTGTGAAGATTATTGATCTCATCACTACTCAAATGCTAAACATAGAAATTGTATGGATTTTGTAAATACAATACCTGCTTGTTCAGCTTGAAGTATCCCATTGAGTAAAGCAGCACATCGGTCGAGTCCCTCATGTATCGTCGTCACCTGGATGCAATTTTCAATGCGACAGAATGTCACAGAAGCTTAAAAATTATTATACCGATTTTCAGTTCTGTTCAGTTTATACACTACTTCTAGTATGTGGCTGCTTTACCTGATCTTCAGAGTCTGTAGAATAAAGAGAATATGCTGGTTCAAGAGGAGGAACACATCTCCCAGCAACCCTAAACCAGACACCATTTCTGTATATTAAATGTTTGTTTCAAATATTTAGAAGCGTCTAAATTCATACAGTATGAACATGATTTCTCTTATCCAGTTTGTTACCTATTCTTGTGCATCTGTCCTCGTCCAGAGGCTGTCAGTCTGCCTGATGAGATCACCTGCAATACATCATTTGCTTAGTGATAAAACAAAACCATGTACAATAACTTATATAATATATATTAATAAAAGATATATAATAGCTTGCAACCACTACCTTTAGTCTTGATACTCCCTGTCTTGCCATATTTGATTAAATCTGCAAAATTCACCAACCAAGCAGCAAATGATTATTCATCATTGTCGTATAAGTCTAATAATGGTTTGCCATTGCTTGTGTTTATTACGTGAATTAACTCGTAAAGACCAAATGTCAAATCAAACTGCACTCATCTAAAAACTAAGGAATGAAAAGCAAAACAAACCGCTGCTGTAACAATCACCACCAGTAGTACAGTTTGTGTTCAAAACGGAAGCTGAGTGCCGTGGACCAATAGGAAAACAGTCAATTTTAATCTGTGGATTTCATTGGTGGATTACTGTAAAAAAAAAAATCAAACCTGTCATCTATTGGTCTCGGACTATGTCAATCAAATGAGCACTAGCCACTCAGATTCCTCAGGCTTAGCCAACGCCCATTACAGCTTCAGACGCCAAACAGGTGTTTCTATGGAGATGGAATCAAATGGCAGAATAATCAGTCTATTACTGATATTTCGCGGCTTTGTAAACTGATATTCCCGCGTGTCAGTTCTAGAATTAACCTACTTTTTTTCTTTCTTTTTTTTTGCTTTTAAGTAATAAAACATGCATACAGTAAAGTAAACAACTTCTTTTATTTTTATTTTCAGTATCTTAAATAGTCAATATGTTAGCACAAGTAGGCTCATGTAGTTTTCATTTAATTCTACTGAAATGAAATTGGTCAGCATATGTGGTCCACCATATTTGTTGTCAGAGCAGAGTGCTACATCCAGTCTTGTGAGAGAACAAGTAAGATAAACTATTTTTGACTGGTGTTTATTGCCTCCTGTGTAATGGGTAGATGAGGTTTCAGTCTGTTCTCTTCTTCTCGTTATCCCATTAAATTCTCATCCAAAACACACTTTACCACAATTGATGAAATCAGACACCCTCACCATGCCATATGCCTTCCTGTGATGATGAAAGAAATCATAGAGCTTTTCAGAAAGGAAAGGTGACCACAAACTATCCATAAACAGATTTATTAGACACAAAATTCTGAATCAGGATACAGTTTTTATGGATTTAGTTTGATTGTTTATAATGTTATCTATCTTTGAACAACTACATATATATAGGCTATTTTATATATGTTTATATTATACAAGGTATCCAGATAAGAGAGTGCCATGTCCTCCTGGGTCTGAGAAGATGTTGCAGGTCACAGAACATCTCAAATGGCAAACATACATCAGAACACACACAGGGTCATTGTTCAGTTGTGGCATGAGCCATGGCATTTCTATATATTATTATTTAATTTGATGTAAATCATGAATTCACTTGTATATGTTTTATTCCGGTTCAACTGCAATTCAGAGTCAAGAACATGATCACCTTTGCATGCACAGCAGACAGTGAACATTTCAGGTTTGAGATCCATTAAATCAAGCATAGTGAGCACTTTTCTTTCATTAGTACCTGATCTGAAGATCTCATTCTCACAAACTTTCCCCCGCATACTCTCAAGAATATAAATTCTTCCATGAATGTTTGATGACCTATAGATTTGTGTTCTGCTTTCTCAGCAGGTTAAGTAAATCTACATAAAGTGATGTGAAGCTGTTCGTTTTGATCCTCACAGCGCTGCCTACTCAATTATGTTTCCAGCTGGGTTTTGATGACATCCTTCTGGAGGGATGATCACCTTGGTGTAAGAGCCATTAAAGAGCTAGCCTACCAAGAATCAATCCATATGATACAGGTTCATTTAATAATAGCAAAATTAGACAAATATTTCTACTAGAACACTGCATGCTTTCAATTGAATTACCTGCACACAGAATAAACAAAGTGAATAAATTTGTATCTGTTGTTGTATCGTTCCTGAACCACCGAGGCCTCTATGAAACCATATTTCTTCAAGATGGCGGCAGTTCACCATCCGCGAGCACGTTTTCCTCAATCTTTCAAAGAAAGCGTTTGTCTGTCATTGAATTTAAGTTATGTAGAAGACCGATTAATCATTTTAATATTATCTTACAAATCAGCAAGTCATGAGGTAATACAATCATTCAGTATGTCGGAATTTGTTTTCGCAGATGTTGAATTCACTCTGTGCAAAATCTGAATCACAGGAAGACCAAATTTCCTGGTTAGAGTCGACAGGGCTATTTAACTTCCAGAAACAACACAATTGTGCCCACGTTCAAGCATACTTTTGATTTCTAAATAAACATTCTCATTCGTAAGGGGGTGTGGTGATTGACAGTAGTGCTACTGCCACATTCTAACCAAACTAAATGTTACAACTAGTCTTAAAGTTTTTATAGACTGTACTAAGAACCTGATAATAGGCCCTACAAGTGACACAATGAGACAATACAGTAATATGTGTATGTTACTATATAAGAATAATCATTCAAATGTCTCTTTAATAGGCCTGCAGGTTATTTCTTGTTAATTTGAGGAAGTAGGCTACTCGAACTAATGTCTGTGTTTGGATGGAGCAGGGGAGAGCTAGGAAGTTTTTTTTATTACAGTAGCCTATTATTTATTTATTTATTGCTAATTTTAAGTGGAGTTGTGTGGTTTTGCCTCCAGCACTTATGAGCGTGTTTCGCTGTAAACAAAGCACTCGGAGCAGGGTTTCTCTCAGCAGCCAGCGGAGAGTGGAAAATGGAACACCTGGAGTGGATTTGGAGTTGAGAGGGGAAATCTAGCTCATATGTGCTCCAAACCAGGAAGTTTTGGTTCCTTTTTTGGAATCATTTTCGTTCATGACTAAAATATATATATATATTAATTGTTTATAAAAAAAAATCTTAAGCAATACAATTCCTTAATATAATAAATGTATTATATAGTGTAAAAATCTAATTTCTCACTGTTTGTGTGAAACTGTTTAAATCTATTTTCAAAAATTATAATTTCACAGAATATCTACTAATGTTATTTTTAAAGAATAACATGACCAACATTTTATTTAAACAACGATATTCAGTGAGCAAATAACCACTTTTATAGAAATCTGCAAATAAGTTTTAAATGGGGTTCCAATGATAAAAGCGTCCTAACAGACCGCGATTCGTTTATTCTAGTTAGTAAGCATCCCTTTAACAGGACCGTATGGTGATGGTTGGGGTTCTCCGGCCTCTTGAAAAATACACACACCCCTTTATTAGGAAGCGCTTGAGCGCATCAGGAGGACAGATTGGTCCGGTTCTCCACGCTGCACCACAATAAAGAACCTCTTTCGCGCTAGAACGATTGTATATACCTCTATAACAGTCGTTGCATTAGCTGCATTGTTTCATCTGTAATAGTGGGAGGCTGGATCATATCGTGGGAGGCAGTTTGCGGTTCGCTCGGTCAGTGTAGGGGAGCGCTGCCATTATATCCACTGGGTTGTGCGAGACATCGAACGGATGGAGGAATATACTACGAGCGGAGGAGGAACGGATGAATAAGGGATTTTAAGAGACCTGCATTAACATTGCATACGCGTTTTTTTACGGCTCTCTTTATCGGGGTTCCCCCAGCAGTTGTCTTGCAGAGGCGGGTAGGCTTTAAACAATAGCGCCCCGAGGAGCGCTGGATACACTATCGCTGAGCGCAGAACCTCGGGCATCATCATCATCATCATCATCATCACACTACTTCGAGCGTTCACCAATGGAGACGGCCACGCGCTCTAGTGTTCCTCACACATAGATTACAAAGATCCGTAGGTGTAAAATCCGACCATCATCATAATCATCATCCGTGGAAACGTATCCTGCAATGATGAATTCTGCCGAGGCGGCTGAGGAAGGACCGAACGATCCAGACACGGAGCCGTTTTTCAAAACAGGTATTCTTATTATATGCTTTTGTTACATTGGAAGTCAATGAGTTTATTTTACTCACTAGATGCATCCATCCGCACATGCACTTAGAGGTTGCATTACAGAGTTAAACAGCATTAGAAGCTGTCAGATGTGTCCCATTATGTCCGAATGGCATAATTTAGCGGTCTGGATGTGCATCACACCCTTCACATGTAGGCTATTGCATACATCGAGCCTGTGATGCATATTAGTGATAAAACTGCCATATTCCTGAAAAGCCTGTGTGTGATGTTCATACGTGCTTTTGCACGTTCAACGCCCTTACATTGCATGTCTGGGTTATTGTGCACAAGAGCAAGGAATCCCCCTGTAAATAGGATGCTAACTCACCTGTCACTTTTTCTCACACCTTCAACACATTCTCTAATTACGTTACTATCACCTCTGGACGCGCCGGGGACCGCGCTGCGCGGCGCCGCGGCGGGCGCGGGAGTGGCTCAGCCTTTTGTCGGTCGTGACATTGATTCATGTTTCTGAAGCCTGTTGATTCAAACAAACAGCAGATAGTCTTAGTGCTGTACTTCTTTTTCTTTTCACGAGAAACAGAAAAGCTTTTAAATATGAGAATAGGCAGCGTGGAGAGATGCAAGAAGGGCATCTACTCTTCTGCATCCAGCCAAGCCCCTGCTCATGTCCACCCTGACACTTCCACCAGCTGTGTTTCAGTGATTTTATTCACTTTTATGTACTAGAGATTCACCAGTGCATGAGCTATGACCCTTAAAACTGACCCACTTCTGGTAACATAAGCCAATAATGCACATCTGTCTGTGTGTTCCCTATGTAAAGTTCTGTGTGCTTCTGTGTTGGAATGTGAACATGCATCTATGCATGTCATGTGAGTATGCATGATATGGCATGCATTCACTGTGTTTTGTGAATAAATTATGTGTCATTTGCATCTATATCCTGGTGTGGTGCAGATGGTGTTTGTTTACATGTGAAGATCATGCACTGTATTATATCAGTGTCTGCACACTTACGGTTTATATAATTATTATATGAATAGAGATGGCTGAACATATAGTTTTCTACTGTATATGGATAAGTGTTTAGGGCTAGTTGTCATTTTACACTCCTGTTAATATTTCTCAGATAGAATTATATATGCCTTAAATCTTGCTTTTGAGCATTTCCATCATTGTTGCAAAGGTAAAACAATATAATTAATTTAACCCATATTGACCCACATTTGTGACAACATGCCCCAGTAGCGGGTCAAATTATATGAGAAGCTGTCACACTGAGAATCTGCCATGATAGCACATTTAAACTGTTAAACAATTACTAAGTACAAAACATTTAATGCAGGAGCAAAAATACAATATGTAACATACAAAAATATCCAAAATATTACCAGTTTTGTTTAATACCATAATAGATATAAATAAATTGCATAAATTATAAATAAAGTATAAATTGCATAAAATTACAAAATTTGAAACACATGAAGTGCTCCGATCTAAAATTCATATAAAAATGCCTTTGTTTTAAGAAAGCCACATTTGAACCATTTTATTTATTTTTTAAATTGCATTCATATATTCATATGGATATTACATTAATGTATGTCAATGTGGTTTACTGTGTTCACTTTTTTGCATCAGCTAGAAAAATATTATATTGGAATTTTAGACAAGAGAATTTATTTAAAAAAAGTTGACTGCAAAAATATATATATAGTTACTCAATATTTTTGTCATTTTGTTTTTTATTTCCAGTAGAAAAGTTCATTTTCATGATATTTTGATTTTGAGTTATTAAGTCTTGTTTTTTCTTTTCTTTTTTTAGATTTTGTTTTTTTTATATATAATTTATATACAGTTTGTATTACTGTATGTTGAACGATAAAATGATTTTTGAATTCTGAAACATTTATCTAAATTAAGTGGGTTTATACTTAAAACAACAACACATTTCATAAGTTTAAGGAAAATTTAAACTTAATTCAAAGAAAAACTTTTAGTTTATTTTTCTTACTCCTTTTGCATATTTTTTCCTATTTTTTAAGCATAAAGTCACTTAATTACATTTACATTAATTTTTTTTTTTTTCAGAAAATACTTTATCTCTAATGTAATTTTGATTCTTAATTAAATTTATCTTGATTTAGGAATGTTTAGATATCTGTATTTAAAAAACGAGACAAAGTAGAGTAACTATGAACCAACTTTTGATTTTAAGACAATTTTTTATCTATATATATTTAAAAGCAACATATAAACCACTGCTAGCAGGCATTTTTGTGATAGGACTTTTGACCCCAAACCCTATAATTACAGCACTCATATGGCCCGACGAGTGTCAGTCTGTCTCTCTGACCTGTGTGCACTGGGCAGACTCTGAGTGTCTCCTCCTATGATTGAGATTCTCTGTCACGTTCCTCCCACACCCCCTGCGCTGTTATCCAACATAGTCACCGTCTGATAGTGCCTGTATTTCTGCTCTCTTCATCGGATTAGCATGATCACACTGGGTGGGATAATCATGTGCATAGGATTGGACGTCTGGGAATCAGGTTGTCCCTTGTCCGCAAGGATGTCAGACACTGAGAGAGGGTGGCGGAGACAGACACCGCTGTGCCAATGTGGGAGATCACAATCACTGTGTGGGGACGAGCGTCTCGTTCATGCACAGCATCCCTGCAGACGCTCATCTGGGGTCTTGTTTGAGGTGTAAGAAGGAGGCAGAATGAAACTGCCTGGAATTTGGAATTTTGGTTTATGAACATGAATCAACTCATTACCTCTTACATGAGTTCACAGATAGATAGATAGATAGATAGATAGATAGATAGATAGATAGATAGATAGATAGATAGATCTATAAAAACCGTACAGCTATTTGGAATTATGTAAGTTGGCAAATAAATTGATTTATTTCAAAGTAATTGAATATAGTAAATGCCCACAGTAACTGGGGTTGACAGAGAGCTGGCCTAAAAACCAAGAAGGGTCCCTTGTGTATTATTGCTAGAATCATTTTAAGCTGCTTAGCTTGTGGGTATCTCTTGCTCAGGGTATGGCCAAAATGTTACGGTTGTCTGTAATGTGGTAATATCTGATATTAACCAATGAAATCATAGTCAAAAATATTTTTTGAAAATGTAATGTTGTAGGATGTCATTAGAGTAGATGTATGTGTGGTCATGTGTGAGGACAATCTTTATCTCTTAATGTCCTTGTTACATAATGATTTCTAATCTTTTAAATGGCTATTATGCTTCTGGTGGCTCATGCTTTGCAGAATTTAAAAAGTAACTAGTCCATAGAGTTTCTCATTTAAGCATTTTGACATTTAAAGGTTGTGATTTGCCAGAGAACGGATGTGTGTAGATTGTTGTGACATGATTTCTTAGCTCCAACAAGCAGTTTTTAAATAAACATAGACTATCTCACACTGTGAAGCACACAGCTGTTGAATTTATGATTGCTCTTTTATTATGTTCATACATTCCAGGTTCATATATAAAGGGTATTTGCTTTTCCTGATGGACACCATTCAGTATGAAATCTCTCTTTAAACAGTGAAAACACAATAGCGATGCTGTAACATGTTTTTAGAGAAAAAAAATATGTAAAAATGCTGTTAATTGGATAACTGAAAGTTACCTTAAAGGGGTCATCGGATGCCCATTTTCCACAAGTTGATATGATTCTTTAGGGTCTTAATGAAAAGTCTAAAACATACTTTGGTTAAAATTTCTTAATATTAGTGTAAAACAAGTTTACCCTGTCAAAAACAGCTCTTTTCACCTCAAGCCGTTTCAGTGCATTTCCCTTTAAAAGCTAATGAGCTCTGCTATCTCCGCCCCTCTCCCTCCGTGGGGTGACATGCAGTTCTCTGAGAGACTGTAAACTTTAGCCGCATTCATCGTGAAACTTGCTAACTAGCACATTATTTGCAAAGGCGATTTGCAAAATGCATAAAAAAAACGTATACTCACTTCTTCTGGAGGTGAAGCTGAATCACGAATGATTTGTGTGAACATAGACGCATTTAGGCAGATCGGGGGATGCATTCCCTTCAAAAACAGACGTACTCCACTGAGTCTTCAGTGGATCAGATGTCTGGAGTAAATGACGACTGCTGTGTTCATTATTACATCCAACAACAAAACACCTCAATCGCTTAAGAGACATTCTTGTCTACATCTGCTCCGGTGGTGAAACAATGACGGACTGATGGCAGCTCACTCAGGGCGGGTCTAAGGTAAGACAGCCATGTCAATCAACAATCGTGGGAGGGGCCTGGGTCTGTGTGACATCACACAGCCAAGAATCTGAGAACGGCTTGATTTGAAAAAGGGGATATTATTTATCTGGATTTTTTTAAAAACACTGGGTGGATTTTTATCATTATAGGGTGGTTGTGTACACACACTGCCAACACACATTTCAGTTCAAACAACATGTAAAAGTGAATTTTGCATCCGATGACCCCTTTAATACAAGAAAATGGTTTAACACTGCTTTATGTAATTTTTAAGTTAAATAAGGGTGTGAATTTATGATTTTTGCAAGTAATAGTATAAGAACATTTCCAGAAGTCCCTGACAGCACATATGATTATATTTTATATATAAAAAAATAAAATATTTTCTGTTAGGTACTATTAGTGGTGTAAATGTAAATCTGCATTAAATGTGCATTAGTGTTTATTTATTTATTTTATTGGTGTACTTTTATTTATTTTATTAGTGTTTTTTACTTCTGTTGTTTACATGAACACTGAATGGTGCTTATTAGTAAATTTTCAGTTAAAAGGCTGATTTCGGCACATTAAATACATTGGTAAATTGGCAAAATTGGTAAAAACATTTATGTATCACCTAATAAATTAACACTTATATATCAAGTTAAGTGATTTTTAAGTGACTTAGAAGTTGTACAAATATACATATTGTTTATGATGATTTTTTTTAACAGGATATTTATACAATGTACATTTTTCCAAAGAAAATGAGTGATGCTTTCTTTTTGAAAAAGTCCTTCCCCATTTGCCTGTTATATTTGGGTCTCTAGATATGGCCTAGGTTCCTCCTTCAATTAAAGACTTTGGGGTTATTTCTGCTTTTTTGTGGTCTGCTAAGTGAAAATTGTAAGTCTGTAATGTCCACTAATCATAACATGAGCATGTCCCTGACTAAGTGACCTTAGTAAGTGAGTAATTGTAGTTCTGTCCTTTGGAGTGAAAATCCAGGATGTTTTGCTTGTAACTGTGTTCTATGGAAACAATTTGTTGAGGTTGAGGCCAGTCAACCAGAAAAAAAAACTTGTGAACTTGTTATGCAGCTTCCTTTGCATGTGTCATCACACATTGAACTAGAAAGTGTGTCTCCATTTCCATGAGTGCAATAGTACACAAGTATGAAAATTAGTGGAGATAAGGTTTCATCCTCGGGAAATCTGTTGGAATTTGATAATGACATGACCTTAGGGATCACATCACATTTTCTGCATCCCAATTCGCATACGATCTGTCCTAAATAGTATTAGAAAATAGAATTAGTATGTCCCAAATCATAGTATGTTTAAAAAAGTATGCCAAAGATTCCCGGATGGTCTACTACTTCCGGTTAGAATTCGAAGTGCAGATCGATTCACACTGTAACTGCTAATATTCCCCACAACACATTGCACGGTGGACGGGGGATTCGGTTAGAACTACAAACACGCATAAAAAGTGTTAAAAACTACAAACATGGTGGATATGCGCGACCGACGGACAGGTAGAGAAAGGGATTTCAGTGATAAATAATCAATGTCTAACCTGATTAAAGATATTAATTTAATGTTATCCACGTTATATTTCATCTGCAGCAACACTGTGAACTTTTATAATGATACGTTTGGTCATTAACTTTTAAATGCATCATTATGCAAACACAGGAGCAGAGTTCTCGGCATGAAAGACCCGCGATGTGCCTCTTCATTTCTCTCCAATACGGTAGGAAATCAAATTAAACGAAATGTGGATGATGTTAACTGTGACAAGATGATTGACAGGGCAGTTTAAACAGTTACAGGATGCACGTAACTAAGCAACAGAGCATCTTAAAGAAGCAGCTATGACGAAGTAGTATGTCCCAAAGCGTGCCTACTATTCTGCTACATACTCAAAAGTATGTACTTTTTCTTCACAAAAAGAGTACATAGTTTTAGGGCATAGTATAAGTAGGCGAGTTGGGACGCAGCTTTTATTTTGATTTGTGAAGTTCATCTTCCAAGCATAAAAAGAAACTGAAAAACTGTGCAGGAAAATGAACAGCAAAGTAAAGTGTTACTACTGTAGTTATAAGATAGAAGGCTCAAAAGTGGCAAAAGAACTTGCTGCTTACTGAACATATTTTACTGAGCACTGATATCGAAAAAGTGTTCTTCAGCAGCTAGACCACAAAGCAAAACCGCGACCTGTGCTCTTATGATTTACTGTAATCCCTGAACATATGGATTTTACAAGATGCAAGAGTTACCCTCTACACCTCGTTCCACACAGAAGATGACTGTGCTTAAAATTTGAAACATGGTCTTCAGAGAGGCAAACCTTGCACCACACACTTCATCCTCAGCAGGCCTTCTCTGCTGAATGAGGGCCAGACGGGTTGCTGTAGCAACTGTTGCCAAGATTCCTGCTCAGGACTGGAGTTCTCTGAGCAGAATAGGTACATTCCGTGATTATGTTGGCCAGGAGACAGTGAAATCAATTTCAGAAGTATTTTTGGATTATGTCCATTAGGGGCAACTCAGCTGCTACTTTTTCATTACAATACGTCTTCTTCCTGTCATTTGTCGGCAATGCACTGATTGAAACGGTTTCTATAGAAAATCTTTAAGAGACTTTTATGTGACTTTCAATAAAGGGATAGTTCGCCCAAAAATTAAAACTGTCACCATTTAAGTTGTGTGTGTCACATGCTAGAACAAACCTCATTGGTTCTCGTACATCAAACACGCGTTGGAGCATGTGATGTGCTTTATGTATGTGTGACGGTCATTGTTTAGATTTAATAAAAGCCTAAATTAAAGGAGACCTATTATGCCCCTTTTACAATATGTAATATAAGTCTCAGGTGTCCCCAGAATGTGTCTGTGAAGTTTCATCTCAAAATACCTCACAGATAATTTATTATATCATTTTGAAAATGCCCATTTTGAGTAGAAGCAGAAACACACTGTTTTTGTGCATGTCTCTGTAAATGCAAATGAGCTGCTGTTCCCCGCCCCCTTTTCCAGATTAGGGCTGTGCCTTTACAGCTGTACCTCAGATACTTACCAAAAAAACATGGTTCAATTTGGTTTTGATATTTTTCCCCTTTTTCTCCCCCTTTCTACGTCACAGGGGGAGCGAAATCTGACTCGATCATTTTTTCACAAGCTTGCACAGAAAGGCTTACCAAAAACAATTTACTGGGTTGTTCTTTTTCACGTTTATTGTGTTGGTAGATGCACTGGGGACCCGATTGTAGCACTTAAATATGGAAAAAGTCAGATTTTCATGACATGTCACCTTTTAATCTGTTCATCATGTAAAGCAATCACATCTCTTCTCAAGACTTGGATTAAACTGCTCGATTCATATGGATTTTTTTTACGAGGCCTTTACTGTATGACTCATTCTTCTAGATTAAAAAGGTTTTGGAGGTTAAAAATGTTATATTTACTGAAAATGTTCAATTGGCTCAACTAAAGTGCCAGTGTTGAAAGACATTCAGTTAACATAATTCAACTGAGCCAACTGTACATTTTCAGTGCAGCAAATCAACATACACTTTAGAGTTTTGACCTCCAAAATCCTTTACAGTGTAAGTTTTGTAACTGGACTTTCAATGGAGAGACAGAAACCTTGGGATTTATTAAACTTACTGTGTGTTTCAAAAGGTGTATTTAGAAGCAACATAATGATGACAGGCTTTTCATTTTTGGGTGAAATATCTTGTTAGTATAAACATACTAAACATAATATGATAGAATTGGTTGCTTCTTGATAATGTAAGGTAGATTGTATTCCATATGCTGTTAACCCAAAATGGAGAAATACGGAATAGAACATGAATTTACATTGGGCTAAAAAAAGCCAAACCCAAGGGACTTCATTTCAGATGTCCACCACATGCCATTGTTGTATATCTATGTAATATTTCAAAGCCATCTGCCTATTCAAAGATATTATCAGACGTTAACAGACTGTTTGATCACATTACACATTTCTGCTTTGAATCATAGGCTTTCGCCAGAGTGTGATTTACACAAGTGTTGTAGAGATTATTTTTAGATTTGTTGGAATATGCGATTCATCTTAAAATATTAAAGATATTGTTTCATTCCTTTTAGGCTCTTTATTTCTTGTGCTCACTAAGGTTTTTTTGTATAGTTTATTTGAATTTATTTGATATTTGATGAGCTGTTTCAAGTAATCTTTCCGTTTTTAGTCTTGTAGTCGATTTGTGTTGGGTATTTCTAAGCACAAAGCAACACTTGTGAAAATAGCCCCCATGCTCCATTCAAACCTACATTCCCCTGAATAGCCGGGCACCTATAAAATTTGGTTATATGAGATCACAGGCCAGTGTTATTGGACTGGGACCAGTTCTGATCTCACAGCTTAGACTTACACAATAGTTCATACTAACACCAAACCTCAGCCAGCCATTGTTTTCTGACTTCCCAGGACTGTAAGGGCCATAATTGTAGCTTTCTGGCCCTGTCACTGTTCTTGCTGTCCTTGGCAAGATTCAATCCTGTGGGGCCATTTGGCAACTTTTTGGCAGGATTGGTTTCATTTAGTAATTGCAGAGAGCAGGCTGTTTCCTGGTACTTATATGAGCTTTGTGTTACTGTTTATGTGGATACACCCTGATCCTGTAACATGGGAAGTTCAGAATGCTTCATATCCCAACCCTCTCATCAGGTTGCATTATGGGTGACAGTGTGAGCTCAGTGATTCTTTTGCTGATGTTCAGTGAATATGCACAGAGTTAGTCCACATTGCATACAGTCTCAAACCTATACTGTACTCACGTGAAGCATGCATGATGAAGATCTCATAAAGCATGCAGAAAACAGTGCATGGCATCCTTATGAAATATAGATACTGCACTTTGTATGCAGTGGATAATCTCGTGACATCTCAGTGCTGCCCGTGTGCTTTCATCTGACATCTTAGATGTTACAAATCTATCTGCAGTATTCACAAAGCTTGCAACGGTCCCTGGTTCAGCTGGGTAAAGCAGCAATCCAGCATTTTTGTTAAGAGTATACCTTTGTTTTTAGTTTTGTGGAAAATAATGATACTGTTTCAAATACTCTAGGAATACATAATGCATATTTTGCATGTGTTTTAGTGCTTCAAAGATTAATTTGGAAGCAACATGGTCGATCAAGTTTGGTAATAAGCTGCGTCCCAATTTGCATAGTTATATTAGGCACTGCAAGTACTTTGCTGATGATGGAAAAGTACTGTAAGACAGACACACATACAATAAAATTGCACCTTGCTTCCATGGACTATCTTGTTGCACACTGATTGCATGTAAACATTAGCATCTGGCTAAATTCGTTATTACATAACTTTTAGATTAATGCATTTTAAAACTGCTAGAAAGGAACTGAAACGTTGAAAGAAGGCAAGGAATTGCAATGCAGCGAAACTGAAAATAAATGTAAAGAAATACACTGAAAAATACTGATTACAGAATAGTTCAGTGTTATTATGCTTATTAAATTCTAATGTTGTTAGCATAGCAGTATGCTAATGTAAAACTACTTTGGAATCAACTGTGAGTAGCGTCTGCTTTGCTTTTAGTGTGATATACGGCAATGCTTCCTATGCAGAGCATTACAAATCAGTCACTCAAGTTCCATCTCAGCTTGGACGCTGCTTTAGAAAGCAGACTCACAGTAGGCAGTGAGGCAGATCAGTAGGTTTTGGAACGGAGCCTCTTTTGTTGTGCAAGAGCTTGTGGGCAATACTAGGCCAAAAACATTCATGTATCCACACTTTAAATATCCAAAAAAATTACATAATCTGGGCACATTTGATGTTAATGTATGACACTGACTGAATTTGCTGTACAGTAGTATGTGAATCGATTAGGGTGGCAGCGTTACACATTCTTTTTGTTTTAATTAGCAATTAAGTAGCAAGGTGTTACTCATGTGAGACTGCAAATAAATACTGTGATTTTTTGTCAAGATCTTGTAAAACACGTCTTTGCAGATACAGTACCTAAATAAGGTAACAATCGATATTTTTGTATTAAAAATATGTATTTTTTTACACAAGAGCCAAAAATGTAAAAATGCAATTATTCTGTATTACATTTAAAAATTACATGATGAAGTGTATTTGATCTGGGATGGTTGATACTAACATTCTATGTTAGTTTTGTGTATTAGTCCACCCAAAAATGAGAATTCTGTTATCATCTTCTCACTTACATGTTGCTGCATGTTGACTTTCTTTCTTTTGTGAAACACAAATGTACTGATCTGTGAACTGGGTCAGTAAATTCATGAACTGTGATGGATGTCAAGATTTTCAGTCTGTTTTTCACACGAAGCTGTCATATGGCTTTAGAAGACTTTTACAGATTATACAGCATCAGTTGCATGGACCACATTTTGTAATGCTTTTGTTGTGATTAAAGGCATTATTGTTTTTCTTTCAAAGTTCTTTCAAACTTTCTATTCATTAAAGAATCCTAAAAAATATATCCACCAAAAACATTGTTTCCACAGAATAATTAAACAGCACAACTGTTTTAAACATTGAAAATAATCAGAAATGTTTTTTTGAGTAGCGAATCAGCATATTAGAAGGATTTCTGAAGGATCATGTGACACTGAAGGGCAATTTGATGCGGAGTAATGATGCTGAAAATTCAGCTGTATACCATCACAGGAATAAATGACATTTTAAAATATGTTAAAATAGACAACCGTTATTAATAATAACAATATTCCTATTTTTACACTATTTTTGATCAAATAAATGCAACCTGGGTGATCATGAGAGACTTGTTTCAAAAAAATAAAAAAATCTTACCAACCCCAAACTTTTAAACTGTAGTGTAAATACATATTTCTTGTGAGCGTTGGAAAATTTACTTTGCCTACACTTCACTGAACCTTGGACAAGGTTGTCACCACACAATAAGCCAGATTAGATAGATGTAAATGAGAAATGACTGTGTTCAAGAGTGTTTAAGCAGCCTTGTCCTCATATATGTGTGTGTGAGAGAGTGTGAAATAGCATCTGCCCTCTAGCAGGAGCTGGGGAAAGTAAGTTCTCACAGTAAATTTAACATGCCATGTTCAGCATCAAACTCTTCCACTCAGGTTTAATAGTTTATGTAGTCTGCAGACGAGAGCGGGCAAGAGAGATAAGATGCAGACATAAGCAGTGTAAAGACCTTATTAGGCCTCATACAGACTCAACAGATGTACTGCACAGTGGTGTGTGTGTGTGTGTGTGAGCATGCATTTGTTTGTGTGTAAGCAAGTGCATGTGGCGCATCTGTGAGCATGCAGCTTGTATGTATACTGTATGTGTTTCTGCTGTCTATGTGTGTTTAAGTGTGATTGAACTTTTCCCCACCGGCTGTCTCAGTACCCAGCTGTCGGCTATGGGATTACAGAGCAGGCAGATTACACCATTAATGAATCTAAACAGAAGTAGACGTGCCAACAGCTGGGCCTCCCTGCCCCCTGCTCGACCTACTATGGCCTACTACTCTATTTTCAGTGAAGCCAGTATTATGCTTAATACTGTTGTCTGTCATTCAGTGTTTACAGAATGCATGTGTCCCCAGTGATCCTTATACAAAACGTAGAAAGCAGCAATGTTGGTAGCACACCCACACAGCATTCTGTTTATATATTTACCAAGAACAGAACTGTTGTTGCAGTGTCTTTGTGTTATATTTGCACACATTTGAATTCAAGGATGCTGTAGTACATACAATGTTTAAGCCAAAATTGTCATATATATATAATAAACAGAGTGTCTATTTACACTAAGTGCAATTAGCCCACCTTGTTGGCAAAGGCTATTTACACCAATTCTGTCAAGTACTGTCTGGTTGAGCCACACGTGATTACAGAAGAAACCAGTTTGCTAACAAGAACTGTGGTGAAGGGAGTAAAAATTAGGATTTTGTTTTTGGTGAGACCGATTAAAGTCCGCATCTGCCTTTTTAAATCTGCCATTCTTCTCCCTTTTTCCATCACATATCAGCTTGGAGAGACTTTTTAAAAAAAAAAAAAAAAGTGAAATAACAGAATTTAATAGGTCTATAATTGAAATTGGCAGTGGTGTCTTTGAGCAATCATATAAATACCATGCTAAAAACCGTGCCTCCGTTCCAGGACATTTGCTGCAGGTTTAGTATGGTTAGGGGTAGGTGTAATGTTGAGCTTTAAGACCTCGATATACTTCTCATACTATGAAATCAAAGATTAAAATGCATGAATTATGTCATGAAACTCTAGATGGCACAGGCCAAAAGGTTCTAACTAAATCTGATATAATTACATCATCATTCAAATGGCGCAGCTGATTGGTTTCTTTTCACATCAGCAGTCAATGAGCTTGCTGCTCAACATTCAAATACATGGCTAGTGCTCGTTGTAGCAGTTGCAGTGGGCTTCAGATACCCTCCACTTTCCCCAGCTCCACCTGTATAGATTTGCTAATTTCATGTATGTTATATGGGTGGTTATTTCATATAGGTTACATGTGCAGCAGCAGTATTTCCTACAAGCTCACAGCAGCATATCTCTGTATGTATTGGCAGTAGTAAGTCTCGGTACTTGCTCTGCCGCAGCAGCAGCATAGCCAATCGATTCCGCCAAGACCAAACGCATTAACATTGCCATGTATATTACCGTGCTAAAGTCATGACAGAACTGGTGGGACGTCATTTCAAACAAAATCAGGCCAGACAAAGTTGACTTTGAGTTCATTTGGAAGTTCGAAACAGCTGCCAAACTTTCTGGAAATGCTTGCGCTGGCTTGTAAACACCTTCAAACTACCATTGGTCTTTGGTGATTATATAATAAGTAGGTGTGCTCTGGGGCTCTGTGTTCTTTGACATGGAAATCTCCTCTGGTCCATTTCTTCTGTTCAGTCCGTCAAGGTCAGACGTCAGCAAGTAAAACATGAACACACTGGAGAGCTGCTTTAAAGTGGAAATTAATGTTGTAGTTCTAATTAAAAGCGACATTGACACTTTTTCATGTTTAATAATGTAAAGCTGCAATCTATGATATAACATCCTCTATAAATGGGATGTGACTTGCCTGGAGTGCTGAATTGCAGAGCTGATGCAAACATATGCACATCACTATGATCAGATGCTTTCTTAACTGATGTTTTCTCACTGTTGCCATTTTTGCTGTGTGTTTATTTTGTTATTGAGAGGAAAGTGCGCAGCATGTATTTACAGTACATATTCATCTAAATGCGCTTCCAGCAGTGTGTGTGGCATCAGGATGTTTGATAACAGTATACCTTTCTTCTTCTTTTTATTCCTAAAAACAAAACTCGAAAAGAACTTCGCCGTGAGTTTATCGTGGCCTTTAGGAATAGGGACAAGTAAGGTCCCAAGGAGGCTACATCCATTTATTATTTTAATAAACATACACTTAATATGATGTTATTATTTTATACTGTTTTATTATGTGTTCACTTAGTGTAAATAGGATCTAACTCTATTTGCACCTTCCTTAAAAGAAAGAGACCATGTTTTTTAGTATTCGTGTACATGTATTACACATTTAATAACTTAAAGGGATAGTTCACCCAAAAAGGAAAGTTCTGAGATCATTTACTCACCCTCATGTCATTAAAAGCTGAATATTTTCTTTTCGTAGAGCACAAATAGAGAAGTTTACCTGAGTGTTCAGGCTGCTCTTTACCATACAATCAAAATGAATGGTGACCAGGTGTAAAAAAACCCCCTAAAATAACCATAAAAAATGATTAGTAGTAATTACACAATTTGAAGTCCACAAATTTCTATAATAGCTTATTGTGAAGAAAAAGTCACTGTTCAGATTGTATCATTTCAAATATGACACACCAAGACATGTCACATCATTTTTAAAGGGATAGTTCACCCAAAAGTGAAAATTCTGTCATTAATTACTCACCTTCATGTCGTTCCAAACCCATAAGAACATTGTTGATGATATCATATGGACTATTTTAACGATGTTCTTACTACCTTTCTGGGCCTTGAACGTGGTAGTTGCATTGCTGTATATACAGGGTCAGAAAGCTCTCGGATTTCATCAAGAATATCTTAATTTATGTTCTGAAGATGAACAAAGGTCTTACGGGTTTGGAACGACATGACGATGAGTAATTAATGACAGAATTGACATTCTTGGGTGAACAATCCCTTTAACATCCAGAATGATGTCAAACTTTTTTGTTTTTGTCACAGCTGTATCATGAATGCCAACTTTGAATATGTGCATATCAAAATATTTTTCAAAAAATATAGGGAATATTTTCAATAAATTATCCAGGTTTTTTTTACACAAAGTTAATATTTAGCTTCAAATGTTTTGCAATAGAGTGCAGAGTTGTATGGACCACCTTTACGGTACTTTAACTTCATGGTTGCTTTTTTGACATTCTTAGAGATTAACAGGGCCTCGTCACCATTCGTGTTTATTGTATTGAAAAGAGCAGCAAGAACATGATCTCTAGCATCTCATTTTGCACTAAACAGAAGAAATAAAATAATATGGGTTTAGATGGACTACATGAGGTTGAGTAAATGATGAACTTTTCCTTTCAGAATCATTTGAAAAACACTTCTCAGTTCTCATTCACTCTTCTGAAAATTGGAGCAGGCGTGTTTCCTTCTTTGTCTACGGTGGTTACAGCCCTGAGTCTATATATAACTTTTATATCCCTTTCTTTCTCTCCTCTTTTTTCCTTCTCTCTCAGTTCCGTCTTTCTCATCAGGATCTCTTAGGAATGATGGAATAAAGGCGGCTGATGTTCTAACAGTTTTAAGAGAGAAGGTTGCCTTTGTCTCAGGTGGGAAATGTTTAACTGCATTGTAAACACACACACACACACACACACACACACACTCATTCACTGTGGAACAGCTTTGTCTTAGCACCCTCTTAAGCACGCACCCACACAGGCTCATGGGTATTACCGTAATTAGGGCCATTGAAGTGCTTTGAGTAGTAAAATTAGTAATAAATCGGTCCTCTTCTTTTCAGGAGGAAGAGACAAGAGAGGGGGACCCATCCTTACTTTCCCTGCACGAAGTAATCATGACAGAATAAAACAAGAAGACCTGCGGAAACTGGTGACCTACCTCTCTACTGTGCCCAGGTTATAAAATTTCAACATTTATTTGGAACACCTCACTTAAAATGTCCCTGAAAGATTTCCCTGAAGAAAAGTGTCCCGAGAAAGCAGTCTCTGGGACATCCCTAGACTCAGTAAACAGCATAAAGGCCTCTGCTTATTTAGCCCTCAAAAATCTTATCAAAACAGATGAAATTGCTTACAGCACCTCTACAATTTATTATTATATAATTGCTAAAGTTTGAGACATAAAGGGTGAGATATGGATGCATAAAGCCTTTGATTAGAGCATCTATTTGATCTTTAGGGCATTCTGAATCTGAGGCAATGTGATGCAACTCTAAAAACATATAGCTTCACTGATGCAGAACTGTGCAAGTTTAAGCAATTGTTCAGGAGATACTGTATGCACAGTATTTATTAACATTTCCTTGGACGGCTTTAAGTTGTTGGTCTTCCTTTAACTTTCTCAATCTCTTCATCTCGTGCAGTGAGGATGTAAGTAAACGAGGGTTTACAGTGATCGTAGACATGCGCGGCTCGAAGTGGGATCTAATCAAGCCGTTGCTGAAGACGCTACAGGAGTCGTTTCCAGCTGAGATCTGTGTCGCTCTCATTATCAAACCAGACAACTTCTGGCAGAAGCAGAAGACCAACTTTGGCAGTGCCAAGTTCACCTTTGAGGTATACGAATGGAACTTTGTCTGATAAGAAAGCCACAGAAACTTTCATATTGATTTTATCAAAAAAAGTTAAGATCCATAAACGTTCATAAATGAAATGTTTTGCCAGTGCAAAGCAGTGTGTCTGTTCTTGCAAAAATATTTTTTTAACTGTGACATATGTCTTTTATGCTCACCAAGGCAAATATAGTAAAAAAAAAACGTAATACTGTGAAATTTTATTACAATTTAAAATATGTTTTTTTTTTATTAGAATGTATTTAAAAATGTAATTTATTCCTGTGATGTGAAGCTGAATTTTCAACAGCCATTACAGTCTTCAGTGTCACATGATCCTTCAGAAATTATTCTAATATGCTGATTTAGTGCTCAAGTAACATTTCCTATTATTATAAATGTTGAAAACACTTAATATTTTTAAGCTGTTTAATATTTATATATATTCAGAATTATTTGATGAATAGAAAGTTCAAAAGAACAGTTTTTTTTATCTTTGTAACAATGTAAAATTCCTTGCTGTAATGTAATGTAAAAATCTTTGCTCAGTCAACTGAATGTATCCTTGCTGAATAAAAGCATTAATTTCTCTAAAAATATCTTACAGACATCAAAAATGTGAACTGTAGTGTATAGATATTTGTTATATTCCTTATTATATTAAAAACGTGGTTATAATTTGGTCATCATTCTGCAGCAATCAAACTATATTTTTTATAATGACCGCTAAACTGTATGACTGACCACTGTCATACCTCTGCTCGTTTCATGTTTCATATCACTCCATGATCCCTTTATTAGTTATTTCATGTTCTTATTATTAAGTGTATCACAATTAATTACAAAAGTATTTGCTGAGAACCCTCCCACCTAAAGATAATTAGACTGACAAAAAACTGAACCCGATATATTGTTTATTATTTATTTCCTTAAAGTTAAAATCATTAAAGTCCTACCACTGATCTACAGTTCACAGCAATGCATTTCACAGATTTAGATATAGCATATATACATACAGCACCCATAAATTCCATTTATTGATTTGTAAATACATTTTACAATGTGCAGTCGGTCATTATAACAAAATAAACCTCTCTGAGCAATGTCCTGATCACCCTCTCTGGCTGCAAAAGTGACCAATGGACTATATACACAGGTATTCCTTATGTATATACGATTTGGTACATCAGTGGTTGTTCTTTTTTTCTTTTAGACCAGTATGGTTTCAGTGGAAGGTCTGACTAAGTTGGTGGACCCGTCTCAGCTGACGGCAGATCTGGAAGGGACCCTGGAGTACAACCATGTGGAATGGACTGAGCTCCGCGTTTCCCTTGAGGAGTTCACTGGAGGCGCTCTGCACCTCCTCTCCCGGCTGGAGGAGCTGCAGGAGGTACTTTCTCGCCAGGAGCTGGCCACTAACGCAGAGGAAGCACGGAAACTCCTGGAGGAGCACGCTCGACTGAGGAAGACTATGATGAAGGCACCGGTGGATGAGTTAGACCATGAAGGACAGCGGCTCCTTCAGAAGATCAGGGACGGGGGAGACGGAAGGCTCTCTGGTGGGGCAGACTTCCAGAGTTTGGTACCTAAGATTTCCGCTCTATTGGATAAACTTCAAGTTACGCGGCAGCACCTGCTACAGGTCTGGCACAACCGCAAACAGCAGCTGGACCAGAGTTTTCAGTTACGGCTGTACGAGCAGGATGCAGAAAAGGTTAGAGGACAGAATGAAAGTGTGAAATATGGAGAAGAGTAAACAACAAAGGAAGAACAAACTATCAGGAATGAAAAAAGAGCAAATATAAAAAATATTAGAGCAAATATAATCATAAAACAAAAATTGTAAAGGTGTATTTGTGGTGTCATTATACAACAACAACAAGAAGTATATTATCATTTTAATAACTTTTTAATAACTATTATCATTATTATTAATGTATTTAAATAATATAATTTTTATTCAATTATAAACTTAATAATAATTTTAAATATAATAATATTCAATAATAATGTAATAATACAATTTAATATTTAATATTAGTTATTTAATATTATTATTTGTATTTAATAGAAAATATATTTTTAAATATTTTAATATTATACTAGTAATAATACTGTCGTACTGTAAATAAAAATCATTAAAGGTATTTAATAAAAATAATAATTAACATTATAGATTATAGTAAATTAATAAATAATAATATAACAATAATAGAAAAAAGAATACTAAATATTATTATTTTTATTCAATTAAATTATTCAATATTTGTATATTTTACTGTACTAATAATACTATTGTACTATAAAAATGCATTTAATAACAGTAATAATAACAATAAAACAATAACAATAAAATTAACATAATAAATTTAATAAAATTATTTATTATATATGTAATACAATTTCTTTTATGTATATGTATACATATACATATGTATGTAATAAAATACAAAAATGTACTAATATTTATGGCTGTCTTAATGCCTTTGCTTTTAGACCTTGAAGCTTTTCTTTTGTTTACAACAGATTTATAAATATTGAGCTTTGCATGTATCAGAATTTTTTTTAAATAATATATATATATATATATATATATAAAAACATAAGGCCACAAAATAAAAATTCATTCTAATGACTTTTTATGGTAAAGTTTTATTAATGAATTCCCTATTTATAGTTCAATTGTGGCAGTAAAATATGCTCCTTTGTTTTAATGTAGTTAAACTGCAGCAAGCTAAAGATATATACTCACATTAACATATACAGTATATTGCACAAGTAAACACCACTCAAATTTTTTAAAAGCTGCTTCTAGCATGACTCGGTGAAAGAAAAATCATGTAATGGTAGTAGAGTACTGTGGGTGAAGGTCATGTGAAAGTGTAAATAATGAATGATAGGAATGATAATAGCATGTTCACTGTACTCCCTTCTGTGTCCTGATGTCTGCGGGAGGCCGTGTGTTCCGTTTAAGCCCAAACAGAGAGGCAGTCTCACACTCCCCGGTCCTGCTGACTGAGCCCATCTGTGCTCCACCAGAGCCAGAACACTAAGGGCTATTGCTTGTACATCAGCCAAAGAGAAAATCTGTGTATATTAAGGTTCACGTGTAGATCACTAGAACACTAACAGGGAGTTAAATCACCCAAAGCCCTAGAACGACTGTTAAGCAAATTTGCCTGGGCCTTTGTAAATATTTATGTACAAATGTGAATCTTGATTGGTCCAGTATGGTAATCTACAGCCTGTGGTCATCGTTTGCTTCTTTTGGTCTGGGTGTAAACACATTGGAAGGGTGTTTTGAGACCAAACTGTCTGTGAATGCAGCATTTTTCTCTCCGTTTCTCTCTCTCTCTGTAGATGTTTGAATGGATCGGACACAATAAAGAACTGTTCCTGCAGACGCACACAGACATTGGAGTGAGCTACCAGCATGCAGCAGATCTACAGACCCAGCATGACCACTTTGCTATGAATGCTATGGTACGACGGAGGAATGCTACAAGAAAACACCCTGGATACACTCTCACTGGACAAAACTGAACAGCTTTTGTTCCCTTTTTTGTTTCTTCTTGTTGCTAATTTAATGGGATCATCTTCTCCCATCGTGTTACTCTCTTTTCAGAATGCATATGTCAATATCTCGCGTATCGTCTCGGTGGCGACACGGCTCTGTGAGGCGGGTCATTATGCTGCCGCTCAGATACAGCAGATCTCTGGTCAGCTGGATCAGGACTGGAAGAGCTTTGCCTCGGCGCTGGAGGAGCGCAGTGCCATCTTGGTCATGTCCTCTGTGTTCCACCAGAAATCTGAACAGGTAGTCTAATTTTTTTTTATATTTTTTTTTTTACACAAATTATTTTTATCAAATTATTTTGTGAAGCCCATTTTATTCGAATTTTTAATGTTGAGCTTTGATCGTTTAAAAAGAACCATGTTTTGCACATTTATAATATCTTATTTTTTATCTTTCCTGTTAATTTTATTTTGCAAATCTATTGCATTATCTATTTATCATTTGGAGCCTTTGTAATGAGTGACATTTCCACTACATGTGATCTTTTTTTGTCGATTATCATCTTTTATTTTGAAACGAGTAATGATGATTTTGAACCTGCCATTTTTGCTGGTTATTTTCAATAGGGAGGGAGCAATTTGAAAATTAAAAATAATATAAAATGTAAATTTTGTATCTATGGGTTCTGTTTCATTAAATGGAAATATTTCAGTTTAAAAGTAAGTTTTTTTAAATGTAATGGTGGTCATTTTATTTTAATTTCATTTTAATTTTAATTAATATAATTTTAATTTATATATATATTTTTTATATTTATATAAATGATCATTTTAATACATGTAATATTCATGTTTTATTTCATTTTATTTTTTATTATTTTGTTTTATTTTACAGTATGTGTAGTGGTGCAAAAAATACTCAGACAAGAATGTGATTATGATTCTTTATTAACAATGTGAAGTCAACAATTTAGTCTGAAGAAATTTGGCCTCAGTTTAATTTGATTCAGATTGATTCAGTTATTTTGGTATGTTTCATTACAATTTATATTGTAATATTGTAATTAGTGTGTATGATTTAAAGAATGCATTAAATTTTCATTGTCAGATTGGTGCAATGTGATGCATCATTTCAATTATTTACTCCCCCAGTGTAATTATTTTACCCTGAGTATTTCTATGCTGTAAAACTGTTTTGGGAGGTAACCTAAAAAAGTGCTTCATGTGGTTTTACTTAAGTGAAAAATATGATTTATTATAGCTGATTCATTCTATGACTGCATTAGACTACCAAGAAAAGCTGCCTGTTACCACTTTGTATAATCCAACCACTGTTTACTTACTGATGTTATATTTCCCAACTACTTTGGTTCCTTGATTCATTTGATCCATTTTTTTTTTAATAATTCTGAATTTCCTTTATATGTAACTGTACTTTAAGCTGTCAGTTTCAGTCTGTTTCTTCATTAATAACTCCTTTGTCTAAATGTGCACACATAGCTTCTTCATGCCTTTGATTTATGACCCCGATTTGTATGATCCTCAGCAACTCTGTTTAATTATGTCTGAGCTTGTTTTTAATGAGTGTGTACAACTGTGCACCTCTGTCCTCTCTGGTTTTATTACATGGACCTTTTATGCTGTAAAGTTTAAGAGGGTGTTCTCTCTGTTAGTTTCTGTCCAGCATGGAGGGATGGGTGAAGTCATGTGGTGAGGGCGGCTTGCCGACAGCGACGCAAGAACTTGAGATGGCCATTCACAACCACCAGAATCTGTACGAGCAGGTCACCACAGCATATACAGAGGTGAGCATTTGAGGAGCTGCTCCATTTAGTACACTTTTTAACATGAAATGTAGCCTACAATGCTTTGTGTTGGAGATTTGGAGAAATTTAGCATTACATCACTTGCTCACTAATGGATCCTCTGTAGTGAATGGGTGCCGTCAGAAAGAGAGTCCAAACAGCTGATAAAAACATCACAATAATCCACAAGAAATCCACACGACTCCAGTACATCAATTAACGTCTTGTGAAGTGAACTGCTGCATGTTTGTAAGAAACAAATTTATCATTAATGTGTTTCAACTTTAAACCGTAACTTTAAACCTTGCAGACGCACAATTTTTTCACTTGTAATGTGAGAGTAAATGTGAGAGTTTTTTTGTGAATTATTCCTTTAAAACACTTGCCCTTTTTAGTTCACAAACAAATGACTGTCATGTACTGTGTAACCTAAATATGATTTTCATTTACAATAAACAATTCTTCAAAAATGGAATTAGTAACTAATGTGCCATTAGTCAAATCTTTTGTACACTTGAGTATTATATTTCTTCTGGTTCTTGACTAATTTTGAGTCAGACATGACCAATTAAATGAGTTGTTAACCAGAGACTCATTGAATCAGTGAGTTGACTCAAGAACAGCTGCAGCTGGATCAGTCCCATTCACAAATGAATCGCAATAAGTGAAAACATTCTACAGATTCATTGAAAAGAATCAAAAGAATAATTTGTTCAAGAACTGAGCATGTCTCCTGTGTCTCAGAGGATGTCTCGATTTCTTTAGTTCGAAATAATGAGAAATAATATGTTTTTGTGAAATGAGCATAAAGGCCCATTCACACCAGAACGATAACTATAAAGATAACTTAACCAACAGATGATAATGTTCTGTTTATTATAAGCACATTCTGCAGTTACTGTATTTTATCTGCTACTTTAAATGCTCAAGTGGATTCTGATTGGCTGTCATTGTATCATTCATCAGCTGAAAATAATTACAACAATTTCGTATCTCTGTGTCATTATAGATATGGTCGTGGTGTGAACTTCCCTATTCTCATAGAATTAGAATGATTATTCTTAGTTTATCTTTGTGATTATCATTATAGCTATTGTCCTTGGTGTGAATGGGCCTTTAAAAGATATTATGCTTAGGCCTATATATTATGTTTATAATGTAATAATTGGTACTCTAAAACAGGGGTTCCCAAACTTTTCCATTCCACGACCCACCTAGACAAGTATAATCTATTTCAAGACCCACCTTGAATTTTTATTCAAGAATAAAAAACAATTGGTATTACTATAAGCTTAATCTTAATTAAAAGCATAATATGTCAGAAATTAAGTATTTATGGAAAATAACCATTTTATTTTAGTACCACTGTAAACTTTCACTATTAATATTTACATTTTAATTTCTTCATTTACAGACGTTAATGAGTCTATGAAATATGTCCATAAAACCTGGAAGCGCGCTCACTCCGGTGCGGCTATGAACTGTGATCCACGCTGCGAGTGTTGTTGAAAAAAATGCCCTCACAACCAAACACTTTTTTTTTTTTTTTTAGCAAAGCATAAGAAGCGAAGCAGAATTATCTCAAACTGTTTGGAGATTAAAATAATTGTGAAATAATGGTGAAAAAAATAAATAATAAACAGATGTTTCTCATTTTAAATAAACACTAAAAACCGAGATGACAAATTTACTTCAGCCAGAAATTTACTTTTTTGCAATGGTTAAATAAATGTTCAGCTGTATCTTCAAAGGATTTTTTAACTTTGGCACATTTTTTTCTCTATATAGTGATGATATGGCAAGGAAATAATAGGACATTTAGTAAATTCTGTTATGCTAGCATGTGGAAATGTTTGTATAGTGTTACAATTAACCCCGCATTTGTGCCCCGCTCAACCCGTACATGTGAAATGCTTTTTACAGACAGTTTATGGATTAAATGCATATGAAGGAACGAAAACAACAAACTCTTTACATCTCTCGGAAAGATACAGTGCAGAGTTCAAACAGACAATAGAAATGAATGAACATAGCCTACCTGAAACAGTTTTCGCAACATTTGAATTTTCCGGTGTATGCAATCTCATGCAGAACACAGCGCAGTGAAGTGAGCGAGTTTCTTCTCATTAATAATGCGGTCTGAGCATTTTAATAATGAACCATTGCTCTGAGACCCTCACTGTTATTACAACTCGTGCGCGCCTGCGCTTCAAAACATGCAACGCATGTTTTAAATCCCGGCCTTTGCAATTCGAAAATCGCACTGAGCAAATATCGCAATTCGTAATTAATCTTTGTATATCACCCATCCCTAGGAACTGTGTGTGTGTCATTTAGCTGCCGCCAAGTGGTTTTGTGCGACCCACCTTGTCCCACTCTGGGACCCACAGTTTGAAAACCCCTGCTCTAAAACACAGTTACCTGAAGTAACAAAGTACAGAGTAAAAATACCTTGTTACAGTGTCCACCACTGACTAACGGATGTTATATTTCTGATTGCAGGTCAGTCAGAAAGGAAAGACACTACTGGATGTGTTGCAGAGGCCTCAGCCTCCGGCTGACTCCGGGTCTCTGACGGCAGGGGCCGACTACAGTCTGGCGGTGAGGGGGGTTCTGGAGGTGGTCCATGAGGTGGTTCATCAGTACCGCAGACTGGAGGGTCTCCTGCAACACCGCAAGCTCAGGCTGCACCAGAGACTTCAGCTGTGTGTGTTTCAACAAGATGTGCAGCAGGTAAATAAATACATTATGTAAATCATGTATAGAACCACTCAGATATGCATGCAATGCACAAACATGCAACCCTGCATGCACTATACCCAAAGAATTCAACATCTGACGAATGTGACCCCAGCCTCTCAACCTTTCAGCAGCTGTTTTTAGATCTTTGCGTGTAACGATGTTTCTCCTACGGCAGAACAAATATCAAGTGCAGAGAGCATTAGAGGAAGTGACAAGGAAGTGACATGGATTCTGACTCATAGAGTTGACTGAAATTGCCTCAGCGTCCTCGAGGGACAGCAGTATTGTGCTTGGCCTCTAGTCAATACCTCCAACAATACACTCTACTTCCTGAGGCCGTCGCCTTCAGGGGCTTTTTGTTGTATCTTCACCGGTTCTCTGTCAGGACTGTGTTGTTTCTTTGATGTGACTGGATCCTTTCCAGGGCCTCTTTAGACAGAAACGAGGCCTACTCGAGCACTGAACTTGTGCAGTGAACTAAAGAACTTTGACTTCTAGTTTGAAGTTTGTTGAACCTTCAAAAATCCCCTGAGCCTCTTTCCAACTAACCGTTTAAGCTCGGACCTGCTCTTAGGATGTGTAAAATGTTTTATATAGGAAAGAAACATCATAAATTAGAAACACACTTTAGCATACTGTTAAAAAAGTACTTATTATGGAAAATTATACTTTAAAATAATATGCTTAAGTGCAAATTGAATGTAATGTTTTTGGACACTTAATTGCATGTTATTTGAAAATGAAATGAAATCAATGAAAATGTGTTGCAGTTTAAATTTATATTAAATGCAATTAGTTGAACTTAAGAGTGCTTTTTGACATAAATTCGACATAAATTCGACTCGGTTCATCCAAAAATGAAAATGATGTCATAATTTACTTTCCCTTAAGCTGTTCCAAACCTGGAGTTTCTTTCTTCTGCTGAACACAAAAGAAGATATTTTGTTATCAACAATTTTTTATTTTATTTTTTCACACACAACACAACATAATATCCAAAATACAACAAAACAAAACAACAGACACATACTCAACATCTCAAGGTCCAATCAAAAGGGAGGGGGAGAGGCAAGGACAACAAGAACACAAAAGTTACTCCTTTATACAATCACGTATATTCAACAAAAAACACTGCCAAGCATCAATGGTCGAGGGCCTGGCCCCACCAACTCGCGCCGTTGTACATTCACATGACACAATTTGCAGGAGGCTACGGATCCAATATGTTTTTCTACACATGTGTGGTGTAAACCAGTTCTGGATTATTGTCTTCTTCGCAGCTGTAAAACCAGCAAACAACATTCTCTTTTGCATTGAACAAAAGAAGATATTTTGAAGAATGTGGGTAACCAGACAGTTGCTGCATGGTCCCCACTGACTTCTATAGTTCCAACATTATTCAAAAGAACTTATTTTATGTTCCATTAAAGAAAGAAACTCACACAAGTTTGGAACAACTTGAGGGTGTGTAAATGATGACAGAATTTTCATTTCTGAGTGAACTATACTTTAAGTACATCTTGATATATCATAATTACTTTTGTTGTCTTTGAAATATGATTAAAGCATTTAAATATATTTATAATTGTACATTTTAGTGATGACCATGCAGTGTATTACATTTAAAATGTATTAACTTTATTTTAACTAAAACATTTAATTTGCCTATATCACTTTTTACATGTGTGTGTGTGTATATATATATATATATATATATACAATTAAGCACACTTTCTTTTCACAAGGGAAGATTTGGAGAGATCTTACTGTAAACTTTTAATCTGGAATATTCCTTTAAATTTGAAATAGACTATCCAGTGTTGATGTGTGTGTGTGTATGTATGTGTGTGTGTGTGTGTGTGTGTGTGTGTATGTATGTGTGTGTGCAGGTCTTGGACTGGATTGAAAACCATGGCGAGGCATTCCTCAGTAAACACACAGGAGTTGGGAAGTCTGTACACAGAGCAAGAGCACTACAAAAACGGCACGATGACTTCCAGGAGGTGGCACAGGTTGGAACCGAATCGGTTTATGTTGTGTTTGTTTGTGTGTGTATTTTTTGCTTGATGAGAGAGGAGCAAATGAGCAGTAGCAGTGATATCATTCATCATACTATTGAGTTTCCTGTTAATATTCGAGGAAGATATTTTTTAATGTACTTCACTCTCTTACTCGCTTTCTCTCTCTTTTGTTCCAGAACACTTATACTAATGCGGATAAGCTTTTGGAGGCAGCGGAGCAGCTGGCTCAGACGGGAGAGTGTGATCCAGAAGAGATTTACGCTGCCGCCCATCACCTGGAGGTCAGAGTTCAGGAGTTTGTACGAAGGGTGGAGCAGAGGAAACTACTGCTGGATATCTCAGTGTCTTTTCACACCCACACTAAAGAGGTATTGCACACACACACACACACACACACACACACACACACACTAAGCAGAGCTTCTCAAATATTTTTACCAGTTTTGACTGATCTCTGTTCATGCGTGAGAGATTTTGTTAGTGGCTCTTAACTCCACTTACTGACTGACAGCACAAATTAAAAACTAAACTGAATGGACAAAGACAACATGAGATTCTATTTAAACAACCTCTTATCAGACCAGTATTTCTAACTGTAAAGTAGAGAAATCCTTACAGCACTCTTGCAACATTCCAAAAAACTTCCTAGAACACCCTAGCGACCCCCTAACAATGACCTAGAAACTACCCAGAACACATTAGCAACAGCCTATCAGTCAACTAGCAACACCCTATCAACCCCCAAAGTGACACCCTGACAGTTGCCTTCCAAAGGACACAGCAATGCTCTAACAAGTACCCAGAACACCTTAGCAGCTGTTACCGTATGGATCCATTCAGAATTACTCTCACATACTCTAAAACACACTTTTTAGCCAGCATCCATTATAAAAAAACTCTTTATAATTTTGACAACTACGCAAATATATTGAAATGTGTTCATGCAAAATATGATGTTATAGCAATCAGTGCACATCAGATTTGTTTGCATAATAACAGACTCACACATGCCTAATGTATGACTCCTGTATGTTACTGTAATTGTCTTTACCTTGATTACCATCGTCATCCATCAAAGCTTTACTAGCGTGACGATGGTTTGATTTATCCAGCTGAGAGATGTAGTTTGTGCATCATGCTCATGCAGTGGTTGGGTGTTTTGAGCTGCTGTTCAGTCTGTATTTCACACAGTGTGATGAGAAACTGCCTGGGCTGCTCTGAAACAGCTTATGAGAGAGATCATGCTTTAAAGCCAAATATACACTGAAATTAATAATTTACTAAAATCTGGACGTGAGTAACTATTCTCTCCACCATCTCTGATGATGTAATCAGCTGGGTTTTTTTCAGCATTAGCTGTTTTTAATTGACTGCTTGAATGCATTCGCTTACTGGATGCTTGGACTGAAAAGTTTCAGTTTGAAATGATCTGATCGCAAACAGAGTCTCTTGTCCAAAAAATCTGCTTCTTTTCATTTTTAAAGTATTATTTCCGCTACAATGTATTGATTTAATTTATTAATCATTAATCAATAAAAAAATGTTACCACACTTTGAAAATCCCTGTCCTAGGAACTACCCAGAACACATAGCAACACCCTAATAACCCCCAGAGTTCCCTAGTAACCACCTAGAACATCAATCAACTGCAACGGATGGCCTATCAATGCCCTTGCAACCACATATCTGTCTGTCTGACTGTCTGTCTGTCTGTAGCTGTGGTCGTGGATGGAGGACTTGCAGAAGACTCTTGTGGAGCCGGTGGTGAACTCTGAGTCTGTGGATGCTGTTCAGGAGCTGATCAGACAGTTTCAGCAGCAGCAGAGCAGCACTCTGGATGCCACACTCAATGTCATCAAAGAGGGGGAGGAGCTCATTCAGCACCTGCGGTGAGGTTTACCAGTGGTGGGCGAAGTACACAAATCAAGTATTTGAGGACTTGATAGCCTTACTTGAGTACCTACCCTTATAAAATAGTAAAAGTAATAGATACTCCTTTTGAATTTTACTTGAGTAAAAGTACAAAAGTATTAGATTTTTAATATACTTATAAATTTAAATTAGTGCTGTCAAAGTTAACGCGTTAATAACGCGTTAACGCGAACTCATTTTAACGGCACTAATTTTTTTAACGCACGATTAACGCAGCGCGTATTTTCTACGCCCGTGGCCCAACCCCTTGTTGGAGAAATGGAGATGCACAGTGTTGCCAATTTAGGAACATTGCAGACCCCTTTAGAGACTTTTTTCCCTTCAAAAAAGCGCCCAAACCTAGTTTCTGAGAATCACCGATACTGCCGCGCCAGCGCGAGGTCTTGCTCTCCCAGCGCGCGCGCACACACCTCTCTCTCTCTCTCTCTCTCTCTCTCTCTGCGTCTGCTCTGTTCAGCGCGCGCACACCTCTCTCTCTCTCTCTCTCTCTCTCTCTCTCTCTCGCTCTGCGTCTGCTCAGCGCACGGCAGAGAGAGGAGCAGCGCTTTAATTCAGTTGAACACAGATATTATGTTGCTTCTCTAATTTTACATGCAAGTATAGCCGAAATCACAGCACAGCTATTGTCTTTATCTTATGTGTATTTGATTTCATCAGACGACGGTGCGATTATCATGATTTTTTTGTGCAGATTAACATCTTGGAAGGGAGAGCTGGTTATGTACTCTAGTCTTAATGGGTCGTGTTTCAGTCACTATTTCATGTTCATTCCGTTGTCTGACAACAGAAACAGTAAAATATACCAATGAAAACAGTTTTATTGAGAATATAGCTTCATCAAAATACAGTATGTGGGCACAGAGAGGGAAACAAATGTAATAATAAATAATAAATGTACATTTTGCATTTTCAGAAGAAGAGCTGCCCTGTGTGCAAAAATGTAAACAGGTTTGTGTCAGTAAATTGCCCAGTGCAAAGAAAGAAGTAATGGGAACCTGGAATGTCTTTTTTCATGTGTCTAATAGACATGAACAAGTTCTTTGAAAAACATCTATGTCTACTCATGTCTACTCTTCATGCTTTATGTTGACTATGGTTTCAATAATAATAAACATACACTATATTGCCAAAAGTATTGAGTCGCCCCCTTCTAATGAGCAGGTTTGACTACTTTAGTAATTTCTATGAGTACAAATCTTAATGTTAAAGCATATAATGATATTCTAGGAAATTGTGTGCTTCTAATATTATAGCAACAGTTTGGACAGGACCCTTTTCTATTCTAACATGACAATGTCTCTGTGTATAAGACAAGGTTCAAAAAGAAAATGATTGATTCTTGAGTCAGTGTGGAAGAACTTGACTGGTCTGCATAAAACCAAGTCCTAATCCCAGTTTAACACCTCTGGTGTGACTGTAAATGCAGACCTTCAGCCAAAAACTCATCACCAAACACCAATGACTTGTACATATGGGTTCAGTCATTTTAGACACTTCCAAAACTGTTGCAACAGAGATGGAAATACAATTTTTAACTACATGAATTATGTTCCCATCGTTGTTGCCACAGATTTGGAAGTGCATTTTTCTGTTCTAAAGAAGGGGGTGCCAATACTTTTGTCTATATAGTGTATGTACTAGTCATTGGTGTTTGGTGATGAGTTTTTGCCTCAAGGTCTGCATTTACAGTCACACCAGAGGTGTTAAACTGGGATTAGGACTTGGTTTTATGCAGACCAGTCAAGTTCTTCCACACTGACTCAAGAATCAATCATTTTCTTTTTGAACCTTGCCTTATACACAGAGACATTGTCATGTTAGAATAGAAAAGGGTCCTGTCCAAACTGTTGCTATAATATTAGAAGCACACAATTTCCTAGAATATCATTATATGCTTTAACATTAAGATTTGTACTCATAGAAATTACTAAAGTAGTCAAACCTGTTCATTAGAAGGGGGCGACCCAATACTTTTGGCAATATAGTGTACATTTGCATAAAGCATCCATATTTGTCCATGCCCATGTTGATTAGAGTATTACAAATTTGAAAAGTATTGATTTAAGGTACATTTAGAACAAATACAAATGTGCGATTAATTGCGATTAATCGTGAGTTAACTCATGACAATCATGCGATTAATCGCGATTAAATTTTTTAATCGATTGACAGCCCTAATTTAAATATTATTAAAGTAAATGCTTTGTTCAACTTGTAATTTATTTTTAACTTGTATACTTTTATATTTAATAATTTTATAGTATATATTTTATATAATCCTACCGCTCAAAATACCTGGGGGAGGGGGTGCTTGTTATACACTATCAAAGCATTAAATATATTAAATATCAATTTAGGTTACTGATAGCCTACTACATTGAGTGAAAAAAGTGTGTGTTGACAAACAATATACTGTAAAAATAGACGCCACATAGGGCAAAATATATAAAATTATTAGAAGAACGCTATGCGAAACACTAGTTTTCATTTACAATAATAAATCCCAAAGTTCGGCATTATTAATTCTTTTTCACGCTATTAGTTGCGCACATACTCAGGCGCCGATGATCTCTCATTCCTGGCTCATTTTGAGTCAGACTTGTGAATTTACTGAATTGTTAACTAGAGACTCGCTCTGACTGGATCATTTGAATCAGTGAGCTGTTGACTCAAGAACAGCTGCAATCTGATCAGTTCAATTGGTGTACAAATCGTTCAGTGCGATTTGCGAAACAATTTAACAGTTTCATTGAAAAGACTACTGTCGCATCTCGGAGCAGGAGATGCTTTCTCATGTTCAAAATAATGAGGAACGACATATTTTTAAGAAATGTAGTGGAGTAAAATGTACAAAATGATGCTTTGTAATGTAGTGAAGTTTCTCAAAATAAAAATATTCTGATAAAGTACAGATACTTGAAAAATGTACTTAACAAAATACTTGGATTACTGTCCACCGCTGAGCATAAACCAACTATTTTCCCATCTTCCATTCCAGAAGTTACCATTTCTTCCCAATATGATACTTGCAACAGCCTTGAAAACGTAACAAACTAGTGAAGAACAGGATTCAGATCCAAATCTGTTTACCACAAGGCCACAGCTCCAACTATTTTCAGTTTTCAGATCAATTTTAATAATATTCTTTTCAGATTAGGTCTGAACAAGTCCTTTCATGTTATGTCATGCTGATATACTGGTTCTGAATTAACGTGGCCTCTATTGATATTGATTTGCTCTTGGATGTGTTGGTGTGGGTTTGTGTTCGTTCAAACAGGGACTCAGCGTTGGCCTGTAATAAGCTGCCTCATGCCAGCTCCGTGGCTCATATCGAGGGTGTTCTTCAGCAGTTGGATGAGGCTCAGGCTCATATGGAGGAGGTTTTCCATGAGCGCAGGATCAAACTAGACATCTTCCTGCAGCTCCGTATCTTTGAACAGTACGCCTTGGAGGTGTGTGTGTGTGTGTGTGTGTGTGTGTTTGATGGCCTGAACCTAAGTCATTATCAGCATAACTTTATTTGAACAGATGTGCTTCTGTGCTGTCTGCGTTTGCATATCTGCATGTTTGTGTATTATGCTAAATTTAATGTTTCGTGTAGCGTTGTTTGTTTTACTGTATACACTTTATCTCATAGTTCAAGAGTGGCTTACGTTCTTCTGTGGAACAGTAGATTTGAACTTTGGAAGAATATTCTTCCTACTCTTTTCAATATGATGAAAGTGAATTAAGACGAGGGCTGCAAACTTAAAAAAAATAAAAATGCATCTGAAAAGTGGTTCATATGACTCGTGCACTGTATTTCAAGTCTTCTAAAGCCATACATGCTTTGTGTGATGGACAAATCAGCATTTAGGTTTTTATCAGCTTATCCTCCCCTCCAGTGCAGTTATTTTACTATTATTTATATACTATTATTTATTAATATTAACATTTTGAATTTGCTTTTATTTTTATATTTTAAAATTATTTTCATTTTAGTTTAAGTTTTAATAATTTTGTTATGTGCTTTTGTCATTTTTATTGCTTTTTGGGTTTTTTTATATTTCTAATTAGCTTCAGTATATTTTTATTTCAATTTTAGTAATTGAATAATTAGTTTTTTAGTAATTATAGTACTTTAACTTAAATTTGTTTCAGTTAGTTGCTAAGGCAGCATTTCTTAAATTTTTATTTGTTTTATTTTATTTTATTTTATTTTATTTGTTTTATGCCTAAAACTTTATAAAGAAATTTTTGTTTGTTTGTTTTATTTACTGATAACAGCACTGCTCCAGTGAGTAGTAACTGTAACCAGATTGTTGAATGAATGAGTTGAACTGGATCTGACTCAAAAGAATGATTTGTTCACAAATTGAGCATCATGGATGTCAAGATATCTGGCAATTAGTGACTTAAATTCTGGTTTCTGATCTCACACACCATGAATCATATTGCTTCAAACTACTTTTATGATACTTTAATGGTGTTTTTCGCATCCCTTTTCCATTATATTGCAAAGATTTAGTTTATTTCATTAATATGTGTGAAAACTGGTAATATATGCATCTGTTTCATAGGTGATGGGTGAGCTGGATGCATGGAAACAGGATCTGATGCGACAGGCATCTGATTTCAACACAGAAGAACTCACGCTGGCTGAACAGAGATTACACAGACACACTGAGCGCAAACTCGCCATGAACAACATGACCTACGAGGTTATACAGCAGGGACAGGATCTTCACCAGTACATCATGGAGGTCCAGGCTTCAGGTGAGGAGCTGGTCAGAGATGTAGAGACAGAGTGAAGGACACAGGAAGAGAGTGAGAGAGAGTAATAGTTTCATTCTACAGTTGTAGGGTTCTGCTGAATCAGTGTGTTAATGATTTTGGTGTTTGTTGGCAGTTGTTGCTGTGTGGTATCACTATTGGTGTTTGCTTTCACGCTTGGTTTTTCCGATGTTCATTTTGCATTTGTCGGGTCATGGAATATTTGAGCAGTGTGGCATAATTTCTTCCAACAAACCCTGATATAATCAGGGTGCTTGATTAGAAGCAGGTTCCATGACAATGAGATACATTTTTATTAAGTGAATTAAATGATTAATGACTCAAATGATTAGGAATTAATATATCAAATATATCAATATTTATGGGTGTCTATAGATAATGTAAAGACATTGCTGTGACAGATTGTGGAAAACCATTGAATAGACATCACAAAAAATGACTTAAGGAGTCAAGTCTATTGTTTGTTTTATTTCCATGTAATTGAACATAAGCCTATCACAAGCATACAGTCCACAGCAATCCATATCTGTCTGCGGTTGACAAAAGGCCCTTCACACAGAACACGTTCTTCTGTGCCTTTCACAACGTCCATGTGTTCTGTTCTCTGTAAATGTGGATTACTGAGCATGATGTAGTGAAATCCCTTATACTGGGGTCTGTATATGAGTAAGGGCAAAATATATTTTAGTATTATTTATATGCTATATATATTTTTTTACTACCATAATATTTATAATTATATAAAATATATAATTAATTTATTAATTAATAAATAAATTAAATTGTATTATCTATTTTATAATTTGAGTTCATTTTAATTTTAGTAATTTTGTTTTCTTTTGTAATTTTTTTTGTTTTTTTAAATATTTCTATTTAGCTTATCGTTTTAGTTTAAAAAAATAATCTAATGAATTTAGATGTATTGACAGACTGTTTATTGCAACTGGTGGCATGAATGCATTTACACTGCAATTACAATTGCATAAATAATGCCATGAGATTAATGGGTTTTAAAAAGGTTTTAAAGAAATAGTTCACCCAAAAATGAAAATTCTTTCATCATCTTCTCACCTTCATGTCATTTCAGCAGTGTTGGGGAGTAATTAGTTACCTGTAGCGGAATTATGTAATTTAATTACAAAATAAATGCAACTGTTATCCGTTACAGTTACTGGGGAAGAAAATGTGTAATTAAATTACAGTTACTTATGAAAATGTTAACCATTACAAATGGGGTTACATCTGAATATTTTCACACACACAAATTTGATTGATTTCTTTCCCAAATTGCATTGACTGCTTTAAAATATGAGACACCAATGTTTCACACATGCTTATTCGATAACTGTTTTATTTCCTATTTGGTTCTATGTATATGCTTTATTTTTAAGATTAAGTGTTTTTTCCAAGGCGTTGTTAGCTGTTATGTGCTTTTGTCATTTTTATTACTTTGTGGGTTCTTATATTTCTATTTAGCTTCAGTATATTTTTATTTCAATTTTAGTTTTAGTAATTATAGTACTTTAACTTAAATTTGTTTCAGTTAGTTGTTAAGGCAGCATTTCTTCTTTGCTTTTTTATTTTATTTTATTTGTTTTATACCTAATACTTTATAGAGAAAACATTTTAATATTTTTTTTAGTTTTATTTACTGATAACAGCACTGCTCCAGTGAGCTGTAAAGCTCTGAAACCAGATTGTTGAATGAATGAGTTGAACTGGATCAGTCTTCTCTTTTAATATAAGTGCCATGTGATGAAAACATCATTTATTTTTTACCTACTAATCCTTTAAATTTCATCTTGTTGGGGGTAATGTGAACATCCAACATCCGACTTAACAACGTTTGTAATTCTTCTGTTTATTGGGTCAGTAAGACGGCTTGCTAATGTCTGCTGCAGCGTCCAGTGAGAGATGAGAAGAATGCAGGAGTGATGATGAGTTAGTGTTCGGTGGAGAGATAAAAGAGTGTGAATCAGTCATCGCTTCACTCCTCTGTGCTCTGTTGCATTTTATTGACAGTTACCATGGACACAACAGCAAAAACCTGCTACCCACATTATGGGCTGTCTTAGATATGTGTGATGAAAGACGAAGAGAGAGAAGCGGAGGATTGAGTGGGAAAGATAAGGATGGAAAATGTGTGCATGACTGCCAGTGAAGGTGAAATGGATTGGAAGGAGCGGAGGGAGAAGACGGAGCTCCGTACGGCTCTGGGATCTGTCATACTATTAACTCTGTATGCAGGGGTGAGGTTGCTATGGAAACCCCCCCTTTACATCCCATATACCGAGGTTTCCATGGTGATGGGGCCTTTGCTCGTCACTTTGGGGTTGCCTTGGAGGCTTGGGATACTGCAGAGGCCATCCTGTCACTCACGCATCACGTTCCCATTGGAAACGTCTCCTGCGGCCCGCTGTGAGGCTGTATTGGAGACAGGTAGCTGAGGATAAGTGGGGTGATGTAAGGGTTAGTAGAAGAAAACGACCTGTGTTGTACCTGCAGAGAGTCTCTGTCTCTGGTACGCTTGTTGTCTGTCATGCACTAATGCAGATATAGACATGCGAAGGCACATATGATGAATGCCGCTCGGCTGGGAGGCTGGGACATTTCATCACACGCTCACCTGTCTGACATGTTCCCGCTCACATGCCATCATATCTGCTCACTGAGATCTTCAGAGGAGGTTCACAGCACAGCGACCCCTGCTGGACACAGGAGAGAAAACTCACTGCGATAATCTATAGTCATCTAAAACAGATTTAGTTCTTTTTTTATATGATCATAACCTTAAACTAACATTAAATGTAAAATGTGTAATTCTTTTGATGTATCGTATCTCGGCATCCAGAGTTATACACTACTGGTCAAAAGTTTGGAATAATTAAGATTTTTTAATGTTGTTGAAAGAAGTCGCTTATGCTGACCAAGGCTGCATTTATTTGATTAGAGGAAAAACTGTTTGATTGTGGAATATTATCACAATTTAAAATAACTGTTTTTAATATATTTTAAAATGGAATGTGCAAAGCTGAATTTTCAGCATCATTACTCCAGTCTTCAGTCTCACATGATCCTTCAGAAATCATTCTAATATGCTGATTTGGTGCTTAAAATTAAATTAAATATTATTTATTTATAATAAATTATAAATTATAATAATTTATAAATAAATTATAAATTATAATAATTTATAAATAAATTATATATTATTTTTACCCTTTAGGTTTTTATGGATAAAAAAAAGAAAAAAAAGAAAGAAAATAATACTTTTATTCAGCAAGGATGCATTAAATTGATCAAAAGTGACTTTTATAATGTTACAGAAGATTTATGTTTCAAATAAATGCTATTCATTGAACTTTTACATTCATCAAAGATTCCTGAAAAAATGTATTATGGTTTCAATAAAAATATTTAACAGCATTGTTAAATGCTTTTTAACATTGATAATAACAAGAACCATTATTAATTTATGGTTGATTAACCAACCATAAATTATAATACTTGAGCAGTAAATCAGTATATTAGAATGATTTCTGAAGGATCATGTGACACTGAAGACTGGAGTAATGATGCTGAAAATTTAGCTTTGCATAAATTACATTTTGAGATTGAGGTTGAGATTATCTGAAAGCTGAATAAATAAGCTTTCCATTGATGTATGGTTTGTTATGATAGGACAATAATTTGGCCGAGATACAACTATTTGTATAATCTGGAATCTGAAAAAATCTGGAAGCTTGCCTTTAAAGTTGTCTAAATGAAGTTCTTAGCAATGCATATTACTGATCATAAATTAAGTTTTGATATATATACGATAGGAAATTCACTAAATATCTTCATGGAACATGATCTTTACTTAATATCCTCATGATTTTTGGCAAAAAAGGAAAATGGATCATTTTGACCCATACAATGTATTTTTGGCTATTGCTACAAATATACCCCAGCGACTTAAGACTGGTTTTGTGGTCCAGGGTCACAAAAATTAAAATAGAAAACAGTTATTTAAATTTGTAATAATATTTCTCAGTTACTGCATTTTTTTTAATCAAATATAGGCTCTTCATCTCATTTCTTTCAAAAACATGAAACATGAATCTTCATTTTTCCTAATTTTTGAGCAGTAGTGTATACCAAGTTGAACTATATTTATTTGTTGGTTTATTCTGCCAAAACAGTGTAAATCTCTTTGTCAGAAAACATGGATTGGTTGAGCATCCCGACAGCACATGACATGTTTGGGGAGGGACTGTTCGACTAACACATGGCCAACAGAGGGATTGTTCAGGAAACCTGTTTGAAATCTATAATTATTTTTTGCCATTTTATTTTCTGATACTAGTGGCACAGAAATTACAGCACATTTAAATTGCATGCCTAATTTTAGTGTTTGTTCATTTGTATTTTGCAAATGGGGCTAATCTCTGAAATTAGGACATGGTGCTGATTGAACTTGTGTATCCATTACTAGTATTGCTAAAAGTGCCTGCGACAAATGTTTTGTCAGTCTGTAAAAGAAATATGGGACAAGTATAGCACATTTCAAGTAAAACATTTAATGAAAATAATTTGATTTTGGTTATGATAAAATGTAATGATAATTTACAAAAAAAAACATTTGTATAGCATGATATTTCATAAAAACAGCATCATTTTTTTCTATATGGTTCTTAGATTTATATATTTTATCTATACAGTGAAACTGATGTACTCAGACAGCACACTTGTGTAAATGTGTATATGCTGATATTTATTTTTAAAATCTGTGTATGTTTTTCAGGTGTGGAAATCACTGGAGAAAAAGACGTTGACTTGGCAGCAAAAGTTCAAGAGCTGCTGGAGTTCTTGAATGAAAAACAGCATGAGCTGGAAGTGAGCGCAGAACACACACACAAACGTCTGGAGCAGTGCCTTCAGCTACGACACCTGCAGGCCGAGGTCAAACAGGTGTGTGTTTAAAATCAATTGCTACATCTCAGCTCATGGTCACATTTAGGGATCCCTAATTTACACTCATCGTAATGTCGTGAGGAACACCTGACTTCTATATTCAGGAAAAAAGCTTGTGCTCTGCTACAAGATTCTGACTGATGCCATTAGCCTTGAGTACAAGTGCCCAGCTAATTGCTTTTATCTTTGACACTTTGAGCACACGCACACACTGTCGCTCATATCCAGAGCAGTGTGTGGGTGCAGACTGCAGCCCTGCATTTCAGAAAAATGAATCACTCAATTCACTTGCACTATTTCATAGACAGCACTGCTTTCTTATTGGCAGTGCTGTCACCTCGGCTCAGCTGTATACTTGACAAACTACTGTTCAAAAGTTTGGGGTCGAAAATAATTTTTTATGGTTTTGAGACAAGTCTCTTATGCTCACCAAGGCTGCATTTATTTGATCAAATATACAATAAAAACAATAATATTGTGAACTATTATGCAAGCTATTTTAATATGTTTTAAAATGTAGTTTATTTCTGTGATGGCAAAGCTGTATTTTCAGAAGCGTTAAACAATCATTCTAATATGTCGATGTACATATATATATATATATATATATATTATATAATGTTTTTATAATAACATTATTGTAATTTTTGTCAATAGTGACAGTGATGAGAATTCAATAGATGGAGCTGAAAATCAGTTTGGAACCATCATACAACCTAAATTTATAGTTGAATGCTAGATTTGCCATTATTAATTATTTGGCATGGCACATTATTTCTGTAACTGACAGTGTTGAGACATTGAGTTACAGCAAGGAAAAGCACATTTCTCAAATTTTGTCAGAAAATGGAAAAAGCAGGAGGCTGCACCAAAACGTAAATGAATACCTCTGAATGTTAACAGATTAATCCAAAATAATTTATTGAGTTTCATTTTTCACCTCTGTTGCCTGTTTTGTCACATGTCGCTGTGTGTGTGTGTTTGTATGTGTTGATCTGTGCAGGTGCTGGGTTGGATTCGCAACGGTGAATCCATGCTCACGGCGAACACAACGAATGCAGGGTCCCTATCTGAGGCGGAACAACTTCAGAGAGAGCATGAACAATTTCAGCTTGCCATCGAGGTACACACATGCACACATTTTCCTTAATAGGTTCTGCAGGGGGCAGCTTCGTAAGGCTGCGGTATGCTGTAATATGAAGATTAATATTAAATATTAACCCTTGTTTACACCATTATCTGCAATTAGGAAATTATTTTGGGCTTATATCAAACAGAACATTTATTTAACCCTGTGTGTGGGGGGGGTAATAAACACATTTTGGGGAATGTTAGAGAAACATCGTCCCTTTTGTTGTTATCTGTCATAAACAGAAGGTAAATTGGTCTATAGGTTATAAAGCCCCCCTTTATTATATTCATCAAAGAGATGGAATACAAAATAGCTGAGTTGAATTAAAAAAACAAAACAATTGCTCAGCAAATTTATGAGCAGTAAGAAGCCTGAAACGAGGACTGAGTTTTAATTCAGCAAATTGCTGCGTATAATTCTCGACTAACGACAGCCTCTCTAAATCAAAGGAAGTCAGCTCTATCTGCCAAAATCTCCCTTCCGCCAAATATATGTTTTAATCATCTACAGCAGCGGTTCTCTATCTTTTCAGGCCAAATACCACTTTTCATCAAATCAGACCATCCAAGTACGCCAAAGCAAATGTGTGAATCAGGCCGCTAGTTTTATTCATCCAGCATGTGCTCTTGTGAAAGCATCAGGCTGTGCTTCACCGCTGATTGTTTTGGCCTTGAACGGCAGGACGTCTAACTGATCGTGTCTTAATTGCTCCTTTAAGGAGCCCCTCCGTGACCTCACCCGCCTCTCATGTGGTCCTTGTGTACTGGCAGTTAACAAACTTAATTTAAGCACACCTCAAGAATTAAAACGAGCCACTTTTCTCTGCTGTCCACAGTCTCTTCTCCATGCCGACTCCCTGCAGCGCACCCACCAGAGTGCCCTGCAGCTCCAGCAGAGGGCGGAGCTGATGTTGCAGGCGGGTCACTATGACCCAGACGCTGTCCGGGCCTGCGCCGAGACCGTGGCCCTGCACTGGCAGACCCTCATGCTGAAGATGGAGGACAGATTAAAGCTGGTTAATGCCTCTGTGGCCTTCTACAAAACATCTGAACAGGTGAGTTGTAATAGACTAAGTGATGGTTACTGTCACTGCCCACAAATACTAGTGGCTGTGATTGTGGTTGAGAATATGAACTGATGACAAAGCTGCTAATTTGATTTATAGAAGTAGTTCTAAACCACTTGTACATATGCATGTGCAGTTCATGTTATGTTTTTTTTTTCAGTGCCTCACGCCATGAGCACTGCATTTTTAAGATGCCCTGTTTTTAAGTAGTTCATTTTTTTAAAAGGGGGTTTCAAGATCCTTTTGCAGTGTACATAGAGTTCTGTCATGACAACTCTCGGAGTGATTTTCATGATAATGTACATGACAATGTTCATGTATTTGGTCTTGGCGGAACAGATCTGCTATGCTACTGTTGCTGCTGCTGCGGCAGAGCAAGTACCGAGACTTGCTACTGCCAATACATCCACAACATGCTGCTGTGAGCATGTAAGAAATACTGCTGCTGCACATATAACATGAATAACCCCCATAGCATACATGATCACCCCGTAGCAGATCTATACAGGTGGAGCTGGGGAAGGTGGAGGGTTTCTGAAGTGAGCTGCAACTTCTATCATAAGCATTAGCCAAATATTTGAATGTTGAGCAGCGAGCTCATTGGCTACTGATACAGGAGAGAACCAATCAGCTGTGGCATGTGATAATGATGTCTTTATGTCATATTGAGTTAGACCTATCAGACTGCGCCATCTAGAGTTTCATGTCAGAACTTTGTATTTCACCTTTGAGTCACATTGTATAACCATAACTTCGAGTAAACTTTTAAGTGCAAGAGAAGCTGAATATTTTATACACTACCGTTCAAAAATTTGAGGTTAGTAAGATTTTTTCAAATGTTTTAGAAAGAAGTCTCTTATGCTCACCAAGGCTGCATTTATTTGAACAAAAATACAGTAAGAACAGCAATGTATTGGTTCAATTTAATAAGATAATTTGGTGCTAAAGTTAAATTTATTATTATTATCAGTGTTAAAAATGGTTATGCTGCTTAATATTTTTGTGGAAACTGTGATATATTTATTTCCAGGATTCTGATGAATAGGAAGTTCAAAAGAACAGCATTTATTTGAAATATATTTTTTGTAAAAATCTGAATTTTTACTGTCAATTTTGATCAATGTAATGCATCCTTGCTAAATTAAAGTATTAATTTCTTTCAATTTTTTTATCTAATTATGGGACAGTAACCATGCCCTCTTGTCCCTTAACAGGAAAGTTAGCTCCCCCTGGTATCAGTTCCAGAATCTACCGAAAATGCACTCTGTTATCAGATATTTTTGTAATGAATTCTGAAATAAACATTGTTTCAGTTTTTTTTTTTATTTAATGGCAGAAATGTTATACATGTCCCTTTACTGTCATTACATTATATTCTATTATTTATATTGCCAGTATTGTCTACACTGCTCTCTGACTAACCACTGTAAACAGTACAGAGACTTAAGCTTTGTGATGCTACTGTGTGTGTAACGTACTGTATGTCTGTCGCAGGTATGTAATGTATTGGAGAGTCTGGAACTGGAGTACAGGAGAGAGGAGGACTGGTGTGGGGGTCATGATAAATTGGGCTCAACGGCAGAGACTGACCACGTCAGCCCTCTCATCAACAAACACCTGGAGCAGAAAGAAGCCTTTCTCAAGGTACACCTTGCTCACACACACATACATTAACACACACACAGACTCAAACACCTGCAACAGAAGCTCATCAGCTCTCTCACCAATTTGTCCTTTTTATACTTTTAAAAAATGCATCTGCAGCAAAACTAATAAATTGCCATATGTGACCACATATGTGTCAGTTTAAATGGGTCATAGCATGGAAAAAAATCCATTTGAAATAAAGAAACTTTGAACAAAATTATTATTGTGTCTATCAATGTCACTGACCATTTTACATCAGCATTCCTAAAAATTCAGCTGCTATCAATATGGTCAATGATAATGTCACTGTACAGTTGTTTAGATGCACTGATTCTACAAAATGTTTCATTTCTCTGGTTCCAGGCGTGTACTTTAGCACGTCGTAATGCAGAGGTCTTTCTTAAATACATCCATCGAAACAATGTGAGCATGCCTGGGGTCTCTACCCACAATCGAGCCACTGAGACCCAAGTCAAAGGTCAGTTCAGGACTACTTAAAGCCATTATACCTGCAAAATATACAGTCTGTCTCTATGTGATTGTGCCTGAATGTTTTGTTATTGTTTATTGTTCTTGTCTTGTGTCTTCTTATGAATAGCCATTCTGAGCGAGCTGCTACAGAGGGAAAATCGTGTCCTTCATTTCTGGACTATGAAAAAAAGACGTTTAGATCAATGCCAACAGTACGTTCTGTTTGAACGACATGCCAAACAGGTGAGTGAGAGAGTGTTATGCAAGCACAGTTTTTGAAGGATTCGATAATGATGGTGGTTTGGTTTGGTTTTGCCTTACCTTGTGAAAAAGAGCTACACTTTAGAATACATTTAAAAGGAGAACTTATTACAGAAATAATATACTTTAAAAGAACATACTTAAGTGTGAACTGAATTTTATGTTTTCTGACACGTAACTGCATGTTAATTCCAATTATATTAAAATGTATTATAGTTCAAATTTAAATTAAAAACAAAAGTTATTTTTTGACCCTCTTAAGTAGGATTTAATTACATCTTTATGGCCTGGTTTCACAGACAGTGCTGCTTAGACTAAACCAGGATTAGGCCATAGTTCAATTAGGACATTTAAGTCATTTTTATGAACGTACTTAGAAAAAAAACATTGCTGGTGTGCATCTTGAGACAAAACAAAGGCACTGATATATTTTAAGATCAGTCAGTGCAAGTTTCTTTTAGTTGAAACAGCTCAGACTTACATTTTAGTCGAGGATTAGGCTTAAACCTGGTCTGTGAAACCGGGGGTATATGTAATTACTTCTATTGTTTTTTAAAATATTAAGTATACTGCTAAATGTATTGAGAAACATTTATGGTAAACTAAAATATTTATTGTCATTTCTAATTAAACTTTTATGTTATGTATTTAAATATATTGGTAATTACACATTTGTAATGATGACATTGCAATTTATTAAAAAATTAAAATTAGTGTGTGCTTTAGTATGTTAGTCAACAAATTAAAATAAACGTACTTCTTTAAAGTACTTCATAATGATTTCAAATGTACTTTAGTGTAAAACTTTTCATTTGACTTCACAAATTGCACTTTTTAAGTGTTTATGAAACAGTCATGTGTAGAAACATTGTCAGGAAAGTGTACTCTTTCAGTGCAGTTGAGTTGCCTTTTATTTAATTCAAATATACTTTGAATATACTATACTAAGATTTGAAATACACTAAAACTGCACATTCAGTACAATTAAGTGCACTTCTTTTTTTCAACCGAGCAACCTTTTATATTTAACCAATTAGTCAGTTATTTGTGCAGTAGAAAATATGCTAAAAATATGCAATAATGAGATTGTAAATAAACACATGAAATGGTTTTTACATTTTTAAAACTGTGCTCTCTTCACAGGCCGTAGACTGGTTACAGGAAAGAGGAGAATATTTTCTATCCACACACACATTGGCTGGTGATACCAGTGAAAAAACTCAGGAACTACTAAAAGAGTATGAAGATTTCCGTGTATCTGCAAAGGTAAGATCCTCAGTCATTGAGGGAAGATATTCAAACTTTTGTCATCATATACTCACTGTCATGTTGTCTCAAACCTTCATGCTTTTGTGGAATATGCAAGCAGAATTATTATGAAGAATATCCTGGCCATTCTTCCATATAGAACTTCAGAAATTACCGTAATTACCGTAAACATATCTAAACAACCAAAGGCCTTTTTAGCCTTCATCTCGAGTGAAAAAGTATAGCTTTCAAAAATGTTTGATTGTGTTTTGAGTTATCTATAAGTAAGCTTTGTACAAATTTACATATATTTCTATATATAAAGTGAACAGATGCATTTGTGTAAACCTGTATTATATGACCTGCTGTTGATTCTTCTCTTCTAGCAAACACAGGAGAAGGTGAAGCTGTTGATCCACCTGGCTGGTAGTCTGGTTGAGAAAGGGCATGTCCATGTGACCGAGCTCAAGAGGTGGGTTTCTACAGTGGACAGAAGGTACAGAGACTTCTCTATGCGGATGGGTCAGTACCGCTGCAGCTTGGACCGAGCACTAGGAGTGTGTTCTGAGGTAAGCGGCTGAGAAAAGCCATCCATTTTTAGTAAATATATCCTGCATTTATTCTTCATTTCATGCATTATTGAATATATTTATAAATCTTAATTTTCATTGTAATTTTTTTTTTAAATTATATATATATTTTTTTACTGTATATAAAGGTTTCTTTCCTGAGGAATCAAAACTTTTGCTTAAACACATACTGCAATTTTTAGTATTTCCTCTGAAATCTCCAATAGAACAATAAAGATCTAGAGCTGGACATTATCCCAGCCAGCTTGACCCACACTGACCCAGAGGTCAACCTCAACGATACCGACCATGAGGTTAATGAGGAAAAGAAGAAATCTGCCAGAAAGAAAGAGTGAGTGATGAAATTAACTTCATGACTAAGAGAGATTTTAAATATGACTCAGAATCCTTATAATGTGTTCCAGCTTCCTGTGCGCAGGTTAAGCCGATAGTCCCAAACTAAATCACAGCATCAATAGCTTCGTCTTCACACGAAATCCTTTTTAATCTAAATCATTTCCTGAGGAATTAGCTTTGTGTTATGAAGTGCTGTCTCAGGCATTCTTTGCATTTCAATGTCTGTAATTTGCTGGGCTTTCAGTGGGGCGTTTTGGTCTCTGTGTAGGTATATTATGGCTGAGCTGCTCCAGACAGAAAGAGCTTATGTACGAGATCTACAGGAGTGTTTGGAGGTGAGAGTGTAAAGAGAAGCTTTAGAGGTTTTCTTACTGATCTCAGACAGTCATGGCTTTTGATTGCAAGATTCATCCAAGGTTGCATAGTTACATACTGTACTTTGCCTGAAATGCTGTCTGATTTAAAATAATTGTGAACTTAGGATGAACTAACCTCCCTTGTGCATATATGCGCAGACTTTTCTCTGGGAAATGACAAGCGGTGCTGAGATCCCATCTGGAATTGTGAACAAAGAACATGTGATCTTTGGGAATATGCAGGAGATTTATGAATTCCACAACAAGTATGTTTTCAAACAAGCTTTATTATTTCCAGGTTTATGTAGTCACTTTGATGGCTCATAAAGCTGTAATTGTGATGGTCTGTGTAAGTATGTGAGTAATTAGTGATGCTTGCCAAGGAGATCTATAATACTTGGAGAAACCTATCCGTTAGCATTCCCATTCATCTCAATGGCAGTTGCTTAGCTGACGCATTTCTGCCATATTTGACTCAGTTTTCATCCCGGCAGTGTTATTATAAAAGTAAAGCCATTTAATTATTTTTTTTGTTAATTGGAATAAAGCTGAAATAAAACAAAATTAAATAGAAATATTGAAGATGAAAAGATTAAATACTTCAAACTTAAAAAAAATGAAAATTAGAAATGTTACCTTGGCAACTATAATAAAAATACGAAGGACTAATATTACTAACTTTACTCAAAACCAATGCTATATATAAATATTCAAAAAAATAATAAAAATGCCAAAACACATAACAAATTTACTAAAGCTTAAAATTTAAATAAGAACTGAAAAATATCTCACACAAGGCAGAATGTTCATGCTGATATACTCAAAATGGCCAAATATTAGTCATTAGCAACAACAACAGCCTCATATTTTCTTCACAAAGTGTTCAAATCTAGTTATGTTTTGCCATTTTTTGTTTTTGCAGCATATTTCTGAAAGAGCTTGAAAACTATGAGCAGCTTCCAGAAGATGTGGGCCATTGTTTTGTCACATGGGTGAGATACAGATGAATCATCTTTTTCCTCAAATTTTTCTTTGTTTGGAGAACATATTGTGATTTCAGTATGGACTAGTCATCATCATGTTACTCCGTATGAATATTTAAAAACCAATGTGTGCTGAGAGGCTGTAAAAATTGGAAATTTGCCCACGCTGTATTTTGTTAATCATTATTTAAAACTTGAAAGGTCCAAAATATAAATTCAGCTGTGAAGTATTAATGTTTAAACAGTAGCTTCTGGTACTCTGGTTCCCTGGTGAGGTTGCCTACAACATAAATAGTGAATGTTTTTATTTTTTCCATGTACTGAAGGCTGATAAATTCCATATGTACGTCACCTACTGCAAAAACAAACCTGACTCCAGTCAGCTCATCCAGGGCCAGGCTGGAAGATTCTTTGATGTGAGTCTGCTCTTTTTTTGTTTTGGAGGTTTGTGTGGCATGGGGTTGAGATGACAGGGATGACTCAATAAGCAGACAGGGGGCGCCAGATAGCTGCTATCCTCCACCCTTACTTCTCTGTTCCAAATTAATGAATTCAATTTATATTATTAGTCAGAATTAATCTGAGAATGTTCTGAGTTTTTAAAAATGTGACTACACTGATGTAAAAAAAAAAAACAGCTTACACAGGGTAGTAAATAGGTCTTTTTTGAGGGATTTAAAGGGATTTTGTGTACTTGTTTTGGGGACAGACCAGCTAGCCAACCAGCTAAACACTAGTTTGACCAGAAAGGGAGACCAGCTAGATCAGCTGAATACCATTTTAGGCCATGAAGGCTGGGTTAACCTGTTTTTGTTATCATTTATGCACTAAAATGTTAAATAAAATGTTATTTAATGCTGTTTCTCACAGGAGATACAGCGGAGACATGGACTGGCCAATTCAATCTCATCGTACCTGATCAAACCCGTTCAGAGAATCACCAAATACCAGCTTTTGCTGAAGGTGGAGACTCAGTGTTTTTGTTCAGTCTTTACCTGATCTCAATCAGTTTGCTGCACTAAATGGGTGTGTTTGTGTCTGTGTGTGTTGGTGCAAATGTGTTTGTGAACAGGAGTTGCTGACGTGCTGTGAGGAAGGGAAAGGAGAAATAAAGGAGGGTTTGGAGGTGATGCTCAGTGTGCCTAAACGTGCTAATGACGCCATGCACGTCAGCATGCTGGAGGGTGAGCGATAATCACAGCAGCTGTGCTGAAAACGTAACTGTGTGCAGAAGTGCTTGAAGTCGCAAATAGATTTTCAAGCTTTTTCTTATATCGTAATTGATGACTGTCTTGAAAACAGATGATATTTATTTGTTCACAAATGGTTTGTTTGTTGTTGTTTTTTAACATCATTCATATAATCCACAATTATTCAACACAAAATTTGAAGTTTATGTTTTTTAAGCCTATATATAAAGAGAATGCATTTAGCCAGATTTTAAAATATAATTTTAAAATTAAAGACATTTTCTGTTTGTTTTTATTGTTTTATTTATTATTAAATTAAATAATATTAACTGTTCAATTATTATAAAAAATATTCTTATATTTTATTTATCAGATTTTTGCTTGATGAAGCCAGAATTCGAATTTCAGATCGAAGATGAGTTTTTGATATTTTTGCACTTATGCATTTGTTTCTCTGTGTAATTGTTTTTCTGGTTTCAGGTTTTGATGAGAACCTGGCCGTACAGGGTGAGCTGATCCTACAGGACACCTTCCAGGTGTGGGACCCCAAATCACTGATCCGCAAGGGCCGGGACCGACATCTTTTCCTCTTTGAGATCTCTCTCGTTTTCAGTAAAGAGATGAAAGACTCGTCAGGACGCACCAAATATGTTTACAAGAACAAGCTGCTGGTAAGGAGCTCCAGGATGACACGTTGTCAAGAAGTGTAAACATCATTGACAAAATGAGGTCTTTAGTGCCTTTTTCCCACTGTATTGGTAAGCCGTTAGTGGTAGTGTGAATTCAAATGTGTTTTGACAGACATCAGAGTTAGGAGTCACCGAACACATTGAAGGTGATCCGTGTAAGTTTGCTCTATGGGCCGGCCGGACGCCTACATCTGACAACAAAACGGTTCTCAAGGTAAGATGTGCTTTTGTGTATGTCTGTGTGTATCAGTGTCAGAGAAACCCGCAGTGCAGAAACATAGTGGCCAATGCTAATAAGAAATTAATATTTTTACCTTTATGAGGGTACTTTTTTAACATGCATTATTGATGATATGACTATTAGTAATTACAATTATTGCGTAAAGTATGTGATTAATTAAATAGGTTTAACCCTATAAAGCATACGTAAATATTTCATACACACATTTCTAAGGCCTATAAATTATGAACATGATTAAAACTTTGGTGATACATGATAATAACTTTTTCTTATACTTGTTTTTTGATGTCTTATTGATAGTTTATACTTTTTTAGCAAGTACAAAGCCTTTAGTATAATTGTAAAAATGTCCACCATCATGTTGTGGTACACATGTCTTTTTGCTCTGAAATCTTCCCAGATTTTTATAAAGTAAACGTAAGAATAACTTTTATTTTGTAATATTTCAAGATGAACACTTACTGGACTGAGGCAGCTTAGGTTTACTTCCATACAGCATTTGTTTTTTTTGAAAAATTATTTTAAAATGTGAGTATCAAATATGATAAATCAGGCTTTGAGGAGACTGATTTTGTGTGTTTTGCCCCTAAAATAAAACTTGCATAAGTTTGTGCGTCTGAATAAAATCCAGGTGTTTATTCCTCTTTGAGTATAAACTCCATATGATCACTATATCATACTACATAATCCATACAAAACTGATATATCAAAAATGATATTAAAAAACAACAACATGGATGCAAACTTATTTTCTAAAGGCTCAATAAACTGTTTCATTGCAAGATTTACTATTATTTCTTATGTCAGGCTTTACAGGGTTAAAACAATTGTTTTTTAATGCTGCTACCACATTTAATAAAATAATTATCATGAATAAATAACTCAAATATTTGATGATTTACACAAAGGCCTATTATTTAGTTTTCAGTCCTGAAAGAACTGTGAAAAAATTAATAACAATTAAAATTAATGACAATTGCAGCCCTGTTGGGAATAGATCAAATGTTCTAGAAATTACATATTAAAATCCAAAAAAATATATACTTATTAAATCCTAAATATCTGGGGCATGTTTTTCATATATATTTCTCATATTTAGGGGTAATTCTGCTCTAAGTTTTGGTTCATTTCTGACCCTGGTGAACATGCTTTGAGCCATTTTACTCATTTGAGTGTTGCAAGTTCAAATCTGCCTGCACTGTAAAAAAAAATAATAAGTTGAGCCTTAAGCTTAAAATTTTAAGGCAACCAGCTTCAGCAGATTTTTGAGTTTTCTCAACTTATTTTTTAGGAAATTTCTCAACTTTTTGTTGTATAAACTTAAAACAAGAAGTTGAGAAAACTCAAAAATCTGCTGAAGCTGGTTGCCTTAATTTTAAGTTGGCTCAACTTTTTTTTTTTTTACAGTGTGGTGAAATCGTGCATTTTCTCTACTCTGTCGTCTTCTCTCTCTTTTACCCATCCTCTACTCCACCCCGAAGGCCTCCAGTATAGAAGTGAAACAGGAGTGGATCCGGAACATCAGGGAGGTAATTCAGGAGAGAACGGTTCACCTGAAGGGGGCGCTAAAGGAACCCATACACCCTCCCAAAACCCCAGCCAGACAGCGCAGCATCAGCAAGAGGTATTTCACCACATCCACCTGCTGTCTTCATCCACCTAAAACAGATGTTTCTTTTTTTCTCTGCTCAGGTTCTTCTTTAATCTGCATTGAGAGAATCAATACATATGCACTCCCAAATTGCACAGCTCTTATCACAGTACTTGCTGCTAGGTGTTTTATTATAGATTGTGTATGTGATTGCAATAGAAGTTAAGTTTCTAATCTTATTTAATCTTTCAGAGAAACGACTGAGGACGCGGACAGTCAGGGTGATGCCAGCAGCCAGCCGGACACAATCTCCATCGCTTCCCGCACCTCCCAGAACACTGTAGACAGTGACAAGGTACAACTACACTACAAAAACACAACAATAACTTATGACATCCACTATGTAGACCCTGACACTGTATTGCTATTTGGCTTTGTCAGCATTGTGTAGTGACATTTGAGGTCAGTGGCTAGACATGCAGGTTTGACTGTGAGGATTTTTTAAATTTCTCCTCAAACATAGAGTAATATGTTGAAAATATATGTGAAAATGTGTGTTTTAAAATTATTTCTGTCAGATGGGAGACTCTCTCATGCACACATACTTCTGTTTAGACACCAAATAAGTGGTGTGTGTGTGTTTGACTATAGCGTTTGGACATGGTTATCAGGGTATGTTTTTATAAATATTTTGTTTTTCATTTAAAGACTTTTAGAATCAGAATCAGAATCAGCTTTGTTCGCCAAGTGAGTGCAAACACACAAGGAATTTGTTGTGGTTTTTAAGAAGCTCTTGGTACATGCATGCATACATACATACATACATACATACATATATACATACATATCTGTCATGAGAACAGAAACATTTAAATAAGACTTAACAATAAATAATAATGTGTATGAATCTGGAACAGAAGATTTATGTACATATTTGTGCATTATTTACTCTATATATACAGCTGTATAGAAAATATGCATATGTATTTACATAGTACTTGAGATAGGCAATAATTAGAGATGGAGAATGAATTACAGAATACAGGTAATAATTCCTGTGTTAGCTGTTTAGGCTGGAGATGGCATGTGGGAAAAAACTGTATGCTCACCAAAAATTGCGTTTATACAATCAAAATATCTCTTTTCTATTTTTTCTATTATCTTTCTATATATAATATATATAAAAAGAATATATATATATATATATATATATATATATATATATATATATAGTGTGTCATGAAAAGGTATTTGCCCCTTCCTGTTTTTTTTTAATTTTTTGCATATTTGTCACACTTAAAAGATTCAGATCATCAAACAAATGTTAATACAAATTTTAATATAACACAAAGATAATGCAAGTAAATACAAAATTTTGTTTTTAAAAGATGATTTGATTTATTAAGGGAAAAAAACTGTCCAAACCAACCTGGCCCTACGGGAAAAATTAATTGCCCCTTCAAATAAATCATGAAAGAACTGTGATTAACCACATTATTTTAGAAAGTTGAGTTAAATTTCACTAGACAAACCCAAGCCTGATTACTGCCAGACCTGTTGAATCAAGAAATCACTTAAATAGAACCTGTATGACAAAGTGAAGCATGCTTAAAGAGCAACACCATGCCGTGATCTAAAGAAATTCAAGAATAGATGAGAAACAAAATAGTTGACATGTATCAGTCTGGAAAGGGTTATAAAGCCATTTCTAAGGCTTTGGGACTCCAGCAAACCACAGTCAGAGCCATTATGCACAAATGGAGAAAACTTGGAACAGTGGTGAACCTTCCCAGTAGTGGCCGGCCTACTAAAATTACTCCAAGAGCGCAACGACGATTCATCCAGGACGTCATAAAAGAACCCAGAACAACATCTAAAGAACTGCAGGCCTCACTTGCCTCAATTAAGGTCAGTGTTCATGATTCAACAATAAGAAAGAGACTGGGCTAAAACATCATCCATGGGAGAGTTCCACGGCAAAAGCCACTGCTGACCAAAAAGAACACAAAGGCTCGTCTCACATCTCACAAATATCTTGATTATCCCCAAGACTTTTGGGCAAATAAGTTTTGAGACAAAAGTTGAACTTTTTGGAAGGTGTGTGTCCTGTTACATCTGGCGTAAAACCAACACAGCATTTCATAAAAAGAACATCATACCAACATTCAAACATGGTGGTGGTAGTGTGATGGTCTGGGGCTGCTTTGCAGCTTCAGGACCTGGATAACTTGCCATAATTGATGGAACCATGAATTCTGCACTCTATCAGAAAATCCTGAAGGAGAATGTCCAGTCGTCAGTTTGTGACCTCAAGCTCAAGCGCACTTGGTTTATGCAGCAGGACAATGATCCCAAACACACCAGCAAGTCCACCTCTGAATGGCTCAAGAAAAACAAAATTAAGGTTTTGGAGTGGCCAAATCAAGGTCCAGACTTAAATCTGATTGAGATGCTGTGGCATTGTTACGGAGCCGACGAAACGTGAGGCATGCGGATCCATTTGCAGACTTTATTTTATAAACAGGGTCAATAAACAGGCAGGGTCAAACAACGGCAAACAGGTATGGTACGGGCAAGACAGAGTAATCCTAGGGGTAGCGTGAGTCGACGATCGGCGAACAGTATCCAACAGGGCAAGGCAAAGAGAGACAATCCAGGTACACGGCAATAATCCAGGCAGGGGAAAACACAATCCGAAACAAGCAAGGCAAGACTAAGACTAAGACTATGAAAATGAAAACTACAAAAGGCTCTGCAAGGTAGCTATCGGCTAGGGTAGCGATATGCGCATACAATACTCGGCGATCACAGAGAGGAAGTCCAAGGCTTATAAAGCGTGTGTGATGAGTGATCAGTGAAATCAGCTGTGTGTCGTCAGTGCAATGGATTATGGGAAATGTAGTCTTAGGTGATGTGCAACAGTTAGTGTAGTGCAAGAGTCCATGTGGTGAGTGAGTGACCTCTGGTGGTGAGTAAACAGAAGTTCATGGCCAGGATTTGTGACAGGCATGACCTTAAACAGTCCATCCATGCTCGAATACCCTCCAATGTGGCTGACTTAAAACAATTCTGCAAAGAAGAGTGGGCCAAAATTCCTCCACAGCGATGTGAAAGACTCATTGCCAGTTATCGCAAACGCTTGATTGCAGTTGTTGCTGCAAAGGGTGGCACAACCAGTTATTAGATTTAGGGGGCAATTACTTTTTCACGTAGGGCCACACAGGTTTGGACAGCTTTTTTCCCTTAAAAAATAAAATCATCATTATTTCAAAACTGCATTTTGTATTTACTCGGGTTATCTTTGTGTAATATAAAAATTAGTTTGATGATCTGAATCATTCAAGTGTGACAAATATGCAAAAAATAAAATAAAAACAGGAAGGGGCAAATACCTTTTCACAGCACTGTATATATAACAGTAGTCTCTCGAAATCTGAAAAAGATATGCCCTCATTTGTTGTTTTGATGATGGTGGTCAAAAATCTCCCTGAAGATCCTTTTTTTTGTGTGTGTGTGTGTGTGTGTGTGTGAGTGTGTAAGTTCAATACTGAGATTTACAGTTTTGCCCAAATTATTTTTGTGTGCAGGATGAGTCATTTTGCTTTCTTTCTTTCACCAACTTTCTTGTTGCCTTGTTTTTGTTATGTAATTTTCATCTCCTACTAAATTTGGTTCTGATTCACTATTATTCCCATCCAGTATGTCAGTGCGGCAAAAACAGTATCACTGCTCCTCATCTCTCCCTCTGTCTTTTCTCTGTAATTTATGATTACTTGCGCCTGCTCTTAACCTCAGGCCAGTCTCTCCGCTCTTGTTTCATTCAACTGTCTAATTACAGCCAAAAAAGCTCTGAGTCAAGAGCGGCTCATGTTTCCTAGAAGGGCCATTCCACCGAAAGGGTGCCATTTGCTTCCAAAACTCTTCAGAATTTTTTTTTATTTTCTATCTTTTTTAAAGACTGAATCTAGTAATACACATATTTAACTATTCAAAATCTGTACTGGTCCATTTCAGGTAACTTTATTTAATTTTTTACACAATTTTTAAGTGGAAGATGGATGCATTTTTCTCAGTCCTGTTACCAAAACTCTAATGTCTTTTAAAAAGCATGTTTAAAATTATGTCAACAAATTCCTTCATTTCCCCCTCACGCAGGTGTTTATTGTGAAGAAATTGTTGGTTTCATGATCAAAAAATATTATTTTTGTCATAAAAAATCACTATTTATCTACACAAGGTGTATTTTTCTAAAGTACACAAACCCATTTTTTCATTTTAAAGGCGACTCAAACCTCAAACCTTATCAATTTTCTATGATGCAATTTATTAAACAATGGGATAAATTATGGACCAAACTTAATTTAAAAAATAGTGGTTTAACTTTATTTTTTAAAGAATAAACTATTCAGTAACAGGAATGAAACTGGTAACAGGAAGGAGTACCCATTATATTAGTATAGAGGTTTGACTACACATGTGAGGTGTTAATGTCCGCACTGATATAGTGAAAGTGTTGAACATTGACTAGTGAGATGACCTCACTGCTAAAAAAGGCCAAATCATGTTTCTATTTAAATCTAGTGGTCTGCAGAGGTTTTTGTTAGGGTTATGTTTAGTGGTCGAGGACGGGTTATAAGATAAGATATAAATAACAAAAAAATAACAAATATTAAATTGTAATTGATATTAAAAATAACAAACTTAAATAATATTTCAGTTTTTCTTTGGATATTGTTTTCTTATAGCGCAGCTCACACTCAAACGCCATTCTATATATGAGTCTAATAAATAATTGCCACAGGACAGAAATTTCAAGTACATTTTCTGTCATACTTGCAGGAAAGTAATATAAAACAACAATGCAGGAACAACCATAGGTTTTCTCTGGGCAAAATCATTGTCTCAGTGTGGATAGAAGGCCAAAACTTTGAGAAAAAGATGCATTTTCAAATTTATCTAGATTAATATGGATGTAGCCTAATATTTACATTAATAAATCTGATTACACTACTCACTCCTGTTACTTTTACTCAGTTACTATATATAAGTATAGAATATATGAGTATATGAGTAACAGGACTGAAAGTAACAGGATTGAGATTTTAGGATAAAATCAGCAAATACATATAATCTAGCCACATGGAGTACATGCTAATATTATGAGAATACTCAGCAAATTATAGTGATTCACCACAGATTTGTATTTTTAAAATAAACAAGTAGCATCTAAGAAATAATTTAGGTAACAGGACAGTATATTTATAATGACGCTCCCAGCCAGCGTTACAATATCATCAGATATACAGAAAAGAAAATAAGACCACATGCTTCCGATCATTTCATTGCCTTCAGAAGATCCAGATGTTGCAATATTATCTTGAAAATGTGTCTTGTGGAATTTTCCCAGTTTTTTTAGAGGGAGAATGTGTTAGGGTAACAGGACTGAGTGAAAACCTGGGGACACGACTAAAATGTGTATTTTATCCAAAATATTATAAATTTATTTTGAAATAAATGTATTTAAAGCACAGATGGGATATGGAGGTACACAAAAATGCAAAATAAAAATTATTTCTGAAGGATTTTAAACATTATATTTAATGTTAAAATGTAGCGTTAGACACTGGGGACATGCACAAATGCTATATTTTCAGTGTTTTAGGTAGTTTTTAATAATTTGTTTAATTATAGATTTTAAATTTGCAGTTAGATTAATGTGCAGGTCACTTTGCTTAATAATAAAATGTATTTTATAGTTAATTTGTATGCATGTTTGTACCTATAATGTCCTGGGGACACAAATGGCACCCATTCGGTGGAATGGCCCAGAAACACTTTTTCTAACACACTCTGCTGCCAGATCAGTTGTTTTGCGGTGTTCATGTGGTTTATGTCAGGACACGGCCTTGTCTCTGTCTCAGATGACACACCCACTGAGTGTTCCCTGACTGTCTGACACTGTATGTCACATACAAAATGTCAAGTGTTGGCTACTAAGGGTTTATTTGCAATAGTTGTATAGTAACGTTAATAGCATCTACTTTTTAAAAGGTATTATTAAGCTTTTATCACCTAACAAAGCAACTCAAGCAATCGAGTGATTAGTCATCAGAGCTGGGTACTTACAAACTGTAATCTGTTACTGATTCCAAATTACATAACAAAATTGTAATTAGTAACGTAATCCATTACATTACACATTTTAGGTAATATAATCAAGCTGCTCTTTGATTACTTTTAGATTACTTTTAACCTAACTCGTTTATCACATTGATTTAAATAGGATAACCTTGTATAGTGTATTGATATAAAAATACAAAGAATAAGAACATGAAGTGCATTAAACATTACATTACCTCAAAGTTTCCCAAACTAGAGTTTGTGAGTTTAAAGAAAAACTAATAATTAGTTAAATCATAAAAATGTAAAATTCAAATAAATAATTTTAAAATAGCATCAACCAATTAAACATACTAAACCAAATACACTTAATAAAAAATTAAATTAAAATAAAAATTAAAATTAAATATTTATTTGTTTACCTGCATGTCATGTGACCATTAACCAGAAAACTGTGAAAATGTAAATGTGATTCTTAATTACTAATTTATTACCTTCAAATCTCACAGGGATATCAAGTTAAAATATTACTATAGGTGAAAAAGGTTCAGCTGACAAAAAAGTTTGGGAATGCCTGCATTACATGTAAATAAGAAATAATGTGAATTTCTGCATTTAAATGTGTTTGTCATAGTAATACATGGTAAAGTAACCTACTGAGTTATAATAATTCAAAGCATTTTAAAATGTAATTTAATCTAGTACTTAATTTTTGGAATCTGATTACATAAACAAGATTACATGTAATCTGTTACTACCCAGGTCTGTTAGTCATATAATTACACATATTATTTTCATTTTTCTGTCTGTCTGTCTCTTTTCTGTTAGCGGTCTGTCTCTTTGGAGTTATTGTACTGCTAGGGCCTTCTTATGTCATTGTGGTTTGAGGTTTGTGGGTTTGTGTGTATGTATAGCTGTGTGTGTGTGTGGGAGACTCAATGGACATTCAAATATAGAACTATATATAGGCTTCTCATATTCCCTATTTTTACAGACTAGACATTTCTTGACTTGTTTGTGTCTCTGGGTAGTGAGGTTTGCCATGCTGTCAGCATTTGTCCCAGAAGTTAGCTAAATTTGACATAACCTCCATTTTTACTCAAAGGTAAAAAATTATTCAAAAGCAAAACCATGTGTTTGCTTTTGTTTATTTTATTCCATAAAATAAATAAATAAAAATTAGGAGTAGCCTTAAGGTTTGGTTTGGTTTAGTCTTTAATTATTTTTAATAAGTCTGTACATGTCTGCAGTTGGATTTGTGTATGTGTGTGTGTCTGTTTAGATATATTCTGTTTGACTGAGAGTTGACATGTCAGTTATAGTGAGTAATGTTTCTTGTTTTCAAAAATACATGAAATCAATGTGCCTGTGTGTGTGTATCTTCCATATGCTCTCTGTCTTTGTCTCACATGCACATATGCACACATATACACACACACTTCTTCTTTCCTAGTGTTTTTCCCATGCTATCACAGGGGTTTCGGTATGTCACTTTCCACTTCTTCCTGTCTAAGGCATTCTCGGGTGCAGCTTTGACTTGTTTCATATCTTTGATCCGGTCCATCCATCTCTTCTTCAGTTGACCACGTGGCCACCGTCCATCTGGGCTAAAACGCAATGCTCAACACACACACACACACACACACACACACACACACAAAAAGTCTTTGACCTCACTCTTTCTTTGCTCACTTTGGGGTGTTGCGTCTTTTCATTTAATTTTTCCTCCTCTCTCACTTCTGTGCTTGCTTTCCTCCTCTTTCTCTCAGTCTCTCCCTCTCTTTCCCGTATGGGCAAAACTCTCTCAACACTCAGCTGTGCAGATCTATATGACAGCTCAATAATTGCTCTCCGTACATGTTGAGGAGTTCAGTCACTAGCTCTGTGTGAGAATCTGTGAGTGAGAACTTTGGTTAGAGCCTTTTCTACCTGATTCTCGGCCAATCAGAAGGCGGATCTGGTTGGCAGACTGACTTCTGGTTGGTTGGATTGGTGGTACAGATAGAATCATGCCCAGGTGGAGGAGTTTCAGACTACCCAAGAGAACCAGACCTGTGAGTACACATGCTTCTGATGCTTTTTTGGATATTAGATTATATTTGCTTGGGCTTTTTTTGTGAAGGAGTTATGTATTAGTGGTTGTTTTTAAGGAGAAACGTGTCTGTGTTGTCTCTTTCAGTATTGTTTGGGATATCACATAATTGTTTGGTTTATTTATGTTTTTAATAATTCATAAAGCAATGTATTGATTTAAATGGGCACTTTTGAAAATTTTTACACAAATAACTCACCAGTTACAATGCTATAATATCAAAAAGTGTTTTAAAAATGCTGTTTTTGACAGTAGTGGCTATTTAATCAGCCCAACCAGTAACATCGCTCTCTGATTTAACAAGTACTATATGTGTTTTCCCCATAATCTTTCTCAAATTATTTCAAGTGTCTCTGCTGACATTTGGACTTTAAATGTAGGAGTGTACTTGTGGATCTGTCTGCATTTGTGTGTGTGTGTTTGTGTGTGTGTGTGTGTGTGTGTGTGTGTGTGTGTGTGCGTGTGTGTGCGTGCGTGTGTGTGTGTGTGTGTGTGTGTGTGTGTACTGGTTTTTGTGGTTTACGGGGACAAAATTTGTTTAATGACATGGGTATGACAGAGGTATTACAATTTGAAGGTGGTTTATGAGGACACTGCCTATGTCCCCGTAATTCAAAAGGCTTAAAAAACATACTAAATGGTGTTTTTTTGAAAATTTAAAAATGCACACAGTCTCCTGTGAGGGCTAAGTTTAGGTGTAGGGTAGGTGTAGGGCAATAGCACATACAGATTGTACAGTATAAAAACCATTACGCCTATGGAGAGTCCCCGTAAACCAAAAAACAAACATGTGTGTGTGTGTTTGTGTGTGTGTGTGTGTGTGTGTGTGTGTGTGTGTGTGTGTGACTTTGTGAGGACATGTGGTTGTGTGTAAAAATGTCTCCTGTGAGGGCTAAGTTTAGGTGTAGGGTGGTGTAGGGCAATAGAATATTCTGTACAGTACAAAAACCATTATGCCTATGGAAGTGTGTGTGTGTGTGTGTGTGTGTGCCCCATAAGCATGAGCTCACATTTGGACTGTGTTTTTTGGGTTGCTCAGAAGGGAGTGGCTGTTCATATTCTACTCCATGTGTTTGTGTGTGTTTGGCTAGTCAGATCTTTAAAGCTATAACATGCTTTCTTATAATTAGTATCCAAATTAATAACTAGACTCCTGTTTTCAAAGCTGAACAATATATAGTATAATGCATAGTATAGTAATTAAAAAATATATTAAATAAATTAATTATTTAAAACATATTTAAAATAATTGAAATATATTAATAATTAAAATATATTAAATAAGACTGAATTATTAAAATGTAAAATCAATAATATAATGGCTAAACCAGTAGACATCATGTAAATATATAAATTAAAATGTCTAAATCTTTAAATGGATATTAACTACTATATTATGATTGTAAATTACTTTATGATAGTCAAAGATATCAAATTGTTACCCTATTAGTATTGTTATTATTAGAGACTGATGCAAAACACAGCATATCTGTGTGTCTTCTACTACATGTTATTAATATTACTTGAACTGCACATGTATATTTATAAGTTAGCAGTACATCTTGACTCTACACTGCATGACGTCTGTTGTGAAGAAAGGGAAAGTGTCAGCTAAATGTTCTCATATGGCACATATGTAATCCTGTCTGATTCTCTGTGGGGGATTATAAGTTCCTCATGGCTGGGAGTTCTGTCAGTATGGAATAGTCTGTTCCATATGGCGGGAATTCCTGTCCAGCTGTAAAGAATCAGGGAGGGAAAACACCCTGTTTTCCCTCGAGGAGGGTGTATCTCTCTCCTCCACCCAGTCACACACTCCTTCGTCTCTGCCTCGCTCTTCAGGGACGCTAGAGTTGTAAATCTAGAATTAGAGCCTCTTGTATTTCCATTGTAGCTTTGAGAACAGCATTAATTACACACATAATTACAAACACACTCACACTCATACACAAACTCTCACACATGCAGCAAAGACAATTAACACAAAAAAGTTAAGTCTTCCAAAAAACATTTACATACATGTGTAAACACACACATAGCACATAGACATTTGTTTTTATATCATTCAGTAGTTTTTAAATGAAGATGATTGCAATTATCACAGACTAATCCTGACACAACTATTTGGGTGTTTTTTATTTCAATGTATTTACTATTTTACTATATTTTAGAATGTAATTTATTTCTGTGATGGCAAAACTAAATTTGTAGCATCATTACTCCAGTCTTCAGTGTCACATGATCCTTCAGAAATCATTTTAATATGCTGATTTGAGGCTGATATTCCACATTACTGAATGATTACATTATTTATATATTACTATGGTACTACCATGGTAAATGTCCAAAAAGCCATGATATGTTGTCATGGTATTATGTTTTGGTCCTTTTTTGGTCCATTTTTAAGATTCTACTGTGTTTATGAGCACAGCTTCAGTGTTTAATATGGGAAGAAGGCGAGTTTTGTTTTACCTTCCAGCTGAATGTGTGTTTTGACCCTCAGAACATGGGGAGTTCAGACATAACTACATTCAGGGAGCGGCGCTGTCTAGGGTGGGACGCTGGGTCAGAACAGAACCGGTGCAGACACCCAGCAGCAGAGTCTGAAGGTTTGATGTATTCAGGAAGCAGGTCAGAGATGGAGAGACCTCCATAGGAGAACAGCTGTGCAGACCTGCCTTTTCCTCTCTTACTCATCCTGTTTCTCTTAATCTTGAGCTCCGTTTCTGTTTCAGTGGGTGTGTTTGATGAAGATTAGAACATGTTTCTGTGTGTCTGTAAATGTGTGTGTGAGGTGTTGAATTGATTTTCTGTCACTGTAGGGTGAGTTTGACTCAGGTGGTGATGTGTATATTTGTTCAGTGAGCTGGTTTCTCTCTGCAGCCTAACCATCATTTATTTCTCTCAGCCTGCCCTGTTTTTCCTTTCTTCTGGGACAGCTTTGTACAGTTCTAGAAAATGCTTTTTCTGCATTAAATTTTTTGCATGAATGTGTTCTGATCGTCATCATAAAACTTCAATAATGCATTCTCAATGCATTTAACGTGCACTGTGACGTATTTCCGGGTTGGACAGAATATTTTGTGGGAAATAATATAGGGTGTGACTTTATATCCACCAGGATCTGACTGGATCATGAAAAGACTTTTGTGGAGGTTGAGCAATAAGTTTTTAAGTTGTGAGGAATAGCATTTTGAAATCTTTTGTTACATTATAAATGTCTTTACCGACTCTTTTGATAAATTTATTGTATCTGTGCTGAATAAAAAAAATGTTTTTTGTTAATTAATTAATTAAGGGGTAAAAACGTCTCGGTTACGTACCTAACCCTCGTTCCCTGATGGAGGGAACGGAGACGTTATGTCGTGACGACATAGGGGATTCACTTGGGAGCCCCAATCATCTCTGACTTTAAGAAAAAAACTCCAATGAATATCGGCTAGTGGATTTTGCATACCTGAGCCACTCTCCGTGCATATGGGTATAAATAGGCGACAGGTGCATCCACTCATCAGGTTTTCTGCTGAGGAGCCGAGAACGTGTCCCTGGCAACCAGCGATGGTTCAAGATTGTGGCATGGGGACATAACGTCTCCATTCCCTCCATCAGGGAACGAGGGTTACGTACGTAACCGAGACGTTCCCTATCTGTCGGTCACTACGAGTTATGTCGTGACGACATAGGGGTCCATGGAAAGCGCAACAACCTGAACCCCGTTACAACCTTATGGCATGCAAATGTTGACAAGCAAGCGTGTGACAGACAAATGCCATGCAAAGGTCGCAACCTTCCCATCGCCCCAGCGCAAATTCGCTGACCTTGGTACCTGCAGGGACCACAGGTGAGTACATCGCTGCTGGAGATAGCCAAGTCGTTGTTCCTTTCACCACAGAAATTAGAAGGGATTTCGACCTTCAATGAAAGATTGCTTCAAGTCTTTCCTATTTGTTGTTATAGCTCAGCAGTAACGACAGGGAAGTGAGCCTTCCTTACAGGACACAGCACGCCAAGGCTGGATCTGCCTCCTCCGAGGGCAGTGCTTGCAGGTTCACCACCTGATCGCGGAAGGGCGTGGTGGGAACCTTGGGCACGTATCCAGGCACTTTTCGCTCACCGAAAATACTTGAAGGTCCCGACCCTCTTGATGGAAGTGAGCGCGGTCAGGAGCGCTGTCCTAGCAGACAGGAACTTCAGCTCGACTGAATCCAGTAGCTCAAAGGGACCCCTCTGAAGTCCGGCCAGGACCATAGAGAGATCCCAGGAGGGCAGCCTAGGAGGATTTAACCTTCTGTCACCCCTCAGGAACCTGACGATGAGATTGTGCTTTCCCAGGGACCGGCCGTCCACTGCAACAGGATGTGCTGCGATAGCAGCCACAAACGCTTTCAAGGTGGAGGGTGACAACCTACGCTCCAACCTTTCCTGCAGGAAAGAAAGCACTACTCCAAGCTTGCATCTTCGGGGATCTTCTCGGCGAGAAGAACACCAGATCACGAACAGACTCAGAGGGATGTGCCAGGAGGGGCTGTCACGAGGAGCATGAGTTCCGAAAACCAGGTCCGGGTGGGCCAACAGCGCAACTGGCAGGACCTGTTCCTCGTCCTCACTGACCTTGCACAGTGTCTGTGCGAGAAGGCTTACTGGGGGAAGTGCAAACTTGCGTAAAACCCAAGGCCAGCTGTGCACCAGTGCGTCCGTGCCTCGGGGGCCTCAGTCAGGGAGACATACAACTGGCCGTGGGAGGCGACCAGGTTTACCTGAGCTTCCCCGAATCGACTCCAGAGCAGCTGGATCGTCTCGGGATGGAGTCGCCATTCTCCGGGGAACGTGAGCTGTCGTGAGAGCACATCAGCGGCACGATTGAGCTCCCCCAGGATGTGGATGGCACGCAGTGACTTGCTCTGGCAGGTGAGTTGTGACATGCGACGTGATCGTAGACAACCCTGCCAGTTGATGTACGAGACAGCCACAGTGTTGTCCGTGCGGACCAACACATGCTAGCCAAGCAGCAGCGGCCAGACCGCTGCAAGACTAGTAGCACTGCCAGCAACTTGAGGCAGTTGATGAGCCAAAGCAGTCGAGGCCCTGTCCAAACCCCGAGGCTGCCTGCCCGTTGCATGAAGCGCATTAGCAAGCACTGGAGGCATCCATCGTGACAACGACATGCCGAGACACTTGTTCTAAGGGTACTTCGACCCGTAGAAAGACAAGGTCCGTCCAGGGGCTGAATGAGTGGCAACACATTGGCGTGATGGTCATGCAAACTGTACCGTGGCGACATGCCCGACTCGGGAGTGTAACCTGTGCTGTAGTGGTCCCATATGAAGCAATCCGAGCGGCGAGACTGCGGCTGCGGATTCCATATGCCCCAGGAGCCTCTGAAAGTGTTTCAGTGGTACCACCATCCTGCCTCTGAAGGAACTCAGGCAGGTCAGCATGGACTGGGCACGCTCGTTGGTGAGACGTGCCACCACACTCACCGAGTCTAACTCCATACTGAGAAAAGAGTTTTTCTGCACGGGGAGAGCTTGCTCTTTTCCCAGTTGACCCGAATCCCCAACTGGCTGAGGTCCGAGAACCGACGGTCTGTCGAGGGTGAATCGAGACATGAAAGTAAGCGTCCTTCAGATCGACCGCTGCAAACAAATCCTGGGGTTGGATGCATCTGATGGTGTGCTTCTGCGTCAACATCTTGAACGGAAGCTTGTGCAGGGCTCGATTCAAGACTCACAGATCCAGGATTGGCCGGAGGCCACCACCTTTCTTGGGTCCGATGAAGTAAGGACTGTAAAACCCCTGCTTCTTCTCGGCTGGAGGGACAGGTGCGTCTGAAGACAGGTGCGTCTCGGACTGCCACCGAAGTCTCAAGAACGCCACTGAACTTGGGAGGTCACCTGGTGAACTGAATCGCGTAGCCGAGTTGGATTGTACGAATGAGCCAGCGGGACGGGATGGGCAGCGCAAGCCACGCCCCCAAACTCCGTACAAGTGGCACCAAAGGGACAATCGACGTACCCGTGGTGGTGCAGCGGAGGGGAGTCGAGCTGGATAGCACAGAAGGCATCACGTTCTGACTGACCACAGCAGAACTCCCCGCGTCCCCGGAGGGACTGGCCAGAGATGCGTGGAGAGGCATTGTGTCTCCCAACTGCAGTCTCTTGGCCGCTGGCAAGAGGGGGCGTCATGGGCGAGAGTGAGGAGGCAGTGTGTCGCACACTGTCAGCCCGCAAGCCTGAGAACCCGGAGGAAAAGGAAATTGCTCTTTCTTTAAAAATGTGGTTACCGCTGGCCCTTGAGCCAGCAGCGGAACAGAATAAATGATTCTCCACCCGACCCTCCTCCGGGGGAAGGAGCAGCACTGTCCTCGCCGTCTCCTGAGAAAGAGCAGCTTCCATCTCCGGGTTGCCCGTGTCAGGGCCACTTTGTCGCCTCCCTGGACGATTTTGGGGCTGGCTGGGACACGGGGGGAGCTGCACTCCAGCAAGAGGCTTGACGCTGGTCTAGGTGATGATTCAGCATGGGGCGGAGCAGCTCTGGAGGATGCAGGAGGGCGCCCATGGCGACGAGCAGACTGGGGGCTGGCCCGCGACGGAGCGGTGGCAGATGGTGCATCACGCCGGGGCAAGATGTGTTGGATGGCCTCAGTCTGCTTCTGTACTGCTGAGAACTGCTGGGCACAGTCCTCGACAGTGTCGCCGAACAGTCCAGCCTGGGAGACGAGAGCATCGAGAAAGCGCACTTTGTCGACATTGCTCATCTCAGCAAGGCTGAGCCATAGATGGCGCTCTTGGCCAAGTGTGGACATCGCCTTCCCGATGGGCCGTGCTGTGACTTTCGTCACCCATAGGGCGAGGTCAGTCGCCGAGCGCAGCTCCTGCATCAACCTCGGGTTGGTACTACTCTCATGCATTTTAGTGCCTCGGCTTGGTGTGCTCGCAGGATAGCCATGGCATGCAGGGCAGAGGCGGCTTGGCCCGCAGCTATGCAAGCTTTGGCCGCGAGAGCGGTCATCAGCTTACAGGCTTTGGACGGGAGACGAGGACGATTCCTCCAAGTGGCGGCGTTTTGCAGGCATAGGTGCACCGCAACCGCACTCTCCACATGGGGAATGTCAACGTACCCCGTAGCCGACCCGCAATCTAGGATAGTGAGGATGGAGGAGGCAGACGAGCTGGATGCCCACACACTGAAGACAACGATTGTGGCTGTTGACGGAGGATAGGAAACGACCGCAACCAAGAGGACACGGCCGGAAAGGCTTCTTTAAAAAGACGCGAACCGACCGTGATTTGCTCTTTTAGGAAATCTGCTCTTTTAGTTGAAGTGCCCAGGGGAATCACTACAGACAGGGACACCGCTGTTCGCACCGTGACGCCAACCAGAACAGCTTCCAAACAGATCAATGAATGGCTTTGTGGAGATCAACACGTTCATCCACTCGGCTCCGAAGCAAAAATCTGATGAGTGGATGCACCTGTCGCCTATTTATACCCGTATGCACGGGGAGTGGCTCAGGTATGCAAAATCCACTAGCCAATATTCATTGGCATTTTCTCTTAAAGTCAGAGATGATTGGGGCTCCCAAGTGAATCCCCTATGTCGCCACGACATAACTCGTAGTGACCGACAGATAGGGAACTGTTTTTAACATTGATAATAATCAGCATATTAGAATGTTTTGTGAAGGATCTTGTGACACTGAAGACTGGAGTAATGATGCTGAAAATTCAGCTTTGCATCACAGGAATAAATTACATTTAAAAAAATATTAAAATAGAAAACAGGTATTTTAAATAATAATAATATTTCACAATATTGTTTTTTAATGTTTGTTTTTTTTCTACAGTTTTTACAAAACATCCTTTCTTCCTAGATAACAGTAGAGGCTTCTTTAGAAATCTAAAAGCTGTATCTCTCTCTCTCTCTGTAGTTGTCGGGTGGATGTGAGCAGACTGTGGTTCTGCAGGACTTTGTTGCGGGATCGGTGGGTGAGTTGAGCATTCAGTCGGGTCAGACGGTCGAGCTGTTGGAGAGGTCTGGAGAGCGGCCCGGCTGGTGTCTGGTGCGGACCACTGAACACTCGCCCCCTCAGGAGGGTCTGGTTCCCAGCAGCACCCTGTCAGTGTCTCACTCCCGCAGCAGTGTCGACATGGACTGCATTTTCCCACCTGGGAAAGGTGAGTTACACACACACAAATATTCACCGCCCACAAACACAGATCATGTGTCATTTTCTAATGGCTACATTGAACCTCCATCCAAAGCAGTTCAATAGCAAGTGCCACTTGGGGATGTAATATGCAATCAGTTTATTAGCAGGTCAATATTTTGATATATTTATTGAGCATGTCTTTGTCATTTGGAACTTTTTGGTTCATTTGTGTTCATCTCCATATTGGCTGATGCTATTATCCAAAGTGTCTTACATTACATTCAAGGTGTACATTTGATCAGTTCATACCTGAGAACTAAACCCATGACTTTTGTGTTGTTAGCGCCATGCTCTGCTGATTGAGCTTTTACTTTTATAAAATTTTACGCTTTTAAGATTGTCATGAGAATTTAGTCAGCTGCAAAACAATTATTCTAATATAATGAAATGTTTTCTATTTGTTTGTAGCTTGCAAAAATAATGATTTTGTCAGAAATAATAGGTCATCCAAAAATAAAAAATTCTGTCCTATAAATTCTGATAATTGCTATTATTAATATAATTAATAATAATTAACATGAATTAGATAAATTATTATTAAAACAATTATTAAAAAAATAATGCAAAGACTGAAATCAGATTTCTTTTTCCTCAATAAGTAAAAAAAACATTAATATCTTAAACTAAATTGTGGTCAATTTACCTATTGTCACGGTGTACTCTCAGGGAGCCAGGAAAACGAGGAGGCGAGGAACTTCTTGGAAACATAAACTTTTAATAAACAAAACATAGATCACTGGAGACAAATACACATACACAATGACGTTAAGACAGCACACAGAAGCAGGGAAACACAGGGCTTTTAAAGGGGAGACTAAACTAGATAAATTACTAACACAGTTCACCTGGGCCAGTTCACCTCCAACTCCATCACCCTGAATGTAGGAGCCCCGCAGGGCTGCGTTCTGAGTCCCCTGCTCTACTCTCTCTACACACACGACTGTGTGTCCTCTCACAGCTCCACTTCTATTGTTAAATTTGCTGATGATACTGTGGTTCTGGGCCTCATTTCCAACAATGATGAGACTGCATACTTGGGTGAGGTAGAGAGACTAACATCATGGTGCCAGGACAACTGTCTCTCTCTGAACGTGAGCAAAACCAAAGAGCTGATTGTAGATTTCAGGAAGAGACAGCAGCGGCCCTACACTCCTCTTATGATCAGCGGCACCCCTGTGGAGAGGGTGAGCAGCTTCAAGTACCTTGGTGTAAACATCTCCGAGGACCTGACTTGGACTGCACACATTCAAACACAGGTCAAGAAAGCCAGGCAAAGACTGTACCATCTGCGACAGCTGAGGAAATTCAGGGTCTCACCAGCAATCCTGAAAACTTTCTATTCAGGGGCCATAGAAAGTGTATTGACTCAGTGCATCTCAGTGTGGTACAGTAACGCCACAAAACAGGACTGCAAAGCTCTGCAGAGAGTCATGCGCTTAGCTGAGCGCATCTCTGGGTCTGCCCTCCCCTCTCTGCAGGACATCTACCTCAAACGCTGCAAAAGCAGAGCTGCAAAAATAATCAAGGACTCAAATCACCCCGGTAACCACCTTTTCATCTCACTGCCATCTGGCAAGCGCTTCAGAAGCGTGATGGCAAAAACTGAGAGACTGAGGAGGAGCTTCTATCCTCGGGCCATCAGGCTCCTAAACTCAGTCTCATAACATCTACAGGACTCAATCTAATAAACTGTAACACCCATCATTCTCCATCACCCACATTGCTGCTATGTGTACATACCCGGTACAACCTGTTTGCACATTCCTCTTGCACATCCCTGGTTATATTAATATTTATTAAATCCACAGTAGACTGTATTGCACATTTTAGTTCATTGCACATTTTACTCCTTATTCTATTTTTTTTTTTTTTTTTTTACTTTTTTTTTTTTTATCTTATTCCTACCTATATTTAAATATATGCTCCTGTGTTATGTATCATCTTTTATTTATTTTTTTTGCACTGTCCATTGAGCGGACCCGTCCTGACCTACATTTCACTACTGATTGTACCCTGTATGATTGTGTATGTGACAAATAAACAAGAACCTTGAACCTTGAACCTTGAACAGGGCTGGGGACTAATCAACTAAAGACACAGGGCTGGGAACTGATAATACAAATGAGGACAGGAACAGGAACTAACCAAATATGGGCACGAGAGGAGGGGAAACACAAGACACAGAGAGACACAGTCTGACACTACTCCCCCCTCCCGAACGATGCGTCCCGCACCGTACACCATCCAACGGGGAGGGGGGGTGGGCGCTCTGGAGACCTCCAGGGAACTCAGGAGGCCATGGCGGGTCATGGGACTCAGGAGGCCATGGCGGGTCAGGGGACTCAGGAGGCCATGGCGGGTTAGGGGACTCAGGAGGCCATGGCGGGTCAGGGGACTCAGGAGGCCATGGCGGGTCAGGGGACTCAGGAGGCCATGGCGGATCCGGGGACTCAGAAGGCCATGGCGGATCCGGGGACTCAGGAGGCCATGGCGGAGCCCTACTACCCCCCCCCCCCCCAAAATTTTCTTGGGGAAATTAGGGGCTACATCTGGCACTTGGGGGCGCACTGGAGGCGCGGAAACTTGGGGGCGCTCTGCAAGAGCGGACACTTGGGGGCGCTCGTCAGGCGCGGACACTTGGGGGCGCTCGGGAAGCGCGGACACTTGGGGGCGCTTGGGAGGCGCGGGCACTGGAGGGCGCTCGGGAGGCGCGGGCACTGGAGGGCGCTCGGCAGGCGCGGGCACTTGAGGGCGCTCGGCAGGCGCGGGCACTTGAGGGTGCTGGCGAGGAGCGGGCTCTGGGGTGTGCTGCGCGCTGGCGAGGAGCGGGCTCTGGGGTGCGCTGGCGAGGAGCGGGCTCTGGAGTGCCCACTGGAGGGCAGGCACTGGAGGGCACTTGCGAGGAGCAGGCACTGGAGGGCACTTGCGAGGAGCAGGCACTGGAGGGCACTTTTGAGGAGCAGGCACTGGAGGGCACCTGCGATGCCCTGACTCTTGGGGGCGCTCTTGAAGCGCGGTCACTTGGGGGTGCTCTGGAAGCGCTGACACTTGGGGGCGCTCTGGAAGCGCTGACACTTGGGGGCGCTCTGGAGAGCACTTACAAGGCTCAATGATCATTGAGCTTGCCATATTCTCTAACAGCAGGCTTGCCATACTCACCCCCGGCGGGCTAGCCACACTCACCGCCGGTGGGCAAGGGAGAGCCGCGGTCGATGGCGGGCTGGTTCTGGCTCGGGCCCGGACGCTTCCCAGACAACGGAAGATCCCTTCTCTCCAGGTGAGTCCAGTGGTGTCTGGGAGGTCTACGGGGCGGTGGTAGTTGGCCCCGAGCCAGAACAGTTTGTTCAGCGTGGCATCCTCCCACGCCGTTGCCGCGGCGAGCTTACAAAACTCCCCGGCGTATTCATAGAACGGGAGGTCGAAGCGGGTAAGGGCGGCGAAGCGAGAGGCGGCGGCCATGTCGCGGGGGTCAAAACTGGAACAACAAAAAACTCTTTAAAAATAAAAACCAAAAACGGGAAGGTGGGACGCCGCTGACTTGTTTTGGTGCTGTCTTCTGTCATGGTGTACTCTCAGGGAGCCAGGAAAACGAGGAGGCGAGGAACTTCTTGGAAACATAAAGTTTTTAATAAACAAAACATAGATCGCTGGAGACAAATACACATACACAATGACGTTAAGACAGCACACAGAAGCAGGGAAACAGGGCTTTTAAAGGGGAGACTAAACTAGATAAATTACTAACACAGGGTTGGGGACTAATCAACTAAAGACACAGGGTTGGGAACTGATAATACAAATGAGGACAGGAACAAGAACTAACCAAATATGGGCACAAGAGGAGGGGAAACACAAGACGCTCTGGGGGCGCTCTTCCGCTTCCGGCGCTGCTGTGTTCAGTCGACGTTAAAGGATGGCTCCGCTCAATTTGTGTTTTTATATACTCTTTTACGTATTTTTACTTTCTCTTTTTACACGCTTAACGTCTGCACTATCTATTTATGACAAAAGAACACTTTTGGACATTGGACACCGCTGCACTAACCTGCTTCTGGACACTTTATCCACGGATCCAGCGTGGCCAGCGGAGATTCTTCGGAACGCCGAGGTTAACAAAGGCCACCCGAATAATCCCAGGAGGCGAAAGAAAGACCGCGGGCGACGTGCTGGAATTCGTGACAGACTGAGAAAAAACGCTCACAGCCCCCCTCTCCCCAGTATTCTGCTCGCTAATGTCCAATACTTGGAAAATAAGATGGACGATCTTAGAGCCAGGATAAGTTTCCAACGGGACATTAGGGACTGTAACATCCTTTGTTTGTCTGAAACATGGCTCACTCCCTCGGTCCCGGACACCGCTGTAACACCGTCTGATAACTTTTCTGTTTTACGGATGGACAGAACAGCCGAGGCCGGAAAAATCAAGGGTGGTGGAGTGTGTTTCATGATTAACAAGAAATGGTGCGACCCCAGGAATATCTCCATTCTGTCGCGTTCCTGCTCGCCTCATCTGGAACATCTCTCCATTATTTGCCGCCCATTCTATTTACCCCGCGAGTTCTCCGCGGTCATCGCTACTGCCGTCTACATTCCACCTCAGGCAGACACGAGCTTGGCTTTGTCCAAACTCCACGAAGAGCTCAGCGGCTACATCAACAAACACCCTGACGCTGCCTCTATCATCGCAGGGGACTTTAACAAAGCAAACCTCAGGAAGGTCATGCCGAACTTCCATCAGCATGTATCCTGTCCAACTAGAGGACCGAATACACTGGATCACTGCTACACTCAGTTCAAGAATGCTTATAAAGCTCGGACCCTGCCGGCTTTTGGCAAATCGGACCACGCGGCCATTTTCCTCACACCGGAATATAAACAAAGGATCGTTCAGGAATCCCCGGGGGTGAGGGAAGTGACGCGCTGGTCCTCCCACTCTGAAGCTATGCTACAGGCGTCTCTTGATGACGTCGACTGGGACATGTTCCGGGCGAGTTCAGCTGACGTCAGCGAGTTCACGGATGTAGCATTAAGCTTTGTTTACATGCTAACCGACCAAGCCACTGAAACGGTAACAATAAGGACATTCTCTAATCAGAAACCGTGGGTGGACAGAACAATCCGTGCTGCGGTTAACCAACGCACTGCCGCATACAACGCCGGTCTTTTGTCAGGAAACATGAGCGATTACAAAGCATCATGTTATGCTCTCCGACGGGCAGTTAGAGCTGCTAAACTCCGATACAGAGAGAGAATTGAGTCACATTTTCAGCTCAATGACTCTCGACGCATGTGGCAGGGACTGAAGACCATCTGTTCCTCTGGAAATAACTCCTCTGCCGAGGTGAATGCAGATCCATTGCTGGCCGAAGAGCTAAACACCTTCTACGGCCGCTTCGAACGCAACGGCGGCGCGACTCTGCCGATCAGCGCGTCAGGAAGCGGCAGACAGAGCAGCGATGTTGATCATGTTATCACCGTGTCGGAGGACGAGGTTCGGAGAGAATTAAGGAGAGTAAACATCAGGAAAGCCGCCGGACCTGATGGGATTACCGGCCGCGTCCTGAGATCGTGCGCCGATCAGCTTGCTGGTTTGTTTACTTCCATCTTTAATGAGTCCCTTGCTACCTCTGTGATTCCCACCTCATTTAAGAAATCTGTCATCATCCCTGTGCCTAAGAACAGTAAACCCTCTTGCCTGAATGACTATCGTCCAGTTGCCCTCACATCAACAGTCATGAAGGTTTTTGAGAGACTTTTAAAGAAACACATATGCTCCTCCATCCCTGCTACCTTGGACCCTCTTCAGTTTGCCTATCGCCCAAATAGGTCTACTGATGATGCCATCTCTCAGGTACTGCACTCCTCCCTCACTCATATTGACAGCAAAAATGGCAACTATGTCAGACTGCTATTCATTGACTATAGCTCAGCTTTCAATACTATAGTCCCCTCCAAGCTAGCTGTCAAACTCTCAGACCTCGGCCTAAACACTACACTCTGTGACTGGATCCAAGACTTCCTCACCGGCAGACCACAAGTGGTGAAAATGGGCCAGTTCACCTCCAACTCCATCACCCTGAACGTAGGAGCCCCGCAGGGCTGCGTTCTGAGTCCCCTGCTCTACTCTCTCTACACACACGACTGTGTGTCCTCTCACAGCTCCACTTCTATTGTTAAATTTGCTGATGATACTGTGGTTCTGGGCCTCATTTCCAACAATGATGAGACCGCATACTTGGGTGAGGTAGAGAGACTAACATCATGGTGCCAGGACAACTGTCTCTCTCTGAACGTGAGCAAAACTAAAGAGCTGATTGTAGACTTCAGGAAGAGACAGCAGCGGCCCTACACTCCTCTTATGATCAGCGGGACCCCTGTGGAGAGGGTGAGCAGCTTCAAGTACCTCGGTGTAAACATCTCCGAGGACCTGACTTGGACTGCACACATTCAAACACAGGTCAAGAAAGCCAGGCAAAGACTGTACCATCTGCGACAGCTGAGGAAATTCAGGGTCTCACCAGCAATCCTGAATACTTTCTATTCAGGGGCCATAGAAAGTGTATTGACTTAGTGCATCTCAGTGTGGTACAGTAACGCCACAAATCAGGACTGCAAAGCTCTGCAGAGAGTCGTGCGCTTAGCTGAGCGCATCTCTGGGTCTGCCCTCCCCTCCCTGCAGGACATCTACCTCAAACGCTGCAAAAGCAGAGCTGCAAAAATAATCAAGGACTCAAATCACCCCGGTAACCGTCTTTTCATCACACTGCCATCGGGCAAGCGCTTCAGAAGCGTGTTGGCAAAAACTGAGAGACTGAGGAGGAGCTTCTACCCTCAGGTCATCAGGCTCCTAAATTCAGTCTCATAACATCTACAGGACTCATTTAATTAACTGTAACACCCATCATTCTCCATCACCCACATTGCTGCTATGTGTACATACCCGGTACAACCTGTTTGCACATTCCTCTTGCACATCCCTGGTTATATTAATATTTATTAAATCCACAGTAGACTGTATTGCACATTTTAGTTCATTGCACATTTTACTCCTTATTTTATTTCTTTGTTTTTACTTATTATTATTATTATTATTTTTTTTTTATCTTATTCCTACCTATATTTAAATATATGCTCCTGTGTTATGTATCAACTTTTATTTTTATTTTTTTTGCACTGTCCATTGAGCGGACCTGTCCTGACCTACATTTCACTACTGATTATACCCTGTATGATTGTGTATGTGACAAATAAACAAGAACCTTGAACCTTGAACCTTGAGACACAGAGAGACACAGTCTGACACCTATATTGACACTCACAGTTTCTGTTAATAATATATTGCAGTTAATAAGTATAATTACACTGTTCAAAAGGTTGGGATTAGCAAGATTTTTTATGTTTTTTAAAGAAATATCTTTTGCTCATCAAGGCTGCATTTATTTGATCAAAACTAGAGAAAGACAGTAATATTGTGAATTATTATTACAATTTAAATCAACAGTTTTCTATTTAATTATACTTTAAGATATAAGTTATTCCTGTAATGCAAAGCTGAATTTTCATCAGCCATTGCTCCAGTGTCACATGATCCTTCAGAAATCATTCTGATTTATTATCAATGTTGGAAACAGTTGTCCTGCGTAATATATATATTTTTTGGAACCTGTGATACTTTTTTTTTTTTAGGATTCTTTGATGAATAAAAAGTTTAAAAGAACAGCATATTCAAAATAGAAATCTTTTCTAACAATATGTCTTTACTATCAGTTTTTATCCATTTAACACATCCTTGCTGAATAAAAGTATTAATTTCGTTAAATTCTTAAAAAAAATAACTAATCCCAAACTTTTGAACAGCATTATATATAATTCTGTTTATATTGTATAATGTAGGGGGCCTCTTTTGACAGCCCCAGTTAATATTTACTTATATTGCATGCTAAAGAGCAGCTTTCACATTCTGTTCAATAGCTCCATTTGTGTTCTGTGAGTGAAAAAGCCATTCAGGTTTCAAATAAAGTCAGGCGCGGCTCATCTATATGGGCAGGTGGCTAGTTGGCATGTTTGTTTGTTTTCTATGTGGAGTAGTGGATAAAGTATAAGTTTATGATGACAGAAACTGTTACACATGTCCACGGCTCTCTGAACAGCATGTGTTCTGGATTTTTCCAGGGGAGTCAGTTCTCAGAGGGAGAGATACAAATAGGGTTTGATCATTAATTAGCAGGGTGCTAGTGATGCTACAAAAGGCTTGCACTCTGCTTTGATCTAACTTGGGGGAATGGTGTATGTGTTTGGTGGAGCTTCAATCTTGGGACTCTCACAGTCTCATGAGATGTTTCACGCAATAGATCCACGCCGAATCCATGAGGAAGCATTTTAGTTTTCAATTCACCTTTCTATAAGTGGGTCTTTTATTGTGGTAGTAACTTTCGGAGGTCAAATTAAGGACCACAAGACACCCTTTGGGTTTTGGGTCAGGGTGGTGTTAATGTGTGCCTTTAGGGCCCCATACTGTCTGAAGCGGAACACTCTGTATTGTAGTCCCTTTACTTCCTGTTGTCTCCCTGCACTGCACTTCCTGTGTTTAGAAGAACACATTTCTAAACATCCCTACCAGAACCCCCCGATCTCATGACTGTTCGGGACTGGATCTAAGAATAGACAGTGGAAATGGGGAGCTTGCCTTTTCCAGGTACGTTTCTTTCAAGAAAAATAAATAAATATAATTGACAGGTCAAGATGACCGCTGAACTATGACAAGCTGTACTGTCACATTCATAGATATTAAGTTTTATTTAAGCTGGAATATTTCTGGAATGATCTCACTTAAAGAGTCTGCCATCTGTTCCCCCTCTTTTTCTGTATTTAATTATCATGTAAATTTTTTTAATGCCTGTTCACGCTTCTGCCTTTATATTTTGAGTAGGTGATAGTGGTGTGTGTATATGTGTGTGCTGCTCTGTATCTGATTACAACAGAGGAATAATAAACAGAAAGTGATGCATAGTAACATGGAAAATCTTTAGTCAGGCATGACGGATTCTGTCCAATGAGACTGTTCACTTCACGCTGCTCTACACCTCATTCTGTCGACTGGGCTTTTTTCAGTACTGTTATTGGAACTTCATGTTGATGTTGTTGGAACTTTGATTCCATAATATTACCCTGGCGGTTGTCTCATAGTTAACCTGTACATTTTAGAAATAGTATTCCAAGTAGAGCCAGCCCAGAACCTGAAACAAAATGATGCACACTGTGGGCTATCCTCCCTGAGATACTAAAATCTGTAAAATATGCCACACCTTTTCTCATTGGAGCTGTAACTAAAGTTGTGCCACAATGTTTCACATTTTCACACATACAGTGGTGTGAAAAAGTTTTTTGCCCCATTCCTGATTTTTTTTTTTAGTTTTTGCATATTTGTCACACTTGAATGATTCAGATCTTAATATTTAATATTACACAAAGATAACCCATGTAAATATAAAATGCAATTTTGAAATAATGATTTTATTTATTAAGGGAAAAAAGCTGTCCAAACCTGCCTGGCACTACGTGAAAAAGTAATTGCCCCCTAAATCTAATAACTGGTTGTGCCACCCTTGGCAGCAACAACTGCAAACAAGCGTTTGCGATAACTGGCAATGAGTCTTTCACATCACTGTGGAGGAATTTTGGCCCACTCTTCTTTGCAGAATTGTTTTAATTCAGCCACATTGGAGGGTTTTCGAGCATGAAAAGACTGTTTAAGGTCATGCGCCCAGACTTTGACTTGGCCACTCCAAAACCTTAATTTTGTTTTCTTGAGCCATTCAGAGGTGGACTTGCTGGTGTGTTTGGGATCATTGTCCTGCTGCATAACCCAAGTGCGCTTGAGCTTGAGGTCACAAACTGACGACTGGACATTCTCCTTCAGGATTTTCTGATAGAGTGCAGAATTCATGGTTCCATCAGTTATGGCAAGTTATCCAGGTCCTGAAGCTGCAAAGCAGCCCCAGACCATCACACTACCACCACCATGTTTGACTGTTAGTATGATGTTCTTTTTATGAAATGCTGTGTTGGTTTTACGCCAGATGTAACGGGACACACACCTTCCAAAAAGTTCAACTTTTGTCTCATCAGTCCACAGAATATTTGCCCAAAAGTCTTGGGGATAATCAAGATATTTTTTGGCAATTGTGAGATGAGCCTTTGTGTTCTTTTTGGTCAGCAGTGGCTTTTGCCGTGGAACTCTCCCATGGATGCCGTTTTTGCCCAGTCTCTTTCTTATTGTTGAATCATGAACACTGACCTTAATTGAGGCAAGTGAGGCCTGCAGTTCTGTAGATGTTGTTCTGGGTTCTTTTATGACGTCCTGGATGAGTCGTCGTTGCGCTCTTGGAGTAATTTTGGTAGGCCGGCCACTCCTGGGAAGGTTCACCACTGTTTTCTCCATTTGTGGATAATGGCTCTGACCGTGGTTCGCTGGAGTCCCAAAGCCTTAGAAATAAACCTTTCCAGACTGATACATGTCAACTATTTTGTTTCTCATCTGTTCTTGAATTTCTTTAGATCGCAGCATGATGTGTTGCTCTTTAAGCATGCTTCACTTTGTCAGACGGGTTCTATTTAAGTGATTTCTTGATTCAACAGGTCTGGCAGTAATCAATGAAATTTAACTCAGCTTTCTAAAATAATGTTTAATCACAGTTCTTTCATGATTTAACAGGAGGGGGCAATTCATTTTTCACGTAGGGCCAGGTAGGTTTGGACAGCTTTTTTCCCTTAATAAATGAAATCATCATTTAAAAACTGCATTTTGTATTTACTTGCATTATCTTTGTGTTATATTAAAATTAGTTTGATGATCTGAATCTTTTAAGTGTGACAAATATGCAAAAAAATTAAAAAACAGGAAGGGGGCAAAAACCTTTTCATGGCACTGTAGGTGACCCTAGCAAACTTCATAATTTAAAATAAGACAAAAAAAGCATTCAAATATGCTAAAAACAACCACTGCCTTGAACACATTTTTAAAAGTGTGATTTCTAGACCTGGAAAAGTTGCAATTAATAAATACAATCTTTAAAATCCCTTTGAATCTATTTTTATAATTAATATACATTTTCTAGTTAGGCCAATTTCCAATGTACCAAAACATTTTATAAATTCTATTTTTAGAAAACACAAATAAAACAAAAAAATCCTTAATCTTCATTTGATAGCCTAAATCATGAATGACTGGAAAAGTCATGTAAATGTAGAAGTTAAAGAGTGAGAACTATGATAAACATTCAGTTCGTAAAACTTCTGGAATCCCTAAAATAGTATTGGTTGTGCATATTAATATGGCACGTTGCAGCATTGATCAGCAACCATAAACAGTTTTTTTTTTTCATAAAAAGTTTTTCCTCTTTTCCTCATCTGGGACGTTTTCCACTCTGCATTTTCACTTTACTCCAGGTGTTTTTGTTTCTCTCACATGTGAATAACATTAAGCAGTCCTGCCTATTGAATAGAGCCAGAACATATCTATTACAGTAGAAACATTAAACATTATTGTAGGAAATGTCAGGTTGACCCTTGTTCCTAAACTTAGGTTTTTATCGTGACTGTCTTTACTCACAGGAATGAGCTTCTTAGTGATGTGTGCATATCTTAAATGTGTGTTATTTGATGTGGAAGATATTTAAATATAATTTGATTATTTAGTCGTGTGTGTGTGTGTGTGTGTGTGTGTGTGTGTGTACCTGGTATCCCCTACATTATGGGGACCAAATGCCCACAAGGATACTAATAACAGTAGTTTTTGACCTTGTCGGGACATTTTTTGGTCCTCATGCAAAAACAATCTTATAAATCACAGAATGATCTCTTTTTTATTTTGTTGCAGAAAGTATTGTGTGAGGGGTAGGTTTAGGAAATAGAAAATACAGTTTGTACAGTATAAAAACCATTACATCTATGGAATGTCCCCATAAAACATGGAAGCCCAATGATTGTGTGTGTGATCTTGAAGTGGGGAAGAAGATCTTGTGATATACTGTAGACACACCCTCTCAAAAATGGGCCACTGCAGCATGTAGACGTAGCTGCTTTCAGGATTCACACACACACACACACACACACACACACACACACACACACACACACACACATGAATTACACTCACAATGGTGCTTTGTCTTTCCCTGTAACAACATCAAAACTGTGACTCCTGTTTCTCCAGTCTTGTGTGAAGAGAGATTTTTATTTTTGCATATTGGTTTCGCAGACGTGTGTGAATTCAGTGGAACCTTCCTGTATCCCTTTTGAATGTGTGTGTGTGTGTCTCTGTGGCCCCTGGCCCCGCCCCCTGGCCCCTCCCCTTTATTGTGAAGAGAAGCGCTGAACTTTCAGCTGAGCTTCAGTATTGAAGCAGACAGAGCCAAAGCGTCCTTCACCTCCCAATCCGTCCTTCTCCCTCTCTCCTCCTCTGTCTCTCACCTGAGGCACATATGAGACAGTGAGCGAGCAGCATGCGGAGCGGGAGGTTGTGTTGCTCTTGTGGAGTTTGTCTCAGTTGGATTTTGGGAAAGATTCACTGTTGTGATGGCGCAGGTGCGTAACTCAACACGCTGGAATGTATGCAGATGCATTCAGCTGAATTTTATTTTCGCAGTGTGTGGAAGCATGCGGGTCTGTGTATGTTGCCCTGTGGGATTTGGATGTTGTGTGTCTGAGTTAATGATTATGATTGAGTTTTGTGTGTTGGTGGAATTTTATGTGGATCTTTTCATCTGAACTCTGGTATTTAATGTAACGGTTCACTGATCAGTGTCCTGGAGATCTCAAATGAGCTCAGGGGTGTTTTGTGTGACTCAGCTGACGGTTATTTACAGACAACAGGGTTTTGTGTTAAATGCAAAAGCATTGATGATTTTTGCAGTGTTGTCATTTCAGTGAGTTCTTTTGGAGGTCGATAAGCATTTAAATTGTAAAAAGTGAAAATGTGCAGTTGTTATATACTTTCATCTAAAGCTATTAACAGTATACATGTAGAGTATGTATTTTATCAGTCCACGTGTTGCCTAAGAATTGAACCCATGACCTTGGTGTTGCTAGCGCCTTGTTCCATGAGTCGCGCTACAGGAACACCTCAAGGAGCTTTTTTTTTGACTGACCCTTCAGAATGACTTTCTTTAGTTCAACCTCATGCAGTCAGGTTGCAGTTGTATTATAAAAATTATATTTTTGACATGAATAAAACTATTAAGTTAGCTGTTACCCTTTTTTAATGTAAAATTGTTCCCATTTTTGTCCCTTTTTTCCTATCTTTGATGTCTACTGTGTTTTTTTTTTCTTTTCAAATCATAATTAATGAAAAGTGTTAGTGAAAAACATCAAATGCTGTGTCTGTCTGTGAGTATGTATTGTGTGTGTGAGCGATATAATGCCCCCTCAAGCTTCTCTGTTTTCCTGTAACCTAATTTCTCCATCAACAAACCATGTGTCTGCTGTTCCCTCTACTTTGAAGCTCAAATCAAGTTCCCTGCTCCGTTTGATCATTTCTTACCCTTTTTTTCTTGAAGAATAACATGCTCTTTGAAGATTTGGCACATTTTGGTGTTTCAGTGTGAATTAGGATCAGGGGTCTTCAGTCTTTTTCAGGATAAGGACCTCTTAGTGGACAGATTGATGACACAGGGACACTTATGGACTGATTTATAAAATGTTATTCCTGTGTTATAATGTTAACAGTACCAGTATTTACATATATTGCATAGATATTAAGGTAAAACTTTACAATTTGCTAAAATTAGTTAATAAAATTAGTAAACATGAACTAACAATGAAAAATACTTTAAAAGCATTTAATTTCAATATTTACTACATTATAAAATCAAAAGTTGTATCTGTTCATATTATTTAATGGTGTTGAACTAACATGAACTGAGATGCTATTATATTTTTGTTTAAAAAATTTAATTTGTTTATATATATATATATATATATATATATACAAAAGTATTTAATTGTAAAGTGTGATCAAATATTCATTATTCATGTACAGAGTCACATGCGCATTATGGTTTATTTTAATTTAGCATTCTTTAGCTTTGATCGAAGTTTATATTTTAATATTGTATGTTAATTTAATGCTTATTGTCATGCTGTTGATGCTTTTTTCAATAGTAATAATTGACAGACCTTGCAGTACTGCTGATGACCCTAAAGAATGTGAACACAATACATTTGTTCCTGCATTTTCTACAGGACTTCTAGTTCTGTCTTTTACACTGTTGTTTTTGTTCTGGCTAGAATGTTACGTCAGCGACTTGTGTACACGAGTGCGGCTGACTGTTTACATCAGGTGGCTGTCTCATCTGATATCGAGAGAGAAATTTAAATAAAGTAGCAGTATGAAGATTCGGGTTGTCTGGAATGCTTAACATGAGGCGCCTGTTTTAATGACAGCAGTGGAACTTGAGGAACTAACAAAGGAGCATTATCCCAGCACGTGGTCAGCGTGGATCCTCCCTGAGGCTGTCAGGACAAGCAGAGCGAGATCTGATTGGTGAATACCTGTGAGGGGTGTTGGCGGGGCAGTCTCAGGGGTGCATGGGGGTAAATGGCTCTTTGAAGAAACGCGTAACAAGGAAGTGACCTTTGTCCCATTCTCACCCCATGGGAAGTTACTTACGCAATGTCTGCGCTAACTCAGTATCGCAGTGTCTGAAGCCGCATTGAGTTAATGATCTGCACTGAAGCAAACAGCAGTGAGCATGATTACACTTCAGCTTGTTTATTTCACCTCATCCTCTAAGGATTGACCATATTCCTAGTTATCTGTTACTTGCAGCAATGTCTATGGATGCTGTTAATTAGCACACAGAATCATTTGACTCATCCCTTTGCTCTTTACAACAGATATAAAACACATTTACTGTAATACGCTTACAGTGCTAGCAGCTGTTGGGACTGGTGGGTTTAAAAGCAGAAACATAAACTCATAATTTAGCTACTTTTTAGCACTTACATGAATTCCTCCTGGGAAAAAAATGTTGTTTGTGCTGTAAAGTTGTCTCAGTTGTCTGTTTGAGGAGGGAATAGTTTTCCAGGTGGATGAACTTCTGTTCTGTTTATGTTTCTGATGTAATTCCCATTTAGTTTGCAGCTCTGTTATCAACTCAGCAGCTTAGGAGCTCAGAATGTTGAAGGATAATTTGAGAATGGTATCGATAACCAGTACTTTTTTAAACATTTTAATGCCATCCAATTGGTGCTATAGAAACCTTTCTTACCATGTTTGTACAAGTATTAAGGCCGTTTCACACTGGACGCGATGCGAAAAAGCGAGGCGAATCGCCGACGAATGGTGCTTTCACACCGAGCGCGAAACGAATGTTCGCCTTCTGCTAATTCACACCTGCATGCTAGGAGGCGCCGACCAACAATGCATTTTTCCTCAGATATGTATCTCATATATGGATTTAACATTGTCTGCTGCTCAATACCATGAGCTGCATACAAAACACATACAGAAACTATAGCGTCATAATCGTGTCTATTTGCTTTCATATTTCATGTGTAGAAAAATGTTTCACTCGATTTTTTAATACAGAAGATCTAACATTAGAGAGTAAACGCGCTCTGACTCATAGCATTTGCGCACGTGGGAGAAAACGGACACTGGGAGATCAATAATTCAGTGGACACTCCAGATCACATAAATTATATTAAGAACATGGAGAATTAATAGAAATTATATTAAGAACATCAGAAACCAAAGATGAGAATAAATAAGTTCTCAGACTCACTTCTCTCTCAGAATACTCTTCTTCTGTGTTTGTTTAAAGGTTTTCGATAACAAGCGCCTTTTTGTGCAACTCGGCAGCAGCTGCTCCACTCACTTCTCTCTCATCTTAGCTCATACTCTTCTTCTGTGTTTGTTTATTGGACTGGTTTTCGATTTCTTTGCGGAGCGACAGCGGGGAAAAAATCGACACACAGGACGAAAAAAAAAATTTTGCTTTTTTGCGCCGCGAATGATCAGCAGCTGCTCCAGGCAATAGCGTGATCTTAGGGATCTCAGATCTGATTGGACGGGCCATTTCTTTGCGGAGCGACGGGGGAAAAAATCGAGAAAAAAAAAAAAATACACACAGGACGAAAAAAAAAATCTGTGAAATATTATTACGCTTTTTTGCGCCGCGAATGATCGGGATTTTCGCCTGGTGTCACCGAATAGCTCCATAGCATGGATCTATTGTTTCGATTCAGAATCGCATCATCGCGCCGAGATCATTCATACAGAAATATTCACACCAGTGAGCTCGAATATTATTACAATTGAAAAAAAATCTTCTTTTTAT
>CM049853.1:28197576-28347576 GCA_027422415.1 Schizothorax lantsangensis | reverse complement strand
TAAACCAATAAAATGTCATCTTTTTTACTAACTATTCTACTAAAATTTTTGATTGAGTTTATTTTTTTAAAAAGAGTGTTTATTTTAAAGGTAAAATTTTGATTTAAATAATGATAAGCCTTTCATCAACTCACAAACCCCCTGCAGTTCCTTCACTTTCTTCAGTCAACCCATGACATTGTTTCAGATCTTTTAAATGAATCATTTGATTCGGTTCACCAAACCTGTTTGTATGTTTTGTTCACAGAAGAAAGTAAGTCAAACTGGCTTGAAATGACATGACGGATGAGTAAATGATGACAACATTTTTAGCTATTCCTTAAACACCTTGTACCTATTGTTTGTGTTTTCCCTTTCAGTTTTGATTCTTATCGCTCTCTCTCTTTCTTTTCACTATCTCTTTCAGACTCCAGAGCCTGGCTCTTTCCCAGTGTTGGGTAGCGTCACGCCGTCTGATCAGACGCCCAGAGACCCAGAAACAGAGCAGAAGAACAAGGCCATGAGAGGGCGAATGTAAGCACACGTCTGAGTGTATAAAGAGAAGAAAAACTGCTGAACAAATGAGTTCAACAACAAATAAAGATTCAAATCTTAGTGTGCTAGTTGGAACATGTGCATGTTCTAGTGTATTCTGATATCTCTCCTGTCCACAGGTTTGTGTTAAATGAAATGGTGCAGACAGAGAGGGACTATGTGAAGGATCTGGGTGTCATAGTGGAGGTATGTTATAGATATATGTGATCTGTATCAGGTTACAGATTTAATAGAATTACTGGACAGAATTACTGATTTAAAGAACATAGAGTAGATAACTTTTTTTTAATCTCCAGGGAATCAAAGTGCAAAATGGTTATCGATAAGACTTCTCCTGAACTCATAAGAGCCACAAAGAGCCATTAAGGAACCTTTATTATGAAGTAGAGTCTCCAAATGTCTGTTTTCTTCATTATCCCCAGGGCTTTATGAGAAGGATTGGGGAAAAAGGTGTTCCGGAAGACATGACGGGGAAGGATAAGATTGTATTCGGGAACATTCATCAAATCTACGACTGGCATAAAGAGTAAACCACATCTCTTTTTCATGCTGTCAGAAAGAGCTGTTGGAATTCAAATATTTTCTTGAACTAAACCTAATGCTAGACTCGAAATGGTTTTCACAGCTGGTCAAAAACTAATAACTTGTTGCTTTTTATTAAGTACTAACAGAATATTAGTAATAATCCTCATTTAAATAAGAACTAAAAGTCCCAAAAAAATCATTTTTTGCTGAGTGTTGATTCATTTAGACAGCATAAAATGTAGATTTTTATGTATACAACCATTAAAAAGTTTGAGGTCAGTAAGATTCTTTTTACTTTAGTACTAGTAAGGATGCATTAAATTATTCAAAAATGACAGTAACATTTATATTTTAAATAAATGCTGTTCTTTTGAACATTCTATTCATCAAAGAATCCAGCAAACAATGTAACATGATTTCCACAAAAATATTAAGCAGGGCAACTGTTTTCAATATTGATCATAATAAGAGATTTTTTTTTAGCACCATATCAATATATTACAATGATTTCTGAAGGATCATGTGACACTAAAGACTGGAGTAATGATGCTGAAAAATCAGCCATCACACAAATAAATAATTTTTTTAAATATATTAAAATAGAAAAAAAGTTATTTGTATTAAATTGTTTTCTAAAAAAATCAGTTACATTAATATTTCACACTATTACTGTTTTTACTGTATTTTTTTTAAACAAATGCATCCTTGGTGGACATAAAAGATTGTTTCAATAACATTAAAAAACCTTACAGACCCCAAACTTTTGAATGGTCATGTATATTGACTCCACAATGCCGTTGCAGTCTTTCACACTATTTTCATGCTACAGTTTGTCATTTTGGATACCAAAATAATCAGCATGCAAAACATGTGCGTAAAATTTCCTGGTTGACATGAGCAAGGTCACATGCTAAAGAAGGAAATGGACTGAATTTCAGATGGGAATCTAATTTGGTTTGAGTGAGGGGAGTTTACACTCATGACAAAATGTTTTCTGTTCTTATTTCAAAGGTTCTTCCTCTGTGAACTAGAGAAATGTCTGCAGGACCACGACAGACTGGCTGAGCTGTTTATCAAGCATGTGAGCTCAACAAAATGAAGTCTTTATGTGTCTGTGTGTGTTGTAGTACACTTCATTCAATTGTCTTCCTTTGTTATCCAGGAGAGAAGGTTACACATGTATGTCATCTACTGTCAGAACAAGCCTCGCTCAGAGTTTGTCGTGGCTGAATATGACGGATTCTTCGAGGTGAGTGTTATTTGAGCAGCTCAGTTATGTCTCCTCTGAAGTAAAGTGCTCTGTCTGATGATGTTGTTGGTGTTTCTGTCAGGAGGTGCAGCAGGAGGTAAACTCCAGACTGTCCATCAGTGATTACCTGATCAAACCCATCCAGAGAATCACTAAATACCAGCTCCTGCTCAAGGTATTAGCCACTGAGTTACACAGTCATTATATACTTATAATACTTACCATGGTAAACATAGTTGCTACCAAAATAGCAGAGATTTGCATTGAAACCATACACCACTTTTCTGAAGTTTGGGGTCAGTATGATTTTTTTATTTGGTGCAATAAATAAAATGCAATAAAACAGTAATATTGTTTAATATTATTGCAATTTAAATTAATGGTTTTTCATTTTAATATATATTTTTTAAAATCTAATTTATTCCCATGATGCGAAAGTTGAATTTTCAGCATCATTACTCAAGTCTTCTGTGTCACGTGATACTTCACAAATCATTCTAATATGCTGATTTGTTCGAGAAGCATTTCTTATTATTATCAACGTTGATGTCAGTAGTGCTGCTTAATAATTTTTGTGGAGACTGTGATGCATTTTTTCTTTAATGCATACAAAGACAGCATTTATTTGAAATATACATTTAGTCTTTACTCAGTCCCAATAAAAGCATCAAGTTGTTTTTAAAAACGTCTTATTGACCCCTTACTTTTGAATGGACGGACCCCGAACATTGACTCAGAAGCCACTCAGAATAGAGAAGCCACGTCATGGCAACACACTAAAAACACCCAGAAAACATTGTCAGCATCACACGTTCATGGTTTTCAAGCCTCATTTACATAGTCATTGGTGAACAGGGAGTCTTCACCCGCATACACATCCCTCAGCAGGTCGGTGTTAGCAGATGGTTATTCTTTACCAAGGGATTTTTGTGGTTCTTCTTTCCTTAAGTGACTAATAAAATAAGAGTCGGAACAGTGTGTGTTTATTGAACTGCAAATCCTTTTCTCACTAAAGCTGCACGCACGTCCGCACGACAAGCCCTGAAGGAACAAAAATGCATTCATACGCCAGTCTGAACATTGTCCTAATTCAGTCTATTACAGTTTGCACGGTGGTCCTGTTTTTATTTTTATTTTTTTGACAGGGAATTGAACAAATATGTCTGTCTCCCCTCTTCTATTCTTAATAGTAGACAGATGGCAGGAGAGGGGTAGATTTTAGCAAAAACAACAGACACTCAATCCAAAATCGATATCAAAATACATTTTTGTATGGGTTCTGCTGCTCGTATTTATATTATTGATGGTAGTAGTAGTACTTTATGGCAGTGCTATTTTAGTATCATTAATATAACATTATATTATTTAGTAATATTTTGAATTAGATATTTATTTTTATATTTTACATTTTCATTTTACTTACTGTAAATTTGTTGTTTTTGTTCGTTTTTTTATTTAATCTTTAACTTTAAAGTTTATTTTGAACACAAATATTTATATATATACAGTTTTGGTTTAACAATAACAATGCTATATGGGCAGATTATTATCCTATTTTAATTTTCTTGTCTTGTGTTTTGTTTCTTATTTGAAGGACTTTTTGAAGTACAGCACTAAAGCAGGTCTAGACTGTAAAGAGACAGAGGTATGTCACTAAAGCAATTTTATATTGATATGTATAAATTACACCACATACACTTCTATCTTTAGTGTCCTGTCATGTTTTGACATGGCTGGTCTGTAATTTCTGTCCTGCAGAAAGCAGTTGAGCTGATGTCCCTGGTGCCCAAACAATGTAACGACATGATGAACCTTGGACGATTGCAGGGCTACGAGGTAAACTCACCTCTTTTGAGGTGCATTACATTATTATTTAACTGCAATTATTACAATTACATATGTAGTCACAAAGGTGAGCTGTTTGGTTGACTGCCAGAAGCAGTAAGCGCCAATGTAAAATTACACTGACACTTATAATTTCTCAAAGCAACATGACACATCAATTAGTGTAATAATAGAGTTCTACCATTATACTAACACATCAGGTTTATACTGAAAGTGTAGCGACAGCTTAAATCTGTGTAAACTCAAATGTTCACTAACAACGGACCAATCAGCTGTAAGTTTGACGTAATAGACTAACAAACTAATGAAGTTCCAAGTAGCTGATGCAGAAAAGTGCTTTTATTTTATGCGTTAAGAAGGAATGTCCTGAATAATTCCACAAACTGCATCCAAAAAGTGTAAGCCTGCTACCTAAAGATGATATAAAAATAATAAGGAAAGCTTGTTTCTGCTATGGGATAAATAAAATTAAAAAAGATCATTGCAACATTTTTTCATGCAATTCTGAATTTATATTCAATTCAATTCACGTTTATTTGTATAGCGCTTTTTACGATACAATCGTTGCAAAGCGCTTTACAGGAAATTAAGTTTCTACAATATATTTATACATTGTAGAAACTTAATATATTAACTTATGGCAAAATTTGTTAATTCTGCATGTTGTTGGTGGATCAGAGGTTGGCCTCCATCAGAGGTCCTCCGAGGGGTCGGCATCATCTCTTCTCAGGTGTTTGGTCATCTCAGATCATTTAAGGGCTGGATCCAGACTGAAGCTTGTGTAATTCCTAGTTACCAGGGGATGTTAATCCCGTGGCAGAAACAGAGAAACAAAGAGACATAATTAGCGTAGCTGTTGTTCCATTCAAGCAAAAATTATTTGTTCAACCCAAGCTAAAGAATAATAATGTGCGTTTTGATCAATATAACTGTAGTACACGATTTATGAGATGCATTATATGAATGCATTATGTGAATGCTTGGCTAAAGAGATGTGTCTTTAATCTAGATTTAAACAGAGAGAGTGTGTCTGAACCCCGAACGTTATCAGGAAGGCTATTCCAGAGTTTGGGAGCCAAATATGAAAAAGCTCTACCTCCTTTAGTGGACTTTGCTATTCTAGGTACTACCAAGAGTCCAGAGTTTTGCGACCTTAGGGAGCGTGATGGATTGTAGCGAGATAGAAGACTAGTTAGGTACGCAGGAGCTAAACCATTTAGGGCCTTATAGGTAAGTAATAATATTTTGTAACTGATACGGTACTTAATAGGTAGCTGTAGTGCAGAGACTGTAAAATTGGGGTAATATGATCATATTTTCTTGACCTGGTAAGGACTCTAGCCGCTGCATTTTGGACTACTTGTAGCTTGTTTATTGAAGATGCAGGACAACCACCTAGCAGTGCATTACAATAGTCCAGTCTAGAGGTCATGAATGCATGAACTAGCTTTTCTGCATCAGAAACAGGTAACATGTTCCTTAGCTTGGCAATGTTTCTAAGATGGAAGAATGCTGTTTTTGTAACATTGGAAATATGTTTTTCAAAAGACAAGTTGCTGTCTAATATAACACCCAGATTTTTGACTGTAGAGGAAGTAACAGGACATCCGTCTAGTTGCAAATTGTAATCCAAGAGATTCTGTGTACTGTTATTTGGTCCAATAAGTAATATCTCTGTCTTATCTGAATTTAATAGGAGAAAATTATTGGTCATCCAATCTTTTACATTTTTAACACACTCAGTTAACTTAGATAATTTAGAAGTTTCGTCTGGTCTTGTTGAGATATATAGTTGAGTATCATCAGCATAACAATGGAAACTAATCCCGTATTTTCTAATAATATTACCAAGGGGCAGCATGTATATTGAAAACAGCAGAGGACCTAGGACAGATCCTTGTGGTACTCCATACTTTACTGGTGATAATTGAGATGACTCCCCGTTTAAATAAACAAAGTGATAGCGATCGGACAGGTAGTCTAAACCATCTTAAAGCCTGCCCTTGAATACCTGTAAGTTTTGTAATCGATCTACGAGTATTTCATGACTAAGTGTCGAACGCAGCACTAAGATCAAGAAAACTAGAATGAGATGCAGCCTTGGTCTGATGCAAGAAGAATATTTGTAATTTTAACAAGTGCAGTTTCTGTGCTAGCGGGGCCTGAAACCTGACTGAAATTCTTCACAGAGATTTTTTTTGCAAGAATGAGCACAATTGAGCAGACACAACTTTTTCTAAAATTTTAGACATAAACGGAAGATTTGAGATGGGTCTGTAATTTGCAATCACTAGGATCTAGTTGTGGCTTCTTAATAAGAGGCTTAATAACTGCCAGCTTGAATGGTTTAGGGACGTGACCTAAAGAAACATGATTAATAATATTGAGAAGCGGTTCTTCTGCTAAGGTAACTCTTTCAGTAATTTAAGGTACAGGATCTAATAGACATTTGTGGTTTAATGTGTTGATAAGTATTTAGCTCTTCCTGTCCTATAGTTGAAAAGCACTCTTTTTCTTTGGGTGCGGTGAATGAGGCTGAAGTACTGAGCCGTAGAATCTAAAGTTATTGTATTTCTGATGTTATCTATTTTATCAGTGAAGAAATTCATAAAGTCATTACTATTAAACTGGAGGGAATTTTAGATCGGGTGATCTGGTTATTTGTTAGTCTAGCCACTGTGCTAAATAAAAACCTTGGATTATTTTGGTTATTATCTATGAGTTTGCGGATATGCTCGGTCCTGGCAGCTTTTAGAGCATGTCTATAGCTGGACATACTGTTTTTCCACGCAATTCTAAAAACTTCCAAGTTAGTTTTTCTCCATTTGCGCTCAAGATTACGAGTTTCTTTCTTGAGAGAATGGGTATAACCGTTGTACCATGGCGCAGCACGTTTTCCTCTAACCTTTTTTAATTTGATGGGAGCAACAGTTTCTAACGTATTAGAGAAGGATAGTGCCCATGTTGCTAGTCATTTTGTCAAGTTCATTTGTATTTATGGGTACACAGAGCAGCTGAGATAAATCAGGCAGGTTATTTGTGAATCTGTCTTTAGTGGCTGGAACAATAGTTCTGCCCGGACGATAACGTGGGGCCCTACAGTTAATATCAGTAATATGCAGCATGCACGATACAAGGAAATGGTCAGTAACATCATCACTTTGAGGTACGATATCTATATCAGTAAGATCAATTCCATGCGATATAATTAAATCTAGCGTGTGATTATAACGATGAGTGGGCCCGGTGACGTTTTGCTCTCACAAAATTGTGTTTATATCTCACAATTTTGAGAAAAAAGGAAAAATTGCGAGAAGTAAACTCACATTGTGAATTTATAACTCACTGTTGAAAGAAATAGACTCAATATTTTATTTATGTCACATTTACATTTACATTTAGCAGACACTTTTATCCAAAGTGACTTACAAATGAGGACAATAGAAGCAATCAAAACCAACAAAAGAGCAACAACATGCAAGTGTTATGACAAGTCCTGGTTAGCTTAACACAGTACACATAGCAAGGTTGTTTTTTATTATATAATAAATAGATAGAATATTAAAACAGATGGAATAGAAAAAGAATAGAGCAAGCTAGTGTTAGAGGCCTTTTTTGCTTTTTGTTAATTGTATAATAAATAAAAAGAAAACAAATTGATAGAATACAAAAAGAATAGAGAAGCTAGTGCTAGTTTTTTTTTCACAATATACATATATCACAATTATGTTTTTAATTTTACTCTGGCAGAAACAATACAAAACAAAAAAACAGTTGTGAAATATAAACTCTCAATTCTGAGAGAAAAAAAGCCAGAATTGGGAGTTGTATACTTGCAATTACGAGTTTATAATTTAAAATGTCAAGAAATAAACTCACTATATGAGAAAAACAGTCAGAATGAGAAGATAAAAAGTTGCAATTACCTTTTTTATTTTTTCACCATTGTACAACCAAATCTGTTTCAAAAAAATGCAGGCAGTTTGTCTGAGGTGCAGTGCTGGAGAATCACAGAAACAAAATAACCTTGACTTTCTTGAAATATCAGGTGATGAAAAGGTACTGTGTGTGTCAGTGCTTTGATGATTGCTTGTGTGTCTTTGCACAGGGGAAGTTGACAGCTCAGGGAAAGTTACTGCAGCAGGACACGTTCTTCGTGACAGAGCAGGACTCTGGCGTTCTGTCCCGCAGTAAAGAGCGCAGAGTGTTCCTCTTCGAACAGATCGTCATCTTCAGCGAGCTGCTTCGGAAAGGCTCGTCAACACCAGGGTACCAGTTTAAAAAGAGCATTAAGGTACATGCAGCACAAGTTGACTCAAGTTCAGTAAAAAACAAAATACACAACTTTTTTTATGTTAACCTCTCGTGTGCAGGTGAGCTACCTGAGCATGGAGGAACATGTGGAGAGTGACCCCTGTAAGTTTGTGTTGTCATCTCGCGGCTCATCTGAACGACTGACGCTTCAGGCCGCTAACATCGACATCAAGAAAGAGTGGGTCCAAAGCATCCGAGTACTGCTGGACATGCAGATCAACTTCCTCACGGGTGAGCGCATCATGAAAAGGTTAAGGAAGATGGCAGTTGGTATCTTCAGTTGTTGGTTTATACACAAACAGATCTCAGTGCTGTTTAATTAATTACACACATTTTTATTTCATTGCTGTTCGTGGGATCATTCATAACCTGCTCCTCTTCTGTTTCTGATCAGCTCTCCAGAACCCACAGGAGTACCAGAAGAAAGAGAGTGGAGGTTCTTTGAGCAGGCAGCTGTCCAATAGCAGCCGTTCCTCATCCTCTCACCCCTCCACCCCTCTCAAACCCAACACTGCCCCCAATGGAAGCCCCACCCACAAGCCCAATAAGCATGTAGAGGAGGTGAGCATGATTCAAAATATTACATAAATCTCACATTAATTAATAACTGTCAATCAGTTTGCAATATTTTATAGAAAAAAATTACTTAAGATAACAATTTATTAATCAAAGTGATTACATATTAATAATTGCTGAAGTAAAGGCTCCAACTGAAGACAAGACATTGCATTAATGTGGAAGATGAAAATATTGAATACACAAATGTGGCTTTAGATATATTATATTATATGTCCATATCATTGAACTTAGTACTTCAAGCTTGAATTGCTCTGATTGTAGGTAAATGCCATCATGATGATAGGAATCGATGAAAAAAACTAACAAATAAATATTTAAATAAATAAAATATACCAAATTTTATGTCATTACTGTTTCATTCTGCTTTCTAAACACTGGTCAGAAATCATGAAAGTAATCACAATTCTTTTTAAGTTTCTATTTTATTTTATTTTTCACAGTTATAAATGGGGTTTATACCTGGAAAATATGTACCATAGAATAGGCTGGGGTTGTTGTTTTTTAAAGAAGCCTCTTATGCTCACTAAGACTGCATTTATTTGATCAAAAATACAGTAAAAACAGTAATGTTTTGAAATATTATTACAATTTAAAATAACTGTTTCCCATTTTAATAGTGTTTAAAATGTAATTTATTCCTGTGATGCAAAGCTAAATTTTCATCAGCCATCACTGCAGTCGTCAGTCACATGACATTTTTTTAATATACTGATTTGGTGATTAAAATGTATTTTTTTGTGACAATGTTAGTATTTACCATCATATTTGATCAATTTAATGCATACTTGCTGAATAAAAATATTAATATTTAAATTAAAAAAAAGATTAAACTTAAACGTTTGAATGGTAGTGTATCTGCCTATATATATATATATATTAGGGGGCTTATCATATTTTGGGGTCTTTAGCATCAAAAAGTTTAAAAGCCCTGACCATCTTTCTCACCACTGAACTCTGACGTGTAACTGATGTCCACAGATAAAGCTCTAGAATGAAAGCACCCTAATCAGCTTGTGTGACAGGAGACCAATTATCTCAATAGCTTTCTGTGCTTAAACAGGCTTGTGTAATCTAACTAAATCAATTAGTTATCTGGACCATTTTAATTAGCGTCTCATACAGGCCAGATAGATGTAATTAAACGTAATTAGTTCACACTACACTAGTCGCTGCAGTCTGTGCATGCGTCTCCTCGCTGAACTGGATGTGTCCGTGCTGCAGTGCTGTGAAGTTCCACTCTAATTGTCTTTGAGGTGCTGCTAGTTATTCTTAGTGGGGAGAATGGCCTAGATTTCCAGGTCTGCCCGTGTTCTGTACCTGTTTCTCCTCTCAGTAGGGTCTCTTTCTTCTGTTCCATTCTGGCTTGCTTTCTTCCTTGTTCTCTTTCTTCTTGCTGCAGTCTCTCTCTCTCTCTATCTTGGCCTTGGCACACTCTGCTTTTTTCTGTGTCCCTAATAAATCACACTGTCACTGAATACCAGACTGAAGGAGCCGTTTGCTACTTTTTATTTTTAAATGTCTAAGTTTTTCATCCAGCTATTTATTTCTCATGCCAGGTCAAGGTTGACAGTGAGGAACAGACTTTTGTCTGTGTGAAGCTGTGTCCTGATTTGTCCGAAGTGTTTGACCATATGATTGAAGGACATACGTTAAAGTATTTAATTTGTAAAAAAAAATAAAAAATAGATTTCAGTTCACAAGCTTGCAATTTGATTCTACTCTGATCTTGATTTGATTCATTTGGAGATATTTCTAGTCAAAAGAAATCAAATTGAATATATTTGGCAAAGTTCTCAAGGAAAAAATCTCTCTGCAGTAAACTATACACAGAACTTTGTCGGGTGGTAAATTACTGTAATCTATAAAACTATAGGTTAAAATTAACAACCGATTTGAATACAAAAAAATTAATTGCACATAAAGCATATGAGTCTATAATAACTTTTTAATCACGTTTCTACTCCAATTAGTTTTTTTTATATATATATAAACAAAGTTTTTTTTAAATATAAACAGGTTGGTTGGCATAAAATCTTTTTATTATGCATTTATATAAATATACATTAACTATTGAAGGACAGGTTAAATTAATATGTAATATAGTGCATATTGAGCAACATGCTCTTTCTAGAGTTAATTTTTCTAGTTAACTATGGACACTGGCATTTCTGAGGCAAATATAACATTACGTGACATTGTTTACAAGCTGTTTAACTGACATCTTTTTCACTTAAATCTGATTAATAGATTACAGGAAACATGATGCATTTCAGTCAGTTGTACTGTCTTTCAGCAAACCTTCTGGTGTTCATTCATGTTTATTTCATGCTGCAACTACTAGTAAAGAGGAAGAGATGATTGGTTCACTTGCCGCTTAAACTGAGGCAGTGATCAGTTCACATGCACTTTAGCGCCCCCTCCTGAATTGAGGCAGTGACAGCAATCTGTCACCACATTAAAGTGCGCCAAAACTGTATTTATTGTTTGAATTCATAATAAAATTTAAAAGCTGAGCCTTTGTTTAATATCATAAGTAAGTAATCACAAAGCCTATTGTGATTTATTGGATGGGAGGTGGGCTACAAAATTAATCTTTGGTTACGTTTTATTCATGCATCAACTAAAAACAGCATAGACAGCAAAAGATTGATTCTTGGAATTTAAAGGGAGAGTTCACCCAAAAATGAAAATTCTGTCATTAATTACTCACCCTCATGTCGTTCCAAACCTGTAAGACCTTCGTTCATCTTCGGAACACAAATTAAGATATTTCTGATGAATTCCGAGAGATCTCTGACACTCCCATATACAGCAAGGGTTCTTACACGATCAAGGCTCAGAAACGTAGCAAGGAACATCGTTAAAATAATCCATGTGACATCACTGGTTCAACCGTAATTTTACGAAGCTACGAGAATACTTTTTGTGCACAAAGAAAACAAAAATAACGACTTAATTCAACAATTTGTCTTCTCCACGTCACCCTAGAAAGCCATTTTGGAGAGTATCACATACTTAAACAACGTATACAACGTATGTACGCGGATATGTTGTTTACGTTCAGATCAAAAAGCAAACAGCGTATCCGCGTACGGTGCTGCTGACACAGAACAGCATACGTTGTTTACATATGTGATACTCTCCAAAAAGATGCTATAGGGTGACGCGGAAGTGACAGATTGTTGAATAAAGTCATTATTTTTGTTTTCTTTGTGCACAAAAATTATTCTCGTAGCTTTGTAAAATTACGGTTGAACCCCTGATGTCACATGGATTATTTTAACGATGTTCTTGCTACGTTTCTGAGCCTTGATCGTGTAAGAACCCTTGCTGTATATGGGAGGGTCAGAGATCTCTCGGAATTCATCAGAAATATCTTAATTTGTGTTCCGAAGATGAACGAAGGTCTTACAGGTTTGGAACGACATGAGGGTGAGTAATTAATGACAGAATTTTCATTTTTGGGTGAACTAACCCTCTAACAATCAATATTGGTTTTATCGATATCGATAAAAATCAATATTTTTCAACCCAGCTCAATTAATTTGTATATTCTTGATAAGAATGTTTAGTCTCATGTTTTTTGATCTTCAGATGTGTTTCATTTTTGTGTTTCCAGGATCTGGACGAGGGGGAGTGTAACGGCCTGTCATCAGTGATAGTGACGCAGGATTACAACGCCGTGAAGGAGGACGAGATCTGCGTGGTGGTTGGTGAGAAGGTACAGATCCTGGCGTCCAATCAGCAGAACATGTGCCTGGTTTACCGACCTGCAAACAGCCAATCGCCTGCTGCAGAGGGCTGGGTGCCGGGTCACGTGCTCTCCTCGACCCGGTAAAGCCACGCCCCCTCAACACCTCGGAATAAACCACTACTCACATTCACAATTCAGTTTCACCAGCCTACTCTGGGAAAGCATGCCAAGACATGCCACTCAACCTCCTGCTAATCTACTGTTGGTCAGTCAGAACAGGAAGTCCCACCACATTCCCCTGCCGCCGTACAGTTGAGGACTAAAGATGCACGCTGCGAAAAATGGTGCGAAATCACCTCCCATAGTCGATATGGGCAACAAAAAAAACTAACTATAGAAAAAAGGAAGTTCGAGAAAATATATTATATTGCTAATAATTTAAAAAAAGATTGTGTTGTATAGAGAGGAAACAGGTGAATTTGTCAGTGAATTACGTGTGGATGTGTATGGATGTTAACGTCGTCCTTTCTCATCAACATGCTCCATTACGTGCAACGGACTGTTTTTAAATGGGGCTCTCCCTTTTTTCCCTGTCTGTCTATGCCAAGTCATTTGCACACTGTGTACATTTTCTTTTACTGAGATTTTATTTTTGAAAAGCTTTTTTTTTTTCTAAGTGTCTTATTTTTACAGCTAGGCGTGGCACATTTATTATTTTCTTTCAGTTCTGTCAACCAGTTCAGTGTTCTGTACAAAGTATTCTGCACTTTTCCAACAAATAGTATCGCAATGACGGCAAGTTGTGCAATACCACAATCGTCACAATGCTCATAACTGTACTTGTAACTAAAGATTTAAATGTATTATTCTGTATCATTTTAAATTTGTACATAATATTTTTGACATTGCCATAATAGATACACAGCAGAGGAAAACCGTCCCTCTATTCCTGTCAGGCTCAAGAGAAAAAAAAACTAAACTAGACCCTGGTAGTCTGCGCTGCCTCCAAAACCCAACCCTCTGATTTTTACATTCGATATCATCTGATTTAGTATGTAATAAGTTATCATATGAATCATATCAGAACAGATGTTTACTCAAATTAGTCGATTAAAAATGGATGTTGTTGATTTCTGAAGAGTAGTCTCTGCTGTCAGCGTTCAGATCTCAGATATATGTGTAAATAAACGTATAAAAATAAAAATAATTCTAGCAGGTATTTCACTTGTTAAACTCTGGAATGTTGTTCATAATAAAGCTGACAATTTTTCATCTTGGAAATTATGCGTTCTTTATCATTTGAGCATCTGTGCATCTATCATCAGCTGCAACTATACAGTTATTACAGAGCGATTGTGCTTAAAATGTGAATATAAAATTTCAGTCTATATATACAGTATATACAGTATACATGTATGTAGCATATAAAAATTGTCTCAATATTACAGTAGTTATTGTATGTGCATGTTACAGTGAAGAAAAGCAAATTGTTACTGCAGTTACTTGTTTATTTATATTCAAGTACACATGAACGGTATAACAAATTGTGAACAATTGTTTCTGATGATTCACTCTGAAAGCAGAACAGTGGAACAACCATATGAAATATGAAAAATGCACAAACATAGCTGTTATCTACATCCTGCTCTTGGTCCCAGTGATGCATGGTAACCACCACGGTCAGGCAAAGGGAGTACTTTTTCCCTTATTAAAACAATAAGGAAAAGAATAAATCATGAATTTACTTGTTTGAAAAGGTACTATAACATGAAAAAAAAAAGTTTAATGAACCATTTTTAAATATCCATGAAATGAAGACGCATTAAAATAACAAGAAATTGCATTGTGCCATCTCAGGCTATGTAATTTATTATTTTATGACTATTTTTCTACCTTGTGTTTTGGTATTTTTGTCTATCCTGTTACAGACACAAGCGTAACTATATACTATAGTTTAATTAGAACTATGTGATAGTTTTCACATATATGAGCAGCATTTTAGTCACTCTTTTCACTGGGATTGTTTCAAATTTCAAATTTTTATTTATAAAAAATATTTATATCCCAAGAACATCCTCATTTTGGAGGGTGACCATGTCAAATAAGAAATATACTGTATATATTTTTACAAGAGAGAGATTTGTCCAAAATAAAATATACTGTAAAGTTACAATAGAAAAGCCTGGAAGGCTGTATTAAATATTTTTTTAATTTTTATGAAATTAATGACAGCAACAGGATTGACGTCAAAGTCACAGGACTGACCAGAGTAACAGGGATGACAGGACACACATTCTTCAGCAAACTGCACATATTTGTTTACATAGGACTGTAAGGTTTTACCAGTTTAAATTGCATCATATTGTTTTACACTTACTTGGCATAGCTGTATTAGTCAAGTCAAGTCACCTTTATTTATTTAGTGCTTTATACAATACAGATTATGCCAAAGGAGCTTCACAATGTTAAACAGGAAAATAGTGTCGATAATGTAGGAGGACAATAGTAAATAGTCCATTTTTCAGTTAAAGTCAGTTCATTGTTGATTTAGCACATTAAATTAAATAAAAGAGATCTAATGTTTTAATATTGTAATTACTGTGTTTGTCTTTTTCCCCTCACAGAACTTGAATGTGCAGAATATGCTGATCTGGTTCAATTATAAGGCTAGTAAGGTGATCAGATCTGGTCTTTCTGTGATCAACTTAAACCAGGCCAAGATCTTGATGCTGAAATTTGGTTGAATTTTCTAGCACATGGTGAGACTGAGGCGAGTCTGCAGTCACCTTGCTGGGGGGGGGGGGGGGGGGTTATTGACACTGATAATCTTATCCCGCTCATTAACAACAACAATAGTAATAGTAACAATACCAACAATATAACTAAAAATGTAACTGATGCTCATATGCCAACAACACTGAATGATATTGGCATTAGCTCAGTAATAACCCAGGGTGACCTTTAATATGTTTGAATCTAATCTAGATCATCCCTGTTTCCCACATGTCAAAACCTGTTACTCTGAAAAAAACAGGGCTGACGATTTCTAAGGAATTTGCTAGCTAATAGTCAAGTTCCCAAAAGCACGTTGTACACTTTGAAAGGATGTTACTTGTAGTCTAGATATTGATTATATTAAATGTAATAAATAATTGTTTAAATTTACATTTTAAAATGGTAACAGTATTGGCATTGCATGATGCCATAAAATTAATGGATAAGTTAGAATGATGCATTAATTTCTACAATGGATTATAAACTGAAATGTTTGTGTGTGATGCTGCATCCAAACCACTAGGTGTCAGGTTAAGACCAAGATGACTGCCATACTGGCCAGAGCAACTACAGAGATGTGATGGTAGATCCAAACCAGGGAAGATTGTTACCTATACGGCTTGACCAACAATTCAGGCGTGCAAATATAAATGTATGTAACTCTCACAATACATCATTAAAAATATTGGGGATTATTATATGCCTATTCCTTTGAAGTAAAAATAAATAGATTTATTTTGCTCTGTGAGTAAATAATTCATGCATCAGAGGGTTAAATACAAGACAAATAAAAATAATAAAAAAATAAAAATAAACCGAATTGTTAGAGTGATGAACACATAAAAAAAACTGCTTATTATTTTCAATATTTACCCATTTCAAATGTTCTCTATTATTATAGAATTAAGATTCAAATGCTTAAAATGAACTGGTTGTGGGGATTGATGGGAGAAATTAAATATAGGCTACTCATGGCGGTAGTGTGGTTACAACAGCATTCTCTGCACTTTAGACTAATTTATATATTTATATACACTAGTCAACATTTGAAGTGGATCAAAACCTTTCATCAAAGTTGACCTAAAAACCTAAAATGCGTTGTTGTCTTTGGACAACTTTTATGAACTTTTTTGATCCACTTCAAATGTTGACTACTGTAGCTATAGGTTGTATTTTCAAAACAAGACATTTATAGCAGATGAATCTGGAAAAAACGAACAAAAAAAACAATACTCTACGGTCTTCCCAGCTGATGCTGTAAAAACTAAGATGTTTTAAAACACTGCGTTAAAATGTTATTGATTTCCTAAAATTAATTCCTAAAACAACAAAATACTCCCTTCTCTACCTTTAGCATTATTGGACAGATTGCAGGACTATCATCTGTATTATACAAAATAAACCACAAGGGGCCAGGATTTCTCAGTTTGCAACAACTGAAGACTAGAGAATGTAAATCAGAGATGGCTTTAGTAGTTTGATAACATTTAGAGAGTCAGACAATTTTAACGAAAGACATTTATTTCAATACTTAAAACGCATATGTAATGACAGAAAAAAAGCTTTATAAAAAAAAATATTTAAAAATGCTCTCATTATGTATCATTTGCTATACTTGTGTGAATATACTGGATAAAATAGGCCTATTATACACATTAATAATAAAATAAGCTTTTTTTAAAAAAAATAAAATAAAAAAAAGATACCTCCAACACCTTTACATGAGCTAACTCCCAGTCCTTAACTGAGCAATGGCTTTAGCTTTTTATTTCCTTCGTGTTCATTTTGTCACTGTGTAAATAATAAAGACATAATTAATGAAGTACCTTAACTTGAATAGTCAGAGCAAAATCTCGTATACTTCAGTAGAAATATTTCACTTAGAACAAGTTTACACATATAAACTGTAAAGTACTACAGGTAGATATTACGTGACATGAATCACCGGCTGGTTCTGTTGCTCAAGAGTTTTGCTGCTCGTCCAAGTCACATCAAAAGCTGACGAACTCTTGAGCAACAGAGAATCACATGCACTTTATTATAGCTGTAGTAAATGTCCTTGTTGTAATATTATTGCACTGCAACTGAAACACTGAAATTGCTCTTTATTGATACAAAAACTGCTACACTGTTATGTTAGTATCTGGATAGCCTACTATTATTAGTTCTTAGTTTAATTTTTATATTTTCTGTTTTAATTTTAGTTACTGAGTGTATTGTCATTATTATTATTATTTAATATGTGTGTATAGCTTTTTATACATTTTTATTTCAATTTATATCAGTACATCAAAGTACGCAAAAATAAAATGCAAAATGCTGCCTTAGCAACTAGCTGAAATGCAATAAGCTTTTCACAGATACAAGTCAACATGTGGGTGGTCTGGCAACAGGTTTATTTACATAACTACCATTTCTAGTTCATTCTGTTTCTAGTTAATTCATTGCTTTCAGCCTGGCTCAGAACAAATATCAAGGGAAGTGTAGATTTCCAAAGAATGTCCTTTGATTACAGTTTGAACAAATTCCATAACATCAATATTAAATTAATATATTAAAAACAGCAAAGATAGCATCATAAAAAAATAATACAGTCAGAAAACCTTTTAAAGAACATTCTTTCTGCTTGATCAGACACTTGATGGCTATAGCAAATAGCAGGTTTAGTTGTCTGTAGTATCTCTGCAGAGTCATTGCCACCAACACATGAACAGAGGGTCTTTGTTTTCTTCTGTCTCGTTCCTTCTTTCCCGTCACGGTTAACAAAGCAATAGTGATTTTGGCAAGAGACCCAGTGCTCATAGCTTTCTGTTGGATTTTTTAGACTGTTTGCAAATGCTTCTTTAATAATGCAACCCAGGTGAATTGAACACCTCAGCTGTAAATATCACTTATAATATTTAAGCTCAGTTGTGATTTTTTGTTTTTTTAAAGCTGGCCTACTTTTAACTTTTACCCTAAATTACCACAGACAGGATTTCACAGAAACTTTTAAGGTAAACCTTTGGACATTTAAGGCGAAATGATCTGAATTAAAAGTACTGGTTTTGGTTAACAGCTTGATTGGAGCTGGCTGGCATCAAGCCCGAGGGACAAACTGTAGGTCAATAGGTTTGGAGGGAATGAGCAGGGTTCTGGTTTTGGGCTGTATGGATGGGGCTCCCTCCTCCGTTCTGACCTCATAGTGTTGCATCAGCTGTGGGGTAAAAGAGCAAAGGGTTAAATGAATGAGAGCACGAGAGAGATAACGATAGTGAGGTAACTGAAGTTTAAACAGCAACTTCAAAGTTTGTACGCACGTGACAATGTAGTTCTTAGAAAACAGACTGAAATTTTATTAAAAACTGTGATTTAAAGGTTTCTTTAAAGTTAAAGAAAACTAGTTTGAGAGACAAATCTAAATTGTTCATATATGGAATTTCTTTAACAAATCTTGTTCATATATGGAATTTCTTTAACAAATTTAATTGTCATATTTTTAAATTAATGGGCTGATCAGATGAAGGAAAACTAAACTAAATATCAGATTTGATTAGTGTAATTTTCTTCATCACTACATAACTCCCATATTGTCATTTGTGATTTCATATTTTTTGTGACTTTTATTCTAAAAAGTGTAAAATAATAAAAAATGAGTAGGCGTGTCCATACTTTGCAGACTAGCAAAGAACAATGAAAGCTAAAGCAATAGGCCCGGGTATTGAAATTGAACAAAATTTACAAGCTTTTGGTTTGATTTTGAGTCAGTTTGATATAGATTAATTTCTAATTTTATCAGGTACAGTACATGTCAATTTTTCTTAAAAGAAAACGTAAAAAGAAATCTCAACTAATGCTGTAAATTATACAGGGGAAGCCTGTCAGTTGCTACTATAAAATGAATGGTTACAATGAACAACATATTCCAAATTCAATTGCAATTTTTTAGATCAACAAACAAACCAACACTTAAACTGAGTTGTGTACAAACATTTAAACTGTACATAAGGCAGTTTTTATATAAACCTTTTAATACATGTTTCTACTCCAATTAATTGTTAAAAAATGAACATTTAAATGGAGGATGTTCTAAAAATGATTTGATGACAGATTTATTCTTTCGTACCATATATAAGACAGTGATTATGTAATATAGTGCAAATATTCAGCAAAATGCTCCTCTCTAGAGTAATTTAGAGTAACTCAGGCTTTCCTGAGGTAAATGTAACATTACAAAACATTGTTTACAAGCTGTTTTATTGACCGCTGTTGAAACACTGATTAAGCGATTACATGAGACATGATACATTTCAGTGAGTTATACTGTACTTTCAACACACTTCTGATGTTTATTCATGTTTATTTCATGCTATAACTAGTACTAAAGAGGATTGATGTGCACTTGCCATTTGAACTGAGGCACCTACAGCAATGTCACACCATAAGTGTGTCAAAATTTTGTTTGAATTTTATAAAATCAACTTTTGGAAGTATGTTTATCAGACTTTGGATGTATATTTAGGGATCAAAATGACGATTGATGGAAAACAACTAATCAATATTGTCAACCAGGGAAAGAGTAAGATTGATTTTTTTCTTAGGTTTTGTTCTTTATTTAACAGAATATTTTGACTAATGGGTGTGAAATTGAGCTTGCAGATAGTGTGAAAGCGCCACTTACTCTACTTAGGGCAAAGTACATCTCCAGCTCTGCGACCCTCTTCCCCACGCAGGCCCGAACACCAACCCCAAATGGGACAGAACTGTAGGGGTGATGCTGAGAGCGTGACGGGCTGTCTCTCAACCAGCGGTCTGGAACAAAACGCTCCGGTTCAGGGAAATTACTCTCATCGTGACTAACAGCGTAGTGACAGAGATGGAACTGTGTCTGTGAAGAGAGAAAGAGAGAGAAAACCCATGAAGACTAGAGTAAGGAGAGGTTTATTATTAGACGTTTTAATATAACACTGAGCTGTGCGTGTGTCTGTGTGGTTACCTTCTTAGGGAACCAATAATTATCCACAATTACTTCTGAATCCACAGTCAGGCGTCCATTACCAGGGACAACAGGATACATCCTATGATTAAAAAGCAGCATATTGTGAGAAAATACATTTTAATTTATCTAAAGTGCTGTCAAAGGTACTAAATATTGAAACGAGTTTCTTAATGCAGTGAATCATTTTTATAAACAGTATTTTTAAATATGCGTTTAAACTAATGATTAAGATGTAAACTGTGTCACAAATTGTACTGTATCCTAAGGTATTTGCCAGTATCTTTTTAAAGGGTCATAACGTTAGAACCGAACATATATTATTTTTAACTGTTTTAGAGGCACATTTCAATTAGCCGATAAGATTTTCTGTTTATATTCTGTCGGAAATGGGACTTTTTTAATAAGACATTAAAGGTCATTGCACACATAGTCCGAAATTTTCGCACGATAAAAAATGAATACAACCTCATGTTGTGTCAATCACGTTTACACACTCCGAAACTTTCGTCCGTCATAAATTTTTTTGGATCAGGTTCGATTTTCTGCATTTTCGCATTCAATGAATTCGCATTCAAACAATGTTCTGATCAGAACAGAAGTTCACTGCAAATTCATTGTTTCTCTAAAAGAAATCTGCATGTTTAATCACTGTAAAGGACATTATTGATGATGTGAGATGTTTGTTTAAATAAGTACTGAGCAAAGGTTATTGTTCGCAGTGTAAAATGAGTGAGGTTTGGCCACTCCTGCATAATGTGGCAAACAAATGACCTCTTCCACCCCTTTCAAGATAGAATAGCACTGTTTTCAAAGTGTTTAGGGGTGGACTATGATGGATTTCCCTCACCTGAGAGTTTCTTTGATGACAGCCTTCATGTAGGGCATCCTTGTCAGGTGTTCTGCAGTCGGCAGCTCTTTATTCGGACACACAGATGCGATCTCATTATAGAGGCGGTTCTGTGCTTCTGCATCTCGTGCAAGGTGGTACAAGGTCCATGATAAAGTGTTAGACGTCTTTCAAGGACAAAGAAAATAGGTTTATCAAATTATGCATTTACAGATCTCAGCTGATGTCAACATACAGACACCTGATTGGCAAAGTAAATTATGCCCAGAAGGTGAGGGGGCGGGGTTTTCTCAAATCTGCAGCTATACGTCACAGAAACAGGTTAAGATATCAGCAATGAATGCTGCTTAGCAGGTTATCGACCCTGTGTTGCTAAATGTGGGACATAATTTAGCTGAACACTCTGGAAATCTGATAAACAGCGGCCTTGACGGACCTTGAGAGACCTTGACAGACAGAGATTAGGAACATAGTACAGCATGCTAAAGGTTATTATCCGTTAGGGATGGATAAGACCGTCAACACATTCTGTCTGTGAAACAATAGTGGGACACGTTTAACGTTAATCTGGTGGATTACATCTGTGGTTTTCCCCTGTGTGGACTCACCTTGACCACAATTGATTAAAAGTAACTACAAGGACAGGTCAGAAAGTGAAGTTTGTCTTTGTGGATACCACTTGTTACAATAGAATTTCTAATAGAATACAATTGCATTGAATGTTTTTAGTTGACTCCAGTGGCCAAAAGCGACCAAATAATGTATGTATCTGTATAGAAGAAGACGGATGCTTTTAGCCATCAGAATTTTAGTAGAAAGTAATTTTGGTCATGACAATTAAGGTGCGTCCAGTTAAAGTAGTTCTGCTTTTTTAAAAACGTGTGAACAAGATCATATCCTATGGTATATCAGGGGTGTCAAACCCTGCTCTAGAGGGACTCATTCAAGCAGAGTTTACAGTCTTCAGAATCTCTAGAACGTGTATGTTGAGGGCTAAACTCTCCATGAGAAGGATTGGATACCTCATGTAATTCTGACCTGGGTCTGATGGACCCTAATCATACAGGACAGACTTTGTTAAGAACAACTAGTTAGTCAGAAAAACCACCAACTAGTACATTTTGAAAATATGCAGTTTTATACATCCCTACCCTTGTGAAAATGAAGTGTGCTTAACTGCATTGAATATGCACTTGTAGTGTACTGCAAATCTTAAAAGTATGCATTTTGAAAAAAGTGTACTTGCAGATTTTAACGGCGACAAGACAATGTTTCATAGCACTTGCACTGTAATAATGTCAAATTAAGTTTTACTTTAAAGTACATTTTAAACCATTACATTTTCATAATCTTATGTGTTTCGTGCTTTAAAAAACTAGACTTTTATGATGACATACATGTAAAGTACTTGATTATAATCTTAACTGTAGGGTTTTATTTGGTATTACATTTCAAGTTGATTTTACATGCAGTAAATTGCAACTTTATCATTGCAAATGCATAATTACCAATATATTTTAATACAGGACATACAAGTTTCAATAGAAATTTTAGTTTACTATAATATATTTCAAAGACTTATAAAATTCAGAATTATAAAATTACATATAAAAATGTACTCAAGTCTAACTTAAGGGGTTCAAAAAAGCACTCTTACAGTTTAAATTGCATTTAATATATATTTGAATAATAATACATTTTCACTTAATTGTAGTAAACATGCAATTAACTGTCTGAAAACATTACATTCAGTTGGCACAAGTATATTATTTATGTAATAATTAGTCTCTTTAAAAGTATGTTATAGTGTTCTTCTTTTTCACAAGGAAAGTATCAGTTTGGGATGCAACAATATATAAAAAAAAAAATTGTGCCTTTGTGTTTCTCTCATGTTCCTCCCTTTCTCAGGAACTTAACTTCTCTCTTGTTTTCTGCAGGTACATTTAGAAAACACCCAGTTGTCAAAACAACTGAACCAGTGGTGCATGATATTGTTTTTTTGGAACATGATTAATTTGTGACTGACAGCAAATCACGTTGCTTAATGTGCTTCCTCTTCAGCTGGTTCCAGATGAAAATAAACACACGTTCTCACCGTATCCACGCCTCCCAGCAGAAGTTCAGTCAGGCTGATGTACACCTCTCCTAAGCTGAGTTTATTGCTGGACAGCAGGTAGGTGAGATACATGCCCTCCACCTCCTCTCCACGCTCAACCTGATCATGTATCGCCTTCACCTTCTTATCAATCAGACGCCGGGCTGGACAAAGGTACAACAAAGAAAGGACAATCAGTTATGCTACTGTGCACAACCATTCAAAAGTCTGGGTTAAGATTTTTTTTAAAGCAATTAATCAAGGATGCAAATTTTCTATATAACACACACAGACACATAATATATATAAATAAATAAATATATAAATTCAATAATAAAAAAACACTAATAACCAATATGGTAATGATATATTGTGCATCCCTAATGCAGACATTAAACTTTAGCATACCTACGTCATACAAGTCATCCCATGCCTGGACAAACCGTTTCCAGAACGGAAAGATGTGACGGGTCCAGCGTGGGAAAAAAAGTACTGTCTCTGACAGTGCCAACATGTCATTAACAGCAGATATGAACTGCAGAGTGTCTGTGGGAATTTCCTCCTGTAAACAGCCTAACCGAGTTTCGAACAGGATCGAGGAGATTCCTGAACAGCAGGAAAGAAAAACCACAATCAAAATAGAAATCCTAGACTTCACAAGAGTATGGTGCTGTTTGTTCAAACATTACTGTGAAGACTTCCAGGATATTGTTACCATTCTGTATCCATACACACCCTCAAAGCCAAATTTGTAGAGCTCAGAGGCGAGGTCCTTGACGGTGGCCTGGTCTGGACTGCGCAGACGCAGGAGTTCCACACGCTGTAGGAGATCAGACACAACCTCGTGAATGATGGGTGCATATGCTGCTACTTCCTTCAGTTTAAGCATCTTAGGGTTCAGAGCACTGCGAATGCGATACCACTCAGGGCCTGTGCTGAAAAACAGAGAAAAAAAAGGAGTATTTTTTTCAAATATTTGATTTGATCAAATATTGGCATTAAAAAAATACATTACCATCTCAAAGTTTGGGGTCTTTCTATTGAAAGTTTTGGGGTCAGTTTTTAAATTAAGTATCTTGCTCTCATTTATTTGATCAACAATACAGTAAACAAAATTATAATGTAAAATATTATTACAGTTTAAAATAACTATTTTCTATTTTAATATATTTTAAAATGTGATTTTATGGCAAAGTTGAATTTTATCAGCCATTGAGATTTTTTGTTTAAGAAACATTTCTTATTGTTATCAATATTGAAAACAGTTGTGCTACTTCATTTTTTTTTGATGATGCATGATGCATTCTTTTAGTATTCTTTGCTCAAAATAAAGTCCAAAAGAAGAGCATTTATTTGAAATAAAAAAGGATTATTCATTTCTTTACTGTCACTTTTGATCAATTTAATCCTTGCTGAATTAAAACAAATCTTTTTTTTTTTAAGTCACCAGACATTTTTATGGTAGTGTAGTCCACTCCAAAAATGAAACTTTTGTCATAATTTATTGGAAGAGTTCAGATGCAAAAGCCCCCAAGTGCCATCTGAGAAAGAACCTATTCATTGCCATTAAAGTGAAATTACTGAACCTACACATAGGAGCCTGAGAAAAATGCTCATTTTAGAATATAATTTCAGACGCCACTTAGTGTTTTTTGCATCTGAACTCTTTATTTATTATAAATGTCATGCCAAACCCATATGACCTTTTTTCATTCATGGAACACCAAAGGTGAAATTTTGAAGGAATTTCTGGCTAAACATGTCAATAGCATATCAGTAAGTATGTTAAGTAAAGGACTGGGGCTGTCAAACTCCAAAATGACAATCAATCACTTAAACCAAAATGCAGTTAATCTTGAGGTCCACCATTCATGGCAATCATATCTTTTCAATGAATCATTTGATACAATTCACAATAGTGCTCTGGATGATTTGTATAGAATAGAATTGATCTGGTAAGTTCAACTCAGCCTCACAGAGGTAAAGATTATCATGGAATAATCTTACATTTAGTACTGTTTGGCACACAGAGCTATTGTTTTGCTTGGACGATGTGGTGTAAAGAGTCATAAAGGTTGATTTTATCATACTTTTACGGTGCTTTTGCATCCTCTTGAAGATTGAGAGCTCCAGAAAAAATAAAGTCATACAGGTTTGGCACAGCAGACGAGAGGTGCTTACTCTACATGAATTCCATACGCCTGTCCTCTCATGTCTCTGTATTCTTTCCAGTGAGGCAGATCAGTCCGCACTGGGTACCGGCCCTCCTGTCGGATCACCTGTGCAAGCAGTTCAGCCGTCGCCACATTTACCACATCAAACGGCCCAAAGCGTGACCGCCAGATCGGACCATACAGGCGCTTATGCTCCACCTGCACAATAGACATGGGGGGGGGGGATCATTGTGTGTGTGTGTATTGGCAATTATTTATCATACACAACAGGCCATTTAGCTACTTACAATACAGATAATAAATGGACTCTCCTCCCTGGAGTAACAAGGTTAAATATGAGTTGTGTTATTTTGTAAAATTGCCATTTTTGTTTAACGCAGTGATTCTAAACTAGGGGACCAGGGCCCTCCAGAGGGCCTCAGCAAACTCCAAAGGAGACCTCAAGATGACTTAAAGGAATAGTTCACCCAAAAAATGAAAATGTACTCACCCTAAGGCCATCCAAGATGTAGATGAGTTTGTTTCTTCAATGAAAGCAATATTATGGATAGAGGACTTATATTTTAGCTGAAAGCAATGGTTTGAAGTTATAAATGTCTTAATGATGGATTTGTTTATTACAAACCAAAATTTAGAAGACCCAAAAAGATCATAAAGTTGTTGTAAAATTAATCCATATGAATTGTGCAGTTTAGTCAGGGTCTTTTGAAAAGATACAATCAATTTATAATGAACAGATATTAACACATGAACACACACATAAAGCTTCCATGTTTACAACATGTGATGTTCTCTATGTGCGTGTGTAGATCATGGTTGAAATGAAAAGACAAACATAAATTAAATCTGTTCATCATTTAAAACAATTGCATCTCTTCACAGGACTGGGATTAAACTGCTAGATTCATATGGACTTATTTTACAAAGACCTTTTTGGATCTTCTAAGTTTGAATTATCTGGACATTCCATGGAGGGACAGAAACCTCTCAGGTTTCATTAAATCAATCTCAATTTGTGTTTTGAAGATTAACCACATGTTTGGAATGACATGAGGGCGAGTAAATGATGACAGAATTGTAATTTCTGGATGAACTATCCCTTTCAAGCTGATTTATACATCATTAGCAGCACAAACACTGGTTGGACATACAGTTGGGAGAATTAGTTAAACCAGAACTTGACATGTCAAGTCCCTCAAACAAACAAAAGTGATGTTTTGACAGAACAGCCTCCGAGTTTTCTGATTGGCCAAATTGTGTGGGCCGCATTGAACTTCCTTTTGCTGTTTACAGGGACTGACACACAGAGATAAGTGTGATTTTTATCTGGCAGTAGGGTCATTTTATCAAGGGTAGCATTCCATAAACAATATTTTACAGCAACTGTTCTTTGACACAATGGTGATTCAGATTCTGTCATCCCAATGTCTACAACCTTTGGAACACAGGCTACTGGACAACACATCACCCCCTACTAAATGTGCTCAGACATCTGCCCTATAAATCTCCACAAGTATGGCAAGCTGTTTTAACCTTTATTCCCTTTATCTACCAATTGTATTAATTCCTACCAAGTAATCCAGAGATGCTAGTACTTGCTACTAGCCACTATAGTACATGTTACTATAGTCTAGAAAATATAAATACTTTTGTTTATGCCAGCCAGTAACTATAGTCATTAGTATATATATCACTGCTTTTTTAGGACTTAAATAACAGAAATCAGTAGGAATTTATTAGACAATATTTTTTATACAATTTATAGCTTTTAATTTTTTTTTAATGTTTTTAATAAAATGGTATAGTAGCCACCCTGACTAGTCGTTGCAAATATATAAAGCTATTTAATATAAAAAGCAACTGTAACTAGTAGTGAGACATGCTAAAAGTAACAATTTGGATGCTAATGCTAAAAAAGGTAAATTAATATTTAACTATCTAATATCTATTACAGCCTCAATAAATACTAGAAACTATTGGAATAGATGATTAACTAAGCTAATAAATTCTAATAGCTAATTATGTACTAGTGTTTTGGCAATTTTCCATTTCAATGAAGGTAAGACAAAAGTCTTTTGAAGATTTATTGCAAGAAAAGGTCTACAGTCATAACAGTCATTCAAGCTGGCTGCAGAGCGAGACAAAAGAAGGAACACTTTGACTCAGTATTTATACTCCACTTCTACTTCTACTAGAAAGAAGCTAAGATGTAGGGTCTCTAAAATAACACTCCTTTTTTCAGGTTTCACACTTTGCACACAAACATTTCCTGTTGGTCTTTTAGCACATCAAAATAACTCAATCATACTGATGAAGCATTCAGAAAGCTTAAAGAACACTGTTTAGTAAAGCAAATAATAATAAAATAATACAATTTCACTCACAACTAGCAAAACTAGAAAAATTTACAGAAACAACTGGAATGCACATTTGTTGGAAATTAATTGCTGATATCTGAACCACAGAAGACCATAACATGATAAGTACTAGGAGGACTGTTCATGGAATAATAAAAAATAATAATTACAAATAGCTAGCCTACTAGTGAAACTGGAAAAGATATTAGTCACATTTAAATTACTAACATACATTTATATATTAGTTAGATTTAAGGAATACATACTAAAAAGGTCTTTCCATACTGATTTCACATTCCAGAGATATCAGCTGTCAGCAGGGGGCCATGAAGAGATTTAAGGGGGTATGCAAGACAGAAATTTGGGCCCCCTTCTTCCAGATGATTTTTTTCTTTTCTTTTAACGTTTAATAAGAAATTGAAAGAAATGGAATAAGTATAAGAAATTTAAATAATTTATCTGTTACTATTTATATTATTTCAAGTAACATTGAAATATTTTATTTCAAGTAGCCTAACTTTGTTGTAAAAAAAAGTTATAATTGTTTTTGACCCGTTATCTCGTATTATAATAAATAAGCTTAAATAACACCAAAATTATATACCAGTTAAATTTTACAATTCACGATTCCTATTTCAATACCACAGCCAAAACTACTAGCCTAACAAATATAAAGTTCAAGCTAGGGCTACCAATAACGACTATTTATTTCGATTAATCTAAACGTTTAATTTCCCACAAAGAAATCAACAATTTTACTTTAAAATATTTTATTAAACCAAATTAAATCCAAATTTCTATGAAATCCTTTTTTAAAGCAAAAGTAAAGTGCAACAGAGTTCAAGAAGCAAGTGTCCATCTCATCTCAGTCCAAATCACTGAAATCAGTTCAGTATTATAGTGTAAGAATGACAACATATCCACGTGTTCTAGTCTAATAATACAATTATAATCAGTATTTTAAATAGAGTATTTACCAGAAATATTATTTACCAGAATTTATTTAGGTGAAAAATGTAAATGTGCAGTATTTCTGGAGAAAAAAATAAAAATATATATGTTTTTTTAATATAAAATCAATTAATTGGAGATGCTTTTGATTATTAAAATTTAATGGAACCATTAAAATGGAATCCAGAAAATAATGGAAAACAGAATTTGGTACAGATAAAACTGTAAAACTCAATTAATTAGACAGGCTTAATTTAACCATTAAAACAGAGTATAGAAAAATGAAAATGGAAAAAACTGAATTTAGAAATAAAACGGATTTCATTGGGCCCTATAATTATAATAATTTTTTGAACAATAGCAGTAAACAATAGCTTTTAAAATGACAAAATAGGCTACATAATAGCAATGATGCAATAATAATTAGTTCAAATAAAGTATCAAAAGCAAGAAATCATATGGTTTTATTGAACAAAACTGTTAAAATACATAATGTATTATAAACAATAGAGCTAATGTAGATAACGCATAACAACAAAGGCCTGCAGGGGGCGCCGACAGCCTGATGATTATTTTTAAACATTACTGCGCGATCTAATCCTTGTTTAATATTGACCAAGCACCATTTAATTCAAATGTCCACTTAATCTTTAATATTTGGTCATTTCTTTAGGACAGAAATGCTATAGCCGCTGTATCGCATATAATTATTTAATTAAATCATAGCGTTGGTGAATTCACAAATATGCTTAATTATGATTTTTAAATGGGTTTAATATATCACACAGCCTTGAAAAATAGTCTAATAATGTGTTTTATGGATTCTCGTCCTGAAATGCGCCACTTCTGGTATTTTGCAGTTAACGTTAGTCGACGCGAGCAAAATTAAGTAGATGATTTTTAAAAATCTACTAGTCGACTAAAATCGACGAATCGCGACAGCCCTAGTTCAAACATTATTAAAGACAAGTGAACAGTCAGTAAATTAAGAAGAACAAATGAACAAATTACAAGCAATAGCACAAATAAATAAATAGAACAAAGATACAAATTAAAGATGTTTTGGGTTTTTAGATTTGTAGGTGTTCAAGTACAGAAACTAAATAATCAAATGTAAAATAACATTGCATATTCTTCACTGTATAAATGGAATAGGCTATAGATTAATCATAAGTTATTCAGTCAAGAGCAGTGAGTTCGTTTCGATAGGACACAGTGGTGTCACGGTTCGGTTTTCGATACAGCGAAAAGAACGAAATGCCAGAGAAATTTCCTTGTTTTTACCTTTTTTTTTTTTATTTATTAAAACTAACATACATTTTTTATTTATTTTTTTACTTTGAACAATGCAGTGTGCCGAACAGTCTCATCTCAGATCAGCTGCAGGAGTCGGATTTCATTTATCATGTGAGGAGAGTGAGGTGAGAAAGACAAGAAAGTTGGCGAAAGATTTAGTTTCGAAACGAAATACAAAAGCGCCTGCTTTAAAAATATTTCAGACTTTGGAAGGCCTTTTGACTTTTGCCGTTTATCTAAGATGATTTTGGAAGCTTTTTTAATATTCATTTCTTATTTATTTGGTTCCACCAAATAAATTTGTTAATGATATTTGCTGATTTTCAGTGTTTTATATTTAAACTTTGTGTAAGTTATTTATTTTATATTAGGCCTGATAGCATGGTGTTTGTATTCGCTTTAATATATTAAACATTCTACGTTAAACATTCTGTGTAAACATTCTATGTTTAATATAGCCTAAGTGAGTTTGTCGTAGGCCTACTGTTTTGTTGTTGCAGCTAATTCGAAAGTGAAAGTAAAATGCGCACATGCATTTAAAGCGAATAAAAGCGAGTAAAATAAGGAAAACTCGGGGCTGGGAGGGCCAGACATCACGTTGCCTGTTACATCGTTTGGGCTGCCTTGTTGAGGATTTTAAATTGTCAGAAAATAAATGTTTTTGAGGCGGCCAAGATGGGTATTTTGACACTTTTGTATTCCACGCTGTGTGGAGTCACTTCGAAGATTTTACATATCAGTAGTTCTTGGTCACTGGCTAAACATGACAGAAAGCTGCAGAAGGGAGTCAGGGAGAGACAGTGGTGTTGTTTTACGGTGTATTACAGTGACAGCTCTACAAGCTAAACATAAGGGGTCGTACAATACTGTAAATATTTAAAAACTTTGCTCTCTTTCTCCTCATCTTCGTCCTCCTTATAGCCTGCTCGCGAATTTGCTGGCTTTCGTGGCACATCAGCTTATAAATGAAAGAGTAAATGTGTAAAATTTGGGTAAACTATTCAAATTCAGTGGCCTCCATGTTTACTTCCGTGACAGCGCTCTTCATGCCGTCTTGTTGTTCTTTTGTGCATGTGGGTCAATTCAAGAATGTCATTCATTCACAATGAAATTTGTTCACATTTAATAAAAAATATTATGAACAGCCATACAAAAAAATTGCCAAATTGGCAAGGTGTATCTGTCCTTTAAAGTGCTAGAAGACGCGCTCAAATAAAAAAATAACCAAAGTCGTAATTTGGGGCCCCCTAGCGGCCTGGGCCAATATGCCTGGCACTCTGCATCCCCCTTAACGGCGCCCCTGGCTGTCAGCATCAGGCAGGAATTCCCCGAGTCTAAAGAAGCCTAGATTATTTAATGCTTGTTGAACATCATAAAAATGTTCTGTAAAAAATCAGTTCCTGCTCGAGTAGTAAGCAAACACTTTGCTTTATATAGTTTCATATAGCCTGCAGACTGTCTATATACATATACATATATAAAAAAAACCTTAGTTTTGCACAAAATGTGTCTTACCTGCATTGCATGACTTTTATCCGCGTATCCTTTAATGAAGAGCCAGTACGCAGTTGTGGCCAGACTGGGTCCCGGTAGATCATCTATGGTTTTGTAGTTTCCAGTGATCGATGTTGCGCTGTGCAAATCTACATCGCCTGCTTGAGACTTCAGGGTTCGCGCTATGAATTCATAAAATGGCGCATATGTTTTGCCAACCTGAGCTGCGAGACGATCAGCTTTTACAAGAGAAGACAACATGCTGACTGGCGTCTGTCGAACTTGGCATCTGAAACTCTAGACGACAGCATACTAAGATGTTTCGTGTCAAACCCTGGGCGGGATTCATGGTGTCTCAATACCTAGTGAACTGCCTACATAGACAACACTGCCACGTATCAAACCAAATCTCCTATGATGCTCAACAAAGCTATCTAGGTGAACGGTTCACTGTGTTTTGAGACACAGCCCGGAACGGTTTGACACAATGTAACTGTCACACATGAAAAACACGGCGTTACTGTTTAGTCACTTGTATATAGGTATATACTAGAGTGTTTTATTTCTTACAGCTAAAACAAAAGTTTTTTTTTTAAGAAAAAAAGAAATTATTACTTTTATTCAGCAAATATACATTAAATTAATCAAAAGTGACATTAAAGACATTCATACTTTTGTATTTTAAACAAATGCTATCTTTTGAACTTTCTATTCATCAAAGAATCCTGAAAAACTTGTAGCACAGCTTCCACAAAAATATTAAGCACAACTGTTTTCAACATTCAAAACAATTAAGAAAAAAAAAAACGTTTCTTGAGCACCAAATCAGCTTTACAATGATACCTGGGTGGGTATAAGGGACTTCTTTCAGAAACGGATACAAATGAAAATAACTCTCAGAACACAAACTTATGCACGCTATATGGCTACAAGGTAAACATATATATTTTTTGGAATTAAAAATAAGGAGATAAGCAATTTGAAAGATAATTGCATAGCTATTGCACTCGCAGAGCAATTTCTAGCTGTAAAAATATTAATACATAAAAATACATGACTAAGATGCACTGTATTTCAAAAAATCAATAGCACCATGAAATGTGAAATAAATATCTTTATTTATTTTCATCATCATTAGCAACACTTTACAAAGTGCCAGCCGTCATAGACAATCTCATAATGTCATCCTGCAAACAGGCCGATCAGTCCTGCCATCAGCAGATCACAGAGCCCCGGTGGGCCTTTATGATGCCAATCATGCTTAGAATTTGGAGTTAAAAAAACAGAGAAAATAAAAATATATATATAAAAAAAATATGCGTACCACTGATATACAGATTTGATATAAACAGGCTTATTGGTCACAAACCAAATTGAATTATAAACATGGCTTTTCTCATACAATAGACAAAGAGGACAAACAACAGATATAAGTTCTGTACCAGATAAAGTGTACTGTCTAAAAAAAATGTACATTTCATTTCAGAGTTCTAAACTTCTTTTGTTTTTGTCTTTTTTTTCTTTCTTTTCTGTTATCAGTTATACAAGGCGCACGGCATTGAATGCGCTGGCAATAATCTCACTCAACCGGCACAGAAAAGAAGTCTCTTTGAAACACAGACAGTCAAACACACTCAGACGATACAACACTCACACAAACAAATACAAAGTGCATTCATGACCCTGGAGTGGCAGCAGTGGCGTGTTTCACTGACGAATCCAGCCTGTTAATGGAAAACTTCCTGTAATAACTTTCATAAATAATGCATTCTGCAGCTATGGAACTCTATTCTTAAACTGGAGAGATATTTCGAAGAAAAAAAAAAATCCAACAATTTATATACAGGCAAATAGTTGAATGATGCCACCTAGTGGAGAAAAAAAATCTGACATTACATTCCAGTAGGAAGATTCTCAATTTGCTTTACAACAAACTCAGGCCAGGATATCAGTCATGCTGGTCCAAGTCAGTTTCTTTGGCACCAGTCAGCATTTAGACGTTCGGCTCTCATTTTCAAACTGAATTTACAAAAACCAGCCATCATTCGTCTGTTAATTTCACAAGTGTGTTTGAGGAACGAGTTGCGGCATAACAGTGGCAGTGAATTTACCACAGACGAGAGCAGACTTTACATCAGTGAGTGACCATGTGACCGACCTAACCAACAAGGCTGGTAACCAGGGCAACCGTTTTATCTCATATCCGCATGAACAGAAAACAAGCATTCAGACTCACACGAGATCACACATCGCTTACAAACACACACACAGAATGACTGACGAACACTGGCAAAAGTATTAAAATCAGTGTAAAAATCATGGTCTCAAAATGTGCAAACATTTCAGCATCAAAAAGAAAGTTTTAACAGTACATACATTACAAACATACACTGCCTACGTTTCGTGTAGTATGTCTGTACACCATCCTAACGAGTAATGCTTAAATGAAAATAAATGTGGCTTTAGTTCTACGAACTGGCACTTTAAAACTCTACAGACCAGAAATTTTGCTCATTATACTGGTGCGGAGAAATTCCTTCAAATACTGCCACAGCAACACAGGGTTGGCAACGGTGGGCCCAAATCACATGGCATTATACAAGAAAGACGTTAAAAAACAGCTGCAAGGGGCAAGAGCAAACAAAGTGGGCCTGCCCATGTTTAAATGACTGAAGGGGGCCTCGGATAGAGAACTGCTAATACAGTAGGTCTATTGTGTGAGCGGGTCTTCCATGTCCTTCACTCCCAGATATCATGATCCGGAACAGCCGCATGAAATCATTCCTAACTAACTCTACACAATGGAGGTAGACTTTCTAAGTCACCAACAAAAAACTGTAAACGTTTGCTTGGAGTGTAATCGTACCATCTGAAAAACGAGTACCACATGCAGTCTCATTGCTATAGTTACTCTTACTGACAGCAAAAAGCTAGTTTCTCTCATGTTATCACAATCTATCGGCCCGGGGTTGTTTACATTGCTAGTCACAGCGTTCACACAGGACGAGTTCTTGCACTGAAACAGCTAGACTGATCACATTTGAAAACAATGTTTATAGATGTGTTCATTTGTTCATTGTTTTAAAATTAACAATGAGCAGCGGACACATGGGTCAATGATATATAATAGCATTCGTGATTCTTAAAGTATGTTTTGTTCTCATGGTGGTTTCATATGAGTTAGTGTTTAATGACTTTAAAAATGGTGTAACCAATAACATTACTTGAATACAATTGAGTGTACATTTTAATCATTATTTAAAAAAAAAAATACTTTTAAGTAAAAAAAAAAAATATATGTATATATATATATATATTTTACATTTTTATTAATTAAATTAAATGTAGTCTTTTTTTTTTGGGGGGGGGGGGGGGAATACTAACACTGCATGACATTTTACAACCTAAACTAACCAGTCATAAAAATATCATAAATTTTATTTATCATAAATATCATAAAATGTCATACATTTTCTAATATTTTAAGAAATTAGGGTTTGCAGGGGCCCTGTATGAGAGTATAATTTCCTGATTTAAGTTTTTTTCTTACGACTATCAGCTTGATAGTTTTAGCTAGAATTTGATTTAGCAAACAACAGTTCAAAAATTAAAAATGTTGTTTTGGTAATGTTTACTTAAAAGTCTAATAATAAATAATTAAAAATAATTGTTTTTATCTTCATCTTCAGTCAAATTACTTAAGTTTTTCTTTTTTAATTTTTTATTGAAGCTTTTTTCTTCATTATGATATCAGGACAGTTATTACCCTGACATATTTATTATGCTCCAAATGCTTTTTTTGTTTTTTGAAAATAAAATATGATTATGGCATACTGTCATTGACCCACATGTGCAAAAAAAATCAACAATTCTCAGAGAGAGAACACAAGAACGTGTCCTGTGTGAACGGACCACAAGTATGAAGCTTATTCTTATTCTCAGGTCACTATAAGTAAGCAATATGAAATCGCTGCTTAAATTTTAATTGTGTTTCCATTCTACGATTATTAAATTAACATAAGCATATGCTAACTCATTAATACCATACTCTCATAATTATGAGAGGGGAAGAATAAATAGCTTTCTAATTAAGAACGGCAGATTGTGACAAGGAATGAAGAAAACAAACCTAATAGATTAAGGAAGGAACGAGGGTAACCCCAAAAGGTACGTTATCACCTACGACTGAAGGCAGGCATTATAGCACTACATGGAGAGATCTCTGAATGAGTCTTGAACAGCAACGTGACCGCTCACTAAAAAGCATTCACTAGCAGAAAGTGTGTAACCAAGTGCTTGACAAAGAGTGTGAACGGGTGAAACGTCCTGTCCCAAGGCATCGTGGGATAGCGAGGTTAATTTATAGGCAAACCGTTAGTACTGTCAAGTGCTGAGTATTGTTAGGATTTGTGAAATTCTGCATATTCTGAAACCTATGGAAATACATTGGAGTGAAGAAGACTTCTGATGAATTGGAACATCAGACATCTGGTATTGAAAATATCAGCAGAACGGATCCAGGTTGTGTAGTCTTCACTAGAAGTGCACTTACAGTGTCAACTTTCATATTGAGAGCAATCCATTTCTCTATTCAACTCTAAAGGTCTTTGCACACGGAGTCCGAAATTTTCGCACGTTAAAAAAATAAATACGACCTTGCGTTGTGTCAATCATGTTTACATACTGCTTTCGAAACATTTGTCCGTCATAAAAAAATTCGGATCAGGTTCGATTTTCTGTGCTTTCGCATTCATAGCAAGCATTTTGATTGAAAAGGATGACGAATACGAAAAAAACACATGAAAATTTCGGACTCTTAGCTTTCTATGTTCGTGAGATCTATACTGGAATCAGAGCTACTCTTACTGTAAAATGTCCAGGCACTAAACCCTGCCTGTGTGGTCCGGGGGTTTTTTTTCTTTTTTTTTTCGCTTTGGTGAGTGAGTGTGTATTCAACCTGCCTACCTGATCAGATTGAAGTGTACGGCACTGTGTTAAGAGAATGCACAGGTGAACCTGACCCAAGATCAGTTTGCCAGGAGAGGGACCAAAGGGGGAAAAGGCAGAGGCTGTTTATGCTGATCTAGAAACAGTGTGAAGAGCCGAACTGTCCTAAATAATTCCTGTACAGACAAAGTCAGAAAGACTTGCGAGTAGCTGTGCATTAAACCTATAAAATTCTAGAAAAATGATCAGACACTTAAGACAGAGCAGAATACAAAAAAAAAAAAGGAAGAAGGAGACTTTGTAAAAAGGCACACAGTAAAAACAGAAACAAAGCAGAAACGGGTACAAGATCCTGACGAATTCTAGAGCTAGAAAGAGCAAATACACTCCGGTATGTGGTTGCGATCAGAAGGTGAGAGAGATTTCAGCAAACCAAACGTTTGTACAGCATAGTGAGTAAATATTCTACAGTAAGATTTTCCATCAGAGTTCATCTACGTGTGTGTATGTTTTATGGTGTGTACGACGTTTAGGACTGTGCAAGAAAATGAGAACTTTTAGAAGCCATGACAGCCGGGTTGGAGAGTCCCATGCATCCTGTCATCTATTCTGTTCCGTTTTATTTTTTCCTTTTACCCTTTAGCAGCGTATTGATGTATCTGCCTTGTTCTGGGGTTGACATTCCAAGATCTTCCTGCATTAACAGAGTGGATCCAGAACCCAACCGGACTCCCCAGAGCAAAGGCTCTCCACAATCATGGGGGATATCAAAACATTAAAAAAAGAATAAAAGAAAGCCTTTAAAAGACAACATCCTCAAGTTTTTGGGGGGTACCGATATCCGTTTAGTCTTTAGGGGTACTTACCCCTGAGTGAAATTAAGGTGCAATGTTTTCGTACGGAATCAAGCTGCTCCAAATCACCGTCCTGCTCCAGCAGAGGTGTTAGATTAGGCCACTGCCCTCTTCGCTCTGGTCCGAGTAGGTGCTCGTAGGCCTGCTGGGAGGAGTCTGAAAAGGGGATGGTCCTACAGACACTTTTGGAAGTCTCTGATTGGTCAGAGATGGAAGGGGGAGTGGCTAGTGGACGAAAGTGTGCCGTAATATGTCCTCAGCAGCTGGACGCTGTTTAGTCTCCACAAAAATCCGTTTAAGGAAATCGCGGCAGTGGTCCGACACGTAAGGCGGCAGAGTGGGGTTGGTGGGCTGTGTGGCGATTTTAAAAATGGCTGCCATTGCTTCGTACTCCGCCCAGGGGGGCCGCTGAGTTAACATCTCCACCACAGTGCAGCCAATGCTCCTGGAATCAGGGAGGAATTATTATCATAGTTGAAGTGATACACACAAAAACATATACAAAATCTTTTCTCAAAGTGTTCTTACAACATGCTAGAAACTGGACAGAGTCAATTATACTGACCCAGTGCCATCAGAGGTCCTTATTGTAGAGCCCCGCAAGTATCACAATTTCAGCTTAAAAGGTTTAAAGTCACAATGAAATGGATGTAGCTTTTTTCTTCCATGTTGTGATATACATTTAAGTTAAACAGAATATTGAAACCGTAAAAAATATACAGCGGGAACTTGGATCTACCCATCGGTTGTTGACTGAATACAGACATTAGGGCTGGGCGATATATCTCATGCGCATCTCGTCAGTAAAGCCGGTTCTTTGATTAGCGGTAAATCTCCATCACCTGTTTTCAGATGGAGCGGCATTTAATACACGGAGCCGTAGTTCGCTGACAAGCCACGCAAAATCGCGTTCATAATCGAATGCGATTTATCAGCGATTATGAACGTGATTTTGCGTGGCTTGTCAGTGATCTACAGCTCCGTGTATTAAATGCCGCTCCATTTGAAAACAGGTGATGGAGATTTACCGCTAATCAAAGAACCGGCTTTACTGACGAGATGCGCATGAGATACAGGTGCATCTCAATAAATTAGAATGTCGTGAAAAAGTTCATTTTTTCTTGTAACTTATTTCAAAAAGTAAACTTTCATATATTTTAGATTCATTACATGTAAAGTAAAACATTTCAAAAGTTTTTTTTGTTTTAATTTTGATGATTAGAGCTTGCAGCTCATGAAAGTCAAAAATCAGTATCTCAAAATATTAGAATATTTACATTTGAGTTTCAATAAATGACCATCCATACAGTATAAATTCTGGGTATCTCTTGTTCTTTGAAACCACAATAATGGGGAAGACTGCTGACTTGGCAATGATCCAGAAGACGAACATTGACGCCCTCCACAAAGAGGGTAAGTCACAGAGGGTCGTTACTGAAAGGTGTGGCTGTTTACAGAGTGCTGTATCAAAGCATATTAAATGCAAAGTTGACTGGAAGGAAGAATTTGGGTAGGAAAAGGTGCACAAGCAACAGGGATGACCGCAAGCTTGAGAATACAGTCAAGCAAAGCTGATTCAAACACTTGTGAGAGCTTCAAAAGGAGTGGACTGAAGCTGGAGTCAGTGCATCAAGAGTCACCACGCTCAGACGTCTTCTAGAAAAGGGCTACCAAGCCACTTCTGAACCAGAGACAACGTCAGAAGCATCTTACCTGGGCTGTGGAGAAAAAGAACTGGACTGTTGCTCAGTGGTCCAAAGTCCTCTTTTCAGATGAAAGTAAATTTTGCATTTCATTTGGAAATCAAGGTCCCAGAGTCTGGAGGAAGAGTGGAGAGTAGGGCTGAACGATTTTGGAAAATAATCTAATTGCGATTTTTTTTACCAATATTGCGATTGCGATTTAATATGCGATTATTTTTTAAAGCTCTTTATATTCTGTATTCAACAAAGACAAGCAATAAATCATTGTATAGTATGCAGTGTTGAGCACGTTACTTTAAAAAAGTAATTAGTTATATTACTAGTTACTTCTCACAAATAGTAACTGAGTTACATCATTATAAAATAAACTAATTACCAGGGAAAGTAACTATTGTTACTTTTTTTTTTTAAATGTTCAAATATGTCAAATAACTTGGATGTCCACAATATTAAATGTTAAATTAATGAAATGGACACTAAATAGAATACATTATTATTATAAAACATTGCACACTAATCTACACTATTTTAATGTTTCTGTGGGACAATGTGAGAGACACCTATCAAATTCAATTGATTATTGTAAATATTATCAACCCTCTATGGACACCTTGGCAATAGAATCTGCATTGGCTTGTCATTTTTTAATAGTATATCAGATAATTAATATTGGTCTGGTGAGTAAACTAAAAAAAATGACAAGCCAATGGAGATTATATTGCCAAGGTGTCCATAGAGGGTTGATAATATTTACAATAATCAATTGAATCATTTTCAATTATATATAATTATATCTATATAAAGCTTATGTTTGTAAAATGGCAGTTTTCTTTAAATATCTCACTTAGCATCAGTCAGTCAAATCATTATAATATGATATTATGATAATTTAGCATTAAATTTGAGCAGTATATGATGATATAACTTTAGTAATTAGAATAACCATGTATGAATGTATTTGTCATGTTGAATGAACTTAGGATTGGTGGTGGTGCTTAAGATATTGTTTGTCATTTAGTGTTTCTATAAAAAAAGGAAAAAGAAAACTACAAATAATACTGATAAGATAACAAAACTACAACGAATTCGAAACGAACACGAAAATAACCCGCGGCAAACTACGGACTTGGCAACATAGCGTGCCAACTTGATGCTTCCTCTGAAGACTGCTTAGATGTGTTGGACTTGAAGCAGCACTGATAGACCGATCGTTGTGTGTGTCATCAAAGTACTGTAAGAGCTATAAGAGAGCAGACGTCTCCTTATGCTTTCTCTCGCCGTACTTTGATGTCATACGATCGATCTTCAAGTCGAACACACCGCTTTACTCCCACTCTCGCGTGTCACGTGAGAGTGTAATCGCAGCCTCTGCGGTTGAAGAATCGTGTTTTCTCATATCGCGATATTATCGCAAATGCAATTAATCGTTCAGCCCTAGTGGAGAGGCACAGAATCCATGTTGCTTGAAGTCCAGTGTGAAGTTTCCACAGTCAGTGATGATTTGGGCTGCCATGTCATCTGCTGGTGTTGCTCCACTGTGTTTTCTGAAGTCCACAGTCAACGCAGCCATCTACCAGGAAATTTTAGAGCACTTCATGCTTCCTTCTGCTGACAAGCTTTATGGAGATGCTGATTTCATTTTCCAGCAGGACTTGGCACCTGCCCACACTGCCAAAGGTACTAAAAGCTGGTTCAATGACCATGGTGTTACTGTGCTTGATTGGCCAGCAAACTCGCCTGACCTGAACCCCATAGAGAATCTATGGCGTATTGTCAAGAGGAAGATGAGATGACCTGAAGGCCACTGTCAAAGAAACCTGGGCTTCCATACCACTTCAGCAGTGCCAGAAACTGATCACCTCCATGCCACGCCGAATTGAGGCAATAATTAAAGCAAAAGGAGCCCCTACCAAGTATTGAGTACATATACAGTAAATGAACATACTTTCCAGAAGGCCAACAATTCACTAAAAATGTTTTTTTCATTGGTCTTATGAAGTATTCTAATTTGTTGAGATAGTGAATTGGTGGGTTTTTGTTAAATGTGAGCCTAAATCATCACAATTAAAAGAACCAAAGACTTAAACATTGTGCATTGAATTTATTTAATACACAAGTTTCACAATTTGAGTTGAATTACTGAAATAAATGAACTTTTCCACGCAATTCTAATTTATTGAGATGCACCTGTATATCGCCCAGCCCTAACAGACATATGAACATAAATATGCAGTCAATTGTAAGAAAAGGATGGATTTAAGTAGATTAAATGTTTGGAGAAGTCACCAGAGAGAAGTCTGTCATTTTGCCATCAACTTATGACATTTTAATAAAAAATTAGGAGGTAAAAATTTCATTTTTTCATTTTTCAAACATTCGCAATCATGTATTTACAAAAAAGATGGAAGTGAATTTTAATTTCATGCAGACTTTAAGAGCTTACCAGATATCAGCTTTCCTGCCATACCCCTCTCCGCTGATGACCTCAGGGCTCATCCAGTAAGGTGTACCTGTCACTGACTTGATGCCCGTTCCAGACAGGCAGATGGTCTGGAGCCGCCGACTCGCTCCAAAGTCACCCAGCTTCACGTTACCTGCAGAGTCCCGAAGGATATTGGCACCTGTATGAATGAAAGAACAGGGAAAAAAAGTTCATCATGGAGGGAAGGAATAGGTGAGATTATAAAATAAACATAAAAATGTCTAAAGTAACAGTTCTATGTTAAAGCATAAAATGTAACGACAATAGTACTGACTCAGTTTCATTCAAAGACAAACCGTGAACTCTGCCAATATTCCTTTTTAAAAGAAGTGTGAATATTTTGCTAATGTACATGCAGAAGCATTAGAAGATTTAGACATTCAAATGACAGTTACAAAAGAATTTTGAGTGCTACATGTATTGCATCTGTATGTGTAGAAAGAAATATTAAAAAACAAAAACATTCAGTTCATCATAATTGACAACATCACATGTATTTGTTTCACCTTTGATATCTCTATGGACGATCATGTTACTGTGTAGGTAGCACACGCCTTCTAGTATCTGCCGTGTATATTTACGTGTGACGTTCTCCGTCAGAGCACCATAAGACTTCAGCTGGTCTTTAATGGAGCCCTGTAGAACATAAAATCAATGTGTCAAAAGAAAGACAGTATCTACACAGTCCTTACTGGAAGTAGTTTTCCTGACTGCAAGTCATTTACAGGGATAAATATTCAGTAAATGAACAGTAAGTGAATCCATTAGGGCAGTTACTGAATTAATGTCTCACTTACTGAACCGTACGTTACTCTTTTAGTCATGTCCGATTTGAAAAGAACTAAGAACTGTTAGTGTGTTTTGTATATTTACTGTTTGTAAGATTAACATCAATGTAATTACATACAACAACGTACTTAAACATATGCATTCAGGTATTTTTGTAATAAATTATATTTTAATTTAAAAAAAAACAACTAATGATTAGTTTAGAACACAGGTTTTTTTTTTTGTGCTGCAAAAACGTTAGAAACACAGTAAGCATACAAGAACATGTGCGTTCAAGTGAATTAGCACATACTTACCCCAGGCATGTACTCCATAAAAATGGAAAGAGTTCTTTCGTGTGTGTCTCGCAAGCAGCCATAGTATTGAACAATGCGCTCATGGAATAGATTTTTCAGCAGCTGAATCTCACACTCCAGAGCACTCACCTCCTGCACACACATACAAACCACAATAAGTGCAAAGGTTCACTAAACACCTTTTTCCGTTGTACAAAGCCTGAAAAACAATGTTCACCTTGCTGGTTTCTGGGCTATCTGGGTCAAACTGCACCTGTTTAACAGCCAGTTCTCTGCCGGTGTCTGCGTCATAGCACAGAAACACTCGCCCGAATGCTCCTTGCCCCAAAAGCTTCCCTAGACGCCAGTTTGTGGGAGCCCGAGGGGCTATAAACAAAGGAAAGAGACGATTACACCGAGAACAACACACTATACAGTGTTTCCCCTCTGCTTTTTGACCAATTTATTTAAATGATTTCTCTAGTCCACCATGTTTTAGTGGATTTATAATTTATTAAAGACTACAAAAATTGTTTTATAGATAATGCACTCACAAAGAGCAATTTCTAGAAGGTTAAGAAATTTTGTAGTATAGTACTATGATTGGATGAAGAAAACTAGGCTAAGATATTACTGCAGCCATTGCTCCAGTCTTCGATCTCAACATGACTCTTCAGAAATCAGTCTAATATGCTGATTATTCTTATTATACCAGTTAAAAATGTTCTGCTGCTTAATTTTTGAATTGATTAGAAAGCTTAATACAACAGAATTTTTTAAATCGTAATCTTTTGTAACACTATAAATGTCTTTACTGTTACTTTTGCTCAATTTAACGCATCCTTACTGAATAAATGTATTTTGAAAGGGAATGTATATAAAATACCATTAAAATATTTGGTTATTGGAAAGCAACATAAATGTGCAGCTGAGCAAATTACAAATGCACACCTCAAACTCAAGCTATAATTAGTAATGTCACATCTGACAAATCAGAACTATAATAAGCTTCATCTGCATGTCAACACCAAGTTAACATTAGATCAGCCACAATGGGAACATTGTTAGTACAAAGGAAACTGGTACAAACAGAAGGTGTTCTCCGACCGATATATCGATTTACCGATATTTTTCCCTAAATGGATATCGGTTTTGTAATATCGGATTTTCCGATAAATGCATCTTGTGGGCGTTTTAAGAATTGCACGCATGATCGCCATTACAGCGCATCTGGGGGAGAGGACACAACGGCGTGCACAGGTAAAGTATTACTTGCTTTGCTGTAATTAGTACATTTTATTTAACATAACAGCCATTAATGCACAAATTAGATGTGATACATATGCTTGATATGTAGTTTATGCAGCTTGGCTCTAAGAAATAGACGAGTCACGGGTCTCTATGTCGCTGAATTAAATAATACCACGGCGTCTGCGCCCCGGTTCCTCTAGCTCAGGAGTAAAGATGCTGCTTCCACTGCTAGTGCTGGGGCTCTGCTGCTCTGTTGGACTGAAACTCACTGGAGAACGAAAACCATGAGCCTGAGTCCGCCGCGCCCTGGGAAAGGTCTTTCGCCCTGAGTGGAGAAAGATGATCCAATTTAGGAACAGCGCATGCTAATACAGGTTGATTAGTTGCAGACGATGTTGCGATTATAAATCAGGATTTAAGGAATAGTGAGAGTGATTCCTGGTTAACAGTAAAATTAATGGTTCCTGTTTACTATTTACTTGTTTAATGTATGACAACAGAAAGTATAATGTGAACAGCTTTATTGGCATTGGTATTAATTACAGTATGTGACAACATAATCTCACGAACACACAATGACGCATGAATATGTAATTAACGTGCAGACCATGTGCTTTATTTATTTTACGTTTTTTTTTTTTACCTCATCGAAGATGTTTAGTAACAGATATCTCTCAGCCTATTTATTGGATAAATAAGGTTTTGTTTTCTATGCTCCAGTGGTGTTGTAATCTTCCCTGTTTTTTCAAACACTGGTATATCGTACTCTGTGAAACAGAGCAGAAACAATCAAGATAGACTTAGAAATGCAATCTAACGTTAGTATTTATGTGACATCAAAGCAGAAAGATCAGCAACAGCTTACCAGGGAACTCTTGATGGTTATCAGGGTAGCTCAGGGCTCGAGGCATACGGGATTTAGGATAGGTATCACTGTAAGAGATCCATCAAAAAAAAAATGTTTTTAAAGTTTATTTAACTATAAGCAGGAACTGTACATTACTGTTCAAAGAGTCTCTCATGCTCACCAAGGCAGCATTTATTTGATCAAAAAAAGCAAAAACAGTATTATTACTATTTTAAATCATGCTTTTTCTATTTTAATATATTTTCAAATGTAATTTATTCCTGTGACGGAAAGCTGAATTTTCAGCAGCCATTACTTCAGCCTTCAGTGCCACATGATCCTCAGAAGTCATTCTAACATGCTGATTTGTAGCTCAAGGATAATTTCTTCCTATTATTAAATATTAAAAAACAGTTGTACTGCTTAATACAAGAGATGCACCGATCGACCAGGCGGGGACCGGAATCAGATGATTTTCCGCATGATTGGCCTGGACCAGTGAGTCTGCGGTCAGTCTGCCGATTTGAGCTGGGCCATTTTGACATCACACTTACTCTTACATCTGCATGTAAACATGTCACTTCTCCACTGTGAGTGAAGACGACACAAAGTTCGCAATTTGTAATACGTGTAGGGCCAAAGTAAACTGTGAGGAAACCACAGGACTCGATTAACGCTGGTCCAAGTAGATTTTTTTAAAGGGGCAAGTTATAGAGAATTTTACTCAAATTAAAATTTTACTATTAAAAACTCTTAAAACAAAAATAACTAGTGAACAGGGCTGGGCGATATATCGAACGCGATGATTATGCGCATCTCGTCAGTAAAGCCGGTTCCGTGATTAGCGGTAAATCTCCATCACCTGTTTTCAAATGGAGCGGCATTTAATACACACAGCCGTAGTTCACTGACAAGCTACGCAATATCACGTTCATTATCGCAGATGAATCGCCTTCGATAATGAACGTGATATTGCGTAGCTTGTCAGTAAACTACGGCTCTGTGTATTAAATGCCGCTCCATTTGAAAACAGGTGATGGAGATTTACCGCTAATCATGGAACCGTCTTTACTGACGAGATGCACATGACAATCGCATTTGATATATCGCCCAGCCCTAGTAGTGAAGCACTAAAACTTGGCCACCAAAAATTTTCAAGCGAGAATGATTCTGAATTTATGCATTCAGAGTAAACAGCAACTGATAATGTAAAGCCAGATGAGGCTTGCGCATCCTGTCTGAGTGAGAGTGAGAGATTTGTACAGAAATCAAAACAAATGAGCGCAACACAAAAAAGTTATAGATGCATACAAAAAAATGTATTTATAATATAAGATTTAGGCAAGCAACATTATACGACCAAGATGTTTCCCAGAATATCAACACAATTGCAATGTAACACTGATTTTATACAATAGTAGTTCAATAAACAAGAAGTTAAAATTAAGTGACTTACATTTTAGGCACAATATGGACTGTTTTTGCTCAATTTTGCTGAAGAAAATCGTTCTAATCAAAGCCACAGCAGAACTGGGGCCGGTTGCATAAAAGGTTTAGACTAGTCTTATAAGTTAGTCTTCTCATTTTTTTCTTCAAGACTGGTCATATTTTTTTTTTATTCAGTAACATAAAAGCATAGATTAATCTAAGTTGAATCCAAAAATAAGACAGATTGCCCTTTGGCTAACTGCTAGTTGCTCAAACTCATACTTTAACATAGAGGCTAGGTTTATACAACTGGCCCCTGTCTCCCAGCAACACACAGCGTGTTTTGTTACTGAATGATCCATGTTTTTGAACGATCAATGGAGTCAATGATTTGGTAACCCATTCATAAAGAAAAGTATTTTGCCTCGAAACTGAATGAATGAGCCATTTGAATGAATCGGTTGAATGAATGACTAAATGACTCACTCGTTAAAACAGTCATTTGCTTCCTCCAACTGATGGTTTGGTCTCATATTTAAAAGTATCATTGCATTTTTCCAAATTTCTTCTTTGTATATTAAAAAAATATTTAAAACATTAATCTTATAAAATTATTTATGCATTTGAAATTCTGCGGTGTAAATGCATTTATGGCACCTCAGCTTCATCAAACAGTCTGTGTAAATACATCTAATGCCACTTCAGATGCAGCTTCCGTTTCCTGCAGTAGAAAGATGGAGTTTGTTGATACTGATTTCATTTGAATGACAACAACTCTACAGTCTCATTATTCTAACTGAATTAACTGAAACAATGTAAGAATTTGATGTGAAAGATAACATTTAATAAGGTTAGGGGAAAAAATGACCATTTATAAGCAGTGGGAAATATCATGTTTTGTTATATACAGCAACTAATTTTCAGTTAATTATTTCTAAATCTTTCCAGTTACAGATCACTTTATTTTGAGAGCTGTTTATGTGAGAGAACATCTGTAACTTAATCCAGATCGGGGGAATTGTAATGTTCAATAATTTATTTTATTATGCAAATAATTTTTTGCATTTAATTTTTTTTTTTATATGCTGTCAATTATAGTTCTTAGAAAGACAATCGGTATCGGCAGGTCACTCTTACAAAAAAACGGAAATCGGAATCAGCCAAGAAGATTGCAATCGGTGCATCTCTACTTAAAGGTGCAGTGTAGTTTTTAGCGGCATCTAGCGGTTGAGTTTGCGAATTGCAACCAACGGCTCAGTCCCCCGCTCACCCCTCCCTTTAGAGAAGCTACGGTGGCCGATACAGGGCTAAGATGCCGTCGTCTGAGGCCGCAGAGAGCAATGAGGTTTCTTTACAAAGGTAAATTAAGGAATTATATTTAGTTAATTATTCAATAAACGATGTCATTGCGAATATTACTGTTACTTGTTCATCATTGTGTCAGTGTTTTTTCGCGAGAACAACATAGTGACGATACGCGCTCTGTAGAGCAGTTTGTCCGTTAAGGGCTACTGTAGAAACATGATGGCGACTTCCATGTGAGGGGACCCACGGTATATGTAGTTATAAATCGCTCATTCTAAGGTAATAAAAACATAACAGTTCATTAAGTAAGGTCTTTATACTCCTCTGAAAATGTAGTTATGTATATTATATTGCATTTCTGTCTATGGATCATCCTAAATATTACACAGTGCACCTTTAATACTTTTCCTGACATACTAAAGGAATGCTGTAGATACAAGTTCAGACTGCATTTTCAGTAATGCATTTGTTAAAGGAAGTCTATGGGCAAGGCACCATCTTCAGTAATAGTTTGATTGTGACTACATGTACGTGTGGGTTAGTTGTTCACCTATCAAGTGGACTGTCCAGTGAAGGACAGCTGCCTGACGCTGAGTTCTCAGGACTGCTCATAGACAGAGGGTCCAGCATCTATAGAGAGAAAAACAGGAAAAGATAAATGAGCCATCAGGACACAGGCTGATTATGCTACTGCTTAGTAAACCCACATCAGCTTAACCAGATGTGTGAGACTTTTTACCTGGTCCATGCTCTCTGGTATGAATTCGCCCTCACTGTTGATGCTTGTGAAAGAGCCGTTTCTGGCCACCTGCTGCAGAGCATCAGGAATATAGCCTGGAGGAGGAGAGCTACGATCGGTTGAATGAGAACCTGGAGAAGAAGCAAGAGAGCAACTAACACCTTATGTACTTTCATAATCTGAACAGAATGGAGTCAGGTAGATGAAGGTGTGGGATTGAAAAGTAAAAGATTTGTCACATCAACCCAAATGGAAAGTCATTTCAGAAGAAGAGTAAGTCACTATATTTTTATAAAATATAATGAAGAGATTTTTTCTTTCAAAGAAAAATCTTTCAATGAATTGTGCACAATGAGGCCAAGAGTGTGCATTTAAAAAAGTAAATGGGGTCAATTTCGTATTTATGTTGACTTCGGTCAAGGATGCAATTCAAAACCACTGAGTGCAACCCACCTATGAGTGCCAGCATGTTCTTTTTATCTGCAACACTGAAGTCTATGTTGTCCAAGTTCTCGTGAGCTGGCAACAGGTCCTTACTGGAGACAGAGTTCTGAAAGCACAAGAACATTTGATGCATTTAGCTTTTAGATTAGGTTACAGGTCTAAGACTAGCACTTTTTCTCTGAACGTAGTTGACCTGAGTACAGGAGGGGAGCACAAGCAGGATTTTTAGGCTCTTCATATGCACTGATCGATCCAAAAGCTCCACAGCTTTATCCAGATCATCCTGAGTACTCAACGGAATCACAAGCTACAGGACAGAGAAAAGGAAAACAGGCTTTCTGTTATGAAAACATTCAAATAAATACATCATAAATATGATAAAGCTGTAGTAGCATCTTTTACCTCATTATTGGTGTAATGCAGGTCCATGCTCTGTCCAAATGCTACTCTAGCTTTGGCGCTCAGATCTTCAAGACTGACAGGTCGAGGGAACTGCAGGATCCTTAAGTAACACATAATACATTATAAACCACACCATCATCTGCTACTTTTGACAAAATCAAGCAAACGGTTTCCTCCAAATGCATTCTCTAATTTAATAATTACATAATTAGGTTTGTATTAAAGCAAAAGTGTTGAAAAGATCAAAAGTGTTGGGGAAATTTACTTTTAAAAGTAATGCATTTCGATATTGCGTTACTCCATAAAAAAGTAACTAATTGTAGGACTGTGCAATTAATCGAATTCGATTATCATGCGCATCTCGTCAGGCGATTCGTCTGCCATTATGAACGCGATATTGCCTAGCTTGTCAGTGAACTACGGCTCTGTGTAGTAATTGCCGCTCCATCTGAAAGCAGGTGATGGCGATTTACTGCTAATCAAGAAACCGGCTTTACTGACGAGATGCGCATGATAATTGAATTCGATTAATTGCACAGCCCTTACTAATCGCATTACATAGTTACTTTTATTGGAGAGTAATATATTATGTTACTTTTCCCTTATTTTTTGTCACCTGGACTGGGCTTGATTATTTGTTTTTTTAATAAAAAAAAAAAAAATGTTTGATTTTTGGCAACTGTAAAGGCCCTTTGATACCAACAGTGAAATTAATAAGCCACAGGCTAATGAAAGTGCCTCTGTACCTCACTCCCAATTTCTCTTAACACAGCGACAGGAGAGGTGTCGGTGAATAAATGGGAAAATAAAGTAAATGACATTAATTATTTGAAAAATTAACTCAGATATTTCATTGTAAAATTAAATGTAATGCATTACTTTACTAGTTACTTGAGAAAAGTAATCTGATTGCGTAACTCACATGACTTGTGTTACCCCCAACACTGGTGATCATATCAAAATCACAAAAATAAATAAAAATCATTCATTCATATTCCAGCGTGGCATCTATTCTGGCAGTGTTTGGTTCTTAGTCTTTACATAAAGACACACAAACACATTAAGACACACACTCAGATGCACACAAACACATGACAACCCAAAACTACATCACTAATCCAATAACACTTTAACTAAATAAGGAGCCCCTTGGTTAATTTGGCTTAGACCAAAGCATCTTATGTAAAGTGAATAAAAGTGGGAATAAAAACGCAGATTTGGACTAGCCAACACACGATCCATTACCAGCGTCTACAGGGCTCTGTCAGACAGGTTTAATTAAGAGAAACCTCTAGAGGGAAGTGCTAAAAATAGGAAGTGATGTAGAGCAGAAGCAGGAATTGTGGTCATTACCTCTTCTCTCCTCTGTACTCAAACTTCACCCTTACATCATTCTGTGGACAAGAAAACAGTTTTACCCATTTATCAATGCACACTGTTTCTTATTCACAACAGTGTGAAACAGCACTGGGAAACACAGACAATATTCAATATAAATGTAGATTCACAATGATATGCGTGTATATAACAGAAAATAAGCATTGATAGCAATATTGCAAAGATTTTAAGTGCACTTTTTAATGTGCCTGTGACTGTGTTGATAGATTGGTTTCACAAACGGTCCTTGTCTCACAGTTTTGTTAATACAGATATTTTAACAGTGCCTCTTATTAAAAAAGGGCATTAAAGTTCCATTAATTAGTTCAAACTGTCTATTTCAATGCATGTATTCAACAAATGCAGCATCATCGATGATCATTGAAGTCTCTATGGTATTTTTCATTTATTAAAATGTTTTTGCAAAATATATTTACAAAAATATTGCTTTTTATTACTATGTATGCTATTTGCTATTAAAACAAACATTTTAAAAAGGAAAAGAATACATGTTGAGTTGCAGAAAAGTTCGATTAATTTCACCAGATTGATTCTGTATTTTACATTGCACATTTTGGATCAACATGCTGTTTAATAGGCTGTTTGGTGTTCCTCGGACTAAAAATTGGTACATAAATACTGAAAAATATCAATACATTTTAAACTACATAACCCTCTAGTATGAAGACCTGTGTACAGTTAAACGATGTCACTGTCAACACCCTTATTTAACTGTGGTCACTTTTACAGTATACGTTCTCTTTGTATGTGTTCAAGTGACAGATAAGTGGTAACTGCTGTAATATAACTTATAATGCCCATTTGTCATAATATGTTTTATTCTCAATTAAGATAACAGTTATAGTCTGAGTTTCTTAAAAACAAAAAAGAAAAGAAAAGAAAAACACTAAGTAGCTGGTGCTGATGTGAATAACGAAAGAGTCAATGCAGACCTGGTTCTTAGGAGAGGAGGCCTTGGGTTTGCCCAGGTCAGGCAGACCAGATGGTCGACTGGATCGATGCAGCACCACCAGGTCTTGCATGATGGAATTCAGGGCCTCCTGCTCATCTACAAGGTATTTTTATTACAAATTCTTATTATAACTTATGAACTCTCATAATAAACACAGATTACATCCTTTGTACGACTAAAAATTCTTGCAGTATTTTGACATTTTTTTTTAAAACTGAGCACATACCCATTTTGACAGATCACCGGTTCACCCAGGAGTAAAGGAAAGAGGATTCTCCCATGAAATGGGATCCTTTCTCCTGTACAAGAAAACAATATTTTTATTACATAAATAATACTTTATTTATTAATGAGATTAACATAACATATTTGTGCTAAGTGACAATAAACCATTAACAACCTATTCAATTGCACTAAATTGTTCTCTGTTACCGCAGAACAGCAAAAAAAACAGTTAATCTTTATATAGCAGCACATTGGAAAGCAATGCTGTTGGATATGGAATTAGAATTACAATTACAATGAGTAAATTTTTTTTTTTTTTTACAATTACTCAGAATTATCACATGACATTAGAATCATAGTCACTCATTAAAGGAATAGTTCACTCCAAATGCTGAAAAATGCACTCACCCTCAGGCCATCTAAGATATAGATGAGTTTGTTTCTTTATCGAAACAGATTTGAAGAAATTTGGCATTATATCACTTGCTCACCAATGGATCCTCTGCAGTGAATGGGTGCCATCAGAATGAAAGTCCAAACAGCAGATAAAAACATCACAATAATCTACAAGCAAACCACACGACTCTATTACATCAATTAACATCTTGTGAAGTGAAAAGCTGTGTGTTAAGAAACAAATCTGTCATTAAGGTGTTTTAACTTTAAATCGTTTCTTCTGGCCAAAATATAGTGGAGTCTATAATTCATAGTAAAACTTCCTCAAGTTAAAAATAAAATAAAAAACTCCACCCTCTGTTGTCCTCCATCAAAATCCACCAACATATTTGTTTTAGAATGTTTCCTCTTGTAAAAGTTGCTTGATCTGTGTATATTTCTCTCCTCATTCAGATGAAATGACTTTTTCACTGGTGGAAGCAATATTACGGATATAGGACTCGTATTTTAGCTGGACACAGCAGTTTGAAGTTAAAAATGAGTTGATGAATTTGTTTATTCACTTCACAATACATGATGGTATGATGGCACCCATTCACTGCAGAGGATCCATTGGTGAGCAAGTGAGGAAATGCAAAATTTCTCCAAATGTGTTCCTATGAATAAATAAACTCATGTACATATTGGATGGCCTGAGGGTGAGATAAATTTAATTTTTGGGTGAACTGTTCCTTTAAAAGACCCAGTTACTGTACTGTCTTCAGCAGGCATCTGTCAAAATCTGAACTGAATGACAACAGCCGCTAGTTTGACTGATACACACACACATAAGTATTTGATTTAAACTCACAAAAAAAAATCATGACATCTAAAGTAACAGTAAATGTCAAATTACAGAAATATATCTTATCAGAACAAGTCATAAATCGAGACAAGGTTCTACCCCATTCATGGCCATGTATGGCAGTTCAAGTAAAACATAGTAACAACTGACAAAATAACAAACACAATGACAAACTGTAAAAGAACGATTTCATAAAAGATTTCAATTAATGTAACGTTACCGATACATTCTAACGGCACGCAAAGCTAATTCCCAAGCTAATTGATTAGCTTGCTAGCACCTGTCAAACTATGGCAGGTCAAAGTAACCAAATGCGATTACATAATACTGTTGTACTAAGGTCACAATGGCATTTAGTATTCAATTCTGTCTCGTCTGCACCAAGACACAATGTTAAATATAACTACAGCCCTAAATCATATTTATAAACACACAGTTAGCCGCTTAGCTCTCTAGGCCAAAACTAGCATTGCGCCAAGATGCTAATTGTGCTTTAACAGCTAACAGAGAGTTTTTTTACGGTCTTGTGTGATTAAAATGCCTTTATTATGCAGTCATCTAATAAAACAGATAAAAATAAAAAGTATTTGATCACCTGGGTGAGCTCGGTCCGTTCACTTCCTCATCCACAGATATGAGGCCTCGCGACGAATCTGACACTCTGACAGACTCAATTAAACGGCTTCAACTTTAGTCAAAGGCCTGACTATACGGCCAAATCATCTCCCGATGACTCAAAACACACTTGACAGGTTGGTGAAAGCCGCTGACGGTGATTCCAGGCGAGTTTGTGGATGAAAACAGCTAATTAGCGACTGCGAAATTGGGTTTGTTTACATTAGATTCAACGCGCTCGACCTGACGAAGATCAACTGCTGTCAATTAGACTGAGAGAAGAATATTAAGATTCACGAACTAAGACGATAGCAATGCACAGGCATTAGAAGGTCTGGTCAGAAAATTAACCCAAAAGAGCGTACGACACATTTAGCAAAAGATGTTAGATATTAAGTACACTTAAAAACACGCAGACACACACTACTTTAGAACAGCACCGCTGTCCTTTGACTCAAACAACTCACGTGACTCCACAGCGCCATCTGCCGACTATCATCTAATTAATGCCTCGGATGGCCAGACTAGCAGCGTCAAGTTCTAGCCAATCAGAGAACGTGGTTCGCTTCCTCTTGACCAATCAGAACATGGAATTCTTGCTAAATAACTCCCATTCGATTTACAGGCACATGTTTGCTGCGAAATGCACCTCACGTTACAGCATGTATTTGACATATTTCGCTTGGTTATTTGTAATTTAGATAATTCAGTCTATGCCGCTAATGGCAAACGAGGGATTTATAATTGACTCTTTTAGAATATATGTTAATTATTTGACCTCCGCCTCATTCATTTTCCAAACCATCCTGCCATCTGGTGGATAAAGGTAAGGACTACATAGAGCTGGATAAATGCATTTGCTTTTACTGTATGTCTGAACATGTGTCATCGGTCAAATGAAATTTTAAAATCACAATTATTAGGGCAAAAGTCGTTACTGAGTCAATGTTACATTAGGAATTTTATTGAAAAGGTTCTGAGAGGCAATTTTTCATTCATTTTCATGTGGTTCAGGTAAGTGTGACAGACTATTCTGATCCCCCCCCCCCCCCCCCCCCCCCCCCTAAATAGTGTTTAAACAGAACAAACAACAAATTAACAGCAGGTCTTCAAAGTGTAGTTTATTCATACAAAATTCAGTAACTTAGGCATTTCCACATATCAAACACTTCCCAATTTCATACAATGCATTAAGTTCACAACCCTCAAAAACAACATTCATTTTATCCAAAAATAGTTAATTTCCACCAGTTCCCATTATCCATCTGTTGCCTATAAGACTAGTGCACTAAAAAAAGAGGCACAATTTTGCATTTTGCATTAAAATGTTTTCCACTAAAGAGGAACCAACACCAAATCCTCAATCTTGAATAAAAAATTAGATAATAATAGCCACACTGAAATCAAGCCGGACATTGCTGTGATTTGAGGTGTTTTTCTTACATAGTATTTATCTTAATATTAGTGTCCACAGGACAGGATTTTAGCACGGTCTTCTAAAGTAGCTTTGTAGTTGTAATAGGATTTACTCACTCGTGTTTGCTTTAGGAATTTTCTGCTTGTAAGCTAAAAGTCATTCAGCTTACATAAGCATACCATGTTAAATAAATAATGAGCTTAGTGCTAAAGCTAATTTAATAGTAAAACATCTATATACAAGGTCTTCTTGACCATATTTCATGCTAATTTTTAAGGCTGAGCAAAATGAAAAAGCTATAAGAGAAAATTACAGATAGTATGATGTAAATTAATTCTGTAAATGAAAAATATAATACAATTAAAAAAAAAATGCAATTCTTGAAGTAATTTGTATTGATTCGACTATATGAAATAGTGCCTGTTTTAAACATTTTAAAAATATTTGGTCTTCTGATTGGCTATAAACATTCACACAAGAGCATTAATAAAACAGTCTTAGAGGGACTTCACACATTCTTCGCTGGATAAAAGCTATAGGCACTATAATACACAATAACACTAACAGTCTTTGGACACCAAGAAGCACAGTATGGATTATGGTTTAAATTCACACACAGTGTAATGGCAGATTACTTTCGGTCCACAAATCTAAGGTTGATGGGTGCTCCCGGACAGAGCAGGCCATGAGTCTTAGCACACACATCTCCGGTCTGGGGAGACACCTCAATGTGGAACTTCTGCAGGAGCTGTGATGGAGAAGAACATCAATACACCATTAGACAAGGGAATTAGAGTTCACATTCAAGTAAAATCTGTCTTTATTGCAACAATCTGCTTAATGATAGTACTGCTATGGTTTGGATGTTTTGAATTTTGAGATGCATATACAAACAAGCACCTGTGCGAGAGCCAGATGCATCTCCAGCTCGGCTATTCTCCTCCCAACGCAGCTGCGGATGCCGTAGCCAAACGGGATGGAGCCGAAGTTATCGACACGGTCAGAGGCATCCTTGCGAATCCAACGATCTGGACGGAACTCTCCGGGACGGGGAAAGTTCTCTTCATCCATAGAGGTGGAGTAATGACACAGAGCCAGCTGAGTCTGTGAACACAGGAAGTTGGGAGATTTTTCAATAAAACAATAGTTACTATGTTTAGTTATTAGTTATTGATTTAATAGTTATTCATAGTTTGTGTTTTATCATTATAATTTTAATGATTAAATCATATTAATATAAATTATTTTGTTATCAATATTGATTCAAATGTAAATAATTAATTCTCAAAAAATTTATAAAAATGCCCCCCTTGGGAAATTTCCTAAGGCCTCCTAGTGGGTTGAGAACCATTGATTGAAGTAATTTCCTTATTGCGTACCAATTGTTTTCATTTAAAGTGTCATCTTTTTAACATAATTAATGCTGTGACAATACAAGTCAACTGTTTTTTTTCTAGCACACTTTATCTACGTATATCCAGGTCAAGGTAATTAAATCTACAACTGCAGGAAAGAAAGGCATGAAACAATGCTTCTACTCAGGGGCAGGTTTGCCTTTTGCATACACATGCAGTCACATGATATATGTTCTTACCCCTTTAGGGATGAAATAACCTCCGACGATCAGATCATCCTGTGTAACGCGTCCATTTCCAGGCAGAACAGGGAAAATCCTGCATGCATTAGAGCGACGGAGGGAAGTGTTTATACTCTTTGATTTTTGAATGATCACTGTATTTCTGTCCTAAACTCAATAAACTTTGCAATAAATAATGAGTGGTGGGCGGAGCTTACCTGAGAGTCTCTTTGACAAGCCCTCTAATAAGGGGCAAATGAGCAACATCCTCTCCGGTTGGGACACGCCCACCCAGCACTCGGTCTATTTCCTCAAAAATGTCCTGCTGTATTATGGGATGTCTTGCCAGAAGGTATGTGCTCCATGACAGTGTGAAAGAGGTCTGTAGAGGGGCAGAGAGAAGAACATTTGATGACTTATTAGAGATTAGTAACATGATCTACACTAATTCCTCTGCTTGGTGCAAATTAAAGATATGGGGAATAATACATGATATAATTAAGCAATATCATAAAAACATGTTGTTTTTCTGAAATATGATGCATATGTGATATTGATTTATACCACAGTATTTTGCCAGTGAAAATAGGTCTAAACAAGGCCACAGCAGTGTTTCATTACTGAATGGATGAGCCATTTTGAACGAGTCAGTTGAATTAATGATTCAATGACTCACTCGTTAAGACATTGTTTTATTTTTCCACATAGTTTAATTTTCAAAGTATAATTTCATTGTTCTCATCCTTTCATATTTCTTTATTCAGAATTTTATATTTAAAACATTAATCTCATAACACTATTTATTATGGAATTGCAATTGCAATTCATACCACCTCTGAGCTGCATTAAACAGTACATCTAGAGGTGTAAATACATCTAAATGCCACTTTAAATGCAGTTTCTGTGCCATTTTGGAAGTGCAAAAAAGAATTTTGTTAATACTGATTTCATTTGATTGGTACCAGCAATTACAGTAATTAGGACATAGTGGCACGATGTCTAATTATTCTAATTGAATTTACTGATAAATATAAGAATTTGACATAATATATGCCGAATACATTTCAATAAAAAAATGTAACTTATGAAGGTAAAAAAATGCCCTGAAAATCAAATTGAGGGACAAATAATGCCCCTTAATGGAAAAGATCATTTCTGTCACCACTCTACTATATTTTGAAGTTTTGCATAAGACGTTCCATTACTTAACCACTGATTCACTCCCATGGACTGATTCTCCCAAACCTGTCCACCCCCCAATGCCGATTTTTCAGCCTCCTTTCAAAGATTGCCCAGCCAACATCATTCACTCTCCCCCTTTTTCTAACCCTTCATCCTGTAATGAACCACCTGCCATGCTTCTCTCCATTCATCATTACTTTTATCTCAGATAAATCTGGGCCTAAAACGGCTGCTGTCATGCGCGTTCAGCTCCAGTGATCACAATGTTCACCTTTTTCTTTTTGGGTGACTAATTCCTTTTTGGAGCAAGAACCCAAAACAGGCACCTTGCCTCACAGAGGTGAAGGGAAAGAAAGACAGAGACAGACAGGCGGAGAGGGAAAGATTACATGACCGGCTTTGGCTCACGATGGCTAATGTGATCATACGGCTGAAAGAAAAAGAGAGGGAAAGATCAAAGAGAAGAGGATGCCAACTGACACATCAGTGAAATGGGAGAGTCGTCTAGGCAGGTCTTGTTTATTGTGGGTGAGACGTATGGAGAGAGGTCAGCGTTAGGTCAGGTGAACACAGAGTTCTCCATGGAGACCTCAGACACCCGCTACGATTTGACCATTTGAAAAGAGTTCACAGGAAGAGAAAAAGGTGCCTGAGATGCTGTCCTAATGAGAAGGTTCGTTTATCATCAACATTAGATTCAACTGTTTCTCCAGCTGTCTCAATACACATTGTGTTCTGCTTTTTAAATCACCACACATGCATTCACTGCTTGGAGATACTGCAGCATAACTTCAGTAAAGGCAAGATTAATTTGGGTTACTAAGTGTCTACCAATGAATTTGTGCCAAATTACTAGTCATGAACCACAACCACAAGTTCAGAAGCAATGACTTCATATGTCTGTCCCAACAGCTATTAGACCCGTTCTTACCGTATCCACACCAGCCAGAAGCATTTCTGTCATGTTTGCGTAGATCTCCTCCAGATTCATCTCTCTGGTGACCAGCATGTGAGTCAGCAACCCTCCTTTAATCTCTTCGCCTTTCTCCATCTTCTTTTTGATCTCTGAAAGCCTCTTGTCCACATGAATCTGGCCTAAAACACACATTTATTCAAACTTATAACAAAAAAAAACTGTAGTAGTTGTGTAAGACCAACTTTCTCACAATGACACTGAACCCCACCACAGTTCCCTCTGCTCTTACTGAATTTGAAGAGGCCGTCCCATGAGCTGCAGAATTCCTCCCAGGGTTTGGGAATGATGGGGCGCAGCCATTTGGGAATGGCTCCAGCGTACATGGTGGTCTTGAAAGAGCTGAACATGAGGTGCAGTGCAGCAATGTACTCCTGACTCATCTTGGGAATTTTGTTTTCCAAGCAGCCCAGGCGAGTTTCATACAAAATGGTTGCAACACCTAGGAAAGAGTTTAACATTGTGTTTTTCATATCGTATGGATTTACCATACTGAATCTCCCACAAATAAAAGCAATTATTTGCTAAGGTTTTCATGTGCTAATCTGAATCTTATCTGAATCTTTAATCCACTGTTCTATTAAGAGTACAGTGACACTTGTTTTTCTACACTGACACTTATTAAATTGAATTAAATCAACTGATTATTGACACTATTATCTTCTACATAGCTGCTTTTGTAGCTAAAATCGCTGTTGTCTCATCACTGGTGCACAATGCAGCATTGACAGTGTTATTGAACTAAACCAAATCAATGTTAAATTGAATGAACTGAGCTGATTAATGAAACTAAACTGAAGTTGTTTCATCATTGATGAACATTTGCCTACATTATCACTTTTATTTTACTGTTTATTACTGTGAAGCTGCTTTAATACTGTTTTGTATAAAGTGCCATATAAGTATGCAAAAAGGTGGCAAAACAACACTTACTATATTAAAAAACTCCAAAAACAAATCTCCCCCAGAAATCCTATCTGTCTTTGTGATTAACACCCAGACTCATGAAATAGCTCAAATTTCATTTATACAAAGCCCTCATAATCCTTTCCAGAAAGACCACTATGCTACCTGACTCTCCTCTTAATTAAAAAAAATCCCTACAGCATCAGTGGAGGAAATCAAACCACTATGAAAGGAAAAACCCAGACAAATCCTGTCCTGTGATGAAAGCATAAAACTTAATATATCAGACCACTTCACCTTTAATACACAACTAGAATTTACCACAAAAATCCAGTGACACATTTTAAAATGCACTGTGCCCTCAGGCTCACCTTCCATTGCATATTTGAAGAACAGATCGTTGATGTTAAAGACAGTCTGTCTGTCGTCCTGCTGGCTACGCAGTGTCTTCACTCTCTCCACCAGGTCGGTCACCACAGCGTTGACGTCAGGGGAGAAAACAGTCACATCTTTGGGCCGCATAACCAGCTGGCGCAGAGCACTGCGCATCTTTAGCCATTCATCACCCTCGCTGGAGATAGAAAACATCATATAATTATTAGCAGAGACAGGAATCAAAATTTAAAAAGAAAATAAAACAAATGGGATATTGCAGGTTCAGATTACGCATTTGACATTCACCTTCTACCATTCTAGGGTCAGATTTTTTTAAATATTTGTTTTTATATTTTTAAAAATAAATCTCCCATTCTCACCGAGGTTGCATTTATGTGATCAAAAGTACAGTAAAAACAGTAATATTGTGAAATATTACAATTTACAATATAAATAACTTTTCTATTTTATTATAAAATGTAACTTATTTCTGTGATGCACAGCTGAATTTTCAGGAGCCATTACTGCTTCAGAAATGATCTAATATGCTGATCTGGTGATTAGGAAAAATTCTCACTAATATCAATGCTAAAAACAGTTGTGCTGCTTACTATTTTTGTATAAACCTTGATGTTTTTTAGGACTCTTTGATGAAAGAAGAAATGCTTAATGGAAATAGAAATCAATTGTCACTGTATCAAATTGTGTGTAACCACTTTTGATCAATTTAATGTGTTCTTGCTGAACAAAAGTATCAAAAATCTTACTTACCCCAAACTATTTAACGACAGTGTACCATTTTAATCCAAAGTGGCAAACCTACAAGTTAGCAGCTCAGATTTTAACCACTAGACTACAGCACCCCATCAAGAAAGCACATCAGCATGTACTTACGCTGAGATGAGTCCAGTAGATCTTCCCCTTAAATCTCTGTACTCCTTCCAGGACTCCATGTTACCCCTCTGAGGAGTCGCACCTTCAGTCCTGAGAACCTGTGCCACCATGTCTCTGTCAGCGATGGACACCACCAGCTGAGGTCCAAATCGAGATTTGAAGATCTTCCCATACTTCTGAGAATGCTCCAACTACACAAAGATTTGTAAACCTGATTAATGTGGATCTCAGAAATGCACTTGAACCATATAAATATAATTTACTTTTAATGTATTTGTTTTATCCTTGTTTTTGGCTAATCTGCATTAGAGTCATTTGTTTAGATGTTTCCTTCAAACTGTAAATGCTTTATTGAAATAAGAATTGAAACAACATAACCGTGATACAGCAATAAAATATATTTGCCCATATCACATCATCACTCATTTCCTGACTGATCTATGTCTCCCCAAAGACTGTATGGCTCTTAGTCAACTGCTCAGTATGCATAGGAGGACATTTCCCAGTATGGATGGCCCATTTGCAAATACTTGAAGCCGTTTACAAATACGGCCCTCACTGCGAGCTTGCCCACTTTCATCCCCCTTCTCAAGTCCTAAGTACTATTCATACTAAGACAACACAAAGGCACCTCTGTGTCTCCTCAGCCAGAAAAATCCTGGAAGACATTTCTCATCTTTCACAGTCCTAAGACAACTTTGTTGCACAACATAACTGCAACGGATCCTTAATATATACATGTAAACCAATGCCAGTCATCACTGGCCATTTTAGATTAGTACTGGGGAGTTTTTGACTCTGTTTCAATGCATGAGTTAGAATTTGAATTCAACTGGCCATGTTCCACAGGATGATGAATTGGAATGACATGAAGAGGAATTTCCTGAACTGCAATTTGAAAGAAAATCAAGATACAAACTAGAGTTTTCATCATTATTTCATTATAACACATAATTTCATTATTAATTACAACTGCTATGCATATTTACTCCTTGACAGAATAATTTTTCATAACTGATTAAATATTTGTCTAGTATAAAAGCAACTATAACCTTAAAGATATATTTGTATCTGATTTAACCCTTAGTATATGAGACCATGATCCGCAGTCACAAAAATAGTCTTCTTCTTAGCGTTTATTTTGTAATACTGGCGTTTGTTTGATTTTTGTACTACGATTTTTTTCTCTTATCCAGTATTTTGAGAAGACTGCCTCCCTTGCCTCCTCGGAGGAAACGTTCTGTATATACATAGCATATATACGTATACTGAAAAATGGTAACATCTAAGTTTTAACATCTAAACTAGTTTTATTCAAATCAAAAATATTACTTAATACCAAAATACATTAATTTATATGAACAAAAAATATTAGGGGTTAAATCAGGTCTCTTCAACACACCAAAGAAGGCCTTGAGTCGAAACATTTGTGTTTTGTCCTATTGGTGATTAATGTAAAACAACATTAAAAAGTGTATAAATCACAAATTTTTCTAAAGAAACATTGTCCAATACCGACACCAGCAGGTAAAGTTACAGCGGAAATCCACATCTCTCTCGCCTCCCCTGAGCCCATTGAGTTTTAATGGACTCTGTGCACTAGCGTAGCGATGAACTTCCGCTGTCGCCAGAAGTTGGGTCGGGATATGAGTTTCCGGTTTACTTTCGTGCCGCTAAAAATGTCCGTATTTATTAGATGTCTTCAAGATCTGCCTAAAGTAAGAATTAGCGATGTCCATCGCATTGTTGTTACCTGGTCCCCTCAAACTCTATCTGCACAACTAGTTTAATCTAATGTGTTGTGCCGACAGCTAGCGGCTTAGCTAGTCTGCGACATGTTCATTTTAAAAAGCTTGTTTTTCTTCACTTTAAATCCAGACTGTTTTTTTGGATAATTATAACCTTCTCCCTCTCTCAGTTTCTATTATAGATCAAGGCACAGGTGAAGTCAGGAAACGACTCATACACTCAGATATAACCACTTTGTTACATCAAAAAAATACTTAAAATGGCATGAAAACATGATCTCTGTGGGAGTTTTTAGTGAGTAATCAGCTTGGTAAAATTAAAAGTTAAACTCCACATCTGTGACCAATATTTACCAAGCTTTGATGACCCAATGACTCGAAAAATTCAAAAGTAGCCTAGTTAAACGTTAACTATTAAAAAGAATAGCTACATTTACATTTAGCAACTTACAGTGCATGTCAGTGCATATCAGTATGTGTGTTCCCTGGGAATTGAACCCATGACCTTTTGCTCTGCTAACGCAATGCTCTACCACTGAGCCACAGGAACAACTAAACATAAGTTCACAAATAATATATTTTATTTAAATTGTTATTGACTTGTTTTGCGTAGTTATTATTTTGGAATAAATGTCAAATGTTTGAAAACACTAACTTCATGAGATTCATTCTTGGCTTTAATAAATGTAATATTGGCTAGTGTAAAATATAAAATAGAATTTTTCTTCTTTCTCTGATAGTGTAAGTAATGTTTATTTAAACAAGTGACTGTGACATGAATTTATATTTAATTAAAAAAAAAAACTTGGGACTTTGCCTCCTCATTTCAGAACACACCCCCGCACACCACTGCACTGTATATCAGGAATTGCATTCCGGTGCATTCATATCTGAGTGGCGCAAATCTCTGTCGGACAGCTGGCAATCTTTATAGCTGGCCATTCTTGAGGTGTTTGTATTGCATGCTATATATTTCGAATTTGATCCTTCGTGTAGACTGCGCCTGGGAAGAAAAAGGTTTGTGACTGTCCCTCGCGATGGGGTGGAGACTGCACTCGCCGGTTTATGCAACTCCATAAGTAACCCAACACCTCACGTGTCCGCACTGAACGTTACGTAGCCGAGTCTGGACTGTGTTCCAAACAAATAAATCTTTATTTACGTTAAAGTAAACGTTAAAGTTTATTTAACGTTTGTGCAACAGCTGTCACTGGCAATTTCGGTCACGTATTTCTGCCAACCCGTAAAATAAAAAGTTACAGAGTTTAGATAAAATTGAAATATGTGGCCTTTTTGTTAAATGAAACCATATGGATGAGTCTACATGATTGCGTCTGGGTCTTTTCCACTGAACGTGTATTGAAGGTGTAAACTGTGCACTTGAAGAAACACGCTGAAATGCAAACACACAAAGTAACGCGTAACGGTGGTCCCATTTGACCGCTGCAGACTCACCTGGATCTCATGGATGCGGCTGAATCCATCCCGGTAGAAGAACTCCATGAGGTTCGCCATGGTGCTGGGTCCAGGCATCTCATGGAGGGTCTTCACTCTCTCCACCTTCTGCCCCTCAGCGACGGGGCGCACCATGTTCTCCTCCTTCAGATCCGCCTGACTCTGCGCCGCGATCTCCAGAGAGTCGCTCGCCACGGACTTGTGCAGCCCGTGAGTTTGGAGGAAAAACTGCTTGCATGACACCTGGAGCAGACTCTTGCGGGCCAGGTGCAGAATATTGCTTTGAAGAGCCATCTCAAAGACTGTATAACGTGCCACCAAGTTGAAGTCAGGAGTGTCTTGTAGAAGTGGAGGTGTTCGCAGGCTGGAGCGAATGCGCACTGATGTGTGGTGCGCAGCGGCTTTTTAAAGGTGCACGGGAGAGGTGCGGGAACAGCGAAAGGGGATTGGACACTGGAGTTTGGCCCTGGCACGAACAGAGGTCCTCACGCATCCTCCACGAGGCAGTGGACGTCGATGAAAAAAACTGAAGTGAAGGATTTTCTTTTGTTGCAAAATAATATGGGGATAACCTAAATCGATTGTGGCTGGCAGCTCTTGAGTTGACCCGCATTAGACTCTTTAGTCCTCAAACCCTGAGTTGTCAGAAATTGTATGACAAAAAAAAGTAATTGTTTAAGTCTCTTGAAAGCTTTACATTTAAGAATGTAGCCTAAAGCCGCGATCAAAAGACAGCCTAAAGTCAAGGCCGTAACCTGGGACCAAAATTATTTTATGCAATGCCGAAATTATGGCGAAAATAGTTTATCTTGGAAATTATAGCCAATGACGGTCTTTTAATATTTATGTCATGAAACAGTTGTCAAAAATTAAATGTTTATCATACGTTTTATCTAGCCCGCCTTCTTTGAGCTGATTGGCCATCTCATTCATTTTGACATCGACAAGCGCTGTTAAAATGCAACTTTTAAAACTTTTTTGTCATCCTAACAACAAACAAAGCGGTGCGTAATGCATGGCAGCAGATATTATGACATAGGATTCATAATACAAGATATCAGCAAATACTGAATGGACAGTTTGGCTATAGGCTACTTCTAAATATTGGGGGGCCTTGTCCCCCTCTGGTGGTGGATTTCGTATCCCTGCGTGTGTTTGTTATGTGGACATCGTAGAATAAAAATCTCTTGGCCAAGTTTCATGTCGCTGCATGAGTGCAAATGTATTTTGAGTTCATGTACTCTCAGAAAACAAAGCTGTCACTACGCAGTACACTTTCAAAAGGTAGGTTATATGTTACTTTTAAAGTAGGCTATATTAATATGTACTAATGTGTCATTTAGGGGTAAATAAGGTTCAAAGATGTACCTTTTAGCCCTACCTTACTGCCCTGAGTGTCCCATCAGGCGCTTTGAATCAAGTGTTTGGGGGCACCTGAGGTAAGGACCTCTATTTTGCAGGAATGCAAATCTCGACTGAACATTGCTCAGCTCTGGACACTGTTGGCAACTTTCCCACAAGCTTATTTTTGAATTCCTGGAAAAAAAAAAGGGGATTCATGTCCTTAGAACAGCTTAGGTTGTACTGGGGCATGCAGCAGGAATATTCACCCTAAATGTTGGTTCTCAAACTCATCTACATACTGATCCCCATCCTCCTCCTCCTCCTCCTCTTTTTCTTGTAAAACCTGTTACTTAACATGTATTGTTCCTTTCCTTTTATTACAAACTGCATAATCTAAACACCTCATTTCTTAAGTGTTCACAGCATACATTAAATGTTCTGTTAGCATATTTATGAAGCAACTCAAGACTGCTTAAGACTTAAGACTCCTCTTGTATTTAGACCCTCTTTTTTAATAACAAGAGAAAATCAAGCTCAGAATGTTTATGCCAGATTCTCATCATAAGAATTAAATACGAATCACTGATTCAATTTATGCTTCAGAAAATAACTTGTGTTCCATTGCCTGCCTCTATTTAAATCTTTCTTTATCCTTCATATTAAACTATTGATCACTTTAACTACACATGCAAAGACACAGAAGGAAAGCCCACTGATTATCCTTTCTAGAGAATTCACATGCTTTCTTGGTATTGAAACCACTGTCTCCGAGCCAATCGGATCTAGTTACTTAGAAGGGAAAAGCCCCAAACACACTACAATGTCAGAAGACTCACTTTTGCCAACACAATTATGAAAGATTGTTTTGCCTTTGTGTTCTTATACCAGTGTTTGGCAATCGCAGGTGCATGAGTCTTCTCACCACACTTACCTATAATCATATTAATAATCACAATCCTCTAATCCTTTAATCTCCATTCATTGTTTTATCATGTAGCTGATTTTATTGTTAGGAGCGTGTGCAAAGAGCAGAAAGGACTCGGGTAAAGCGGTTCAATGGGCACAACAACGATCTGGCACAAGACCCAGAGAGACTAAACAGGGAAGGAAATGTAATGAAGTGGAGCCGGTAAAGCAAAGTGACAAAGGGCAGAACCAAGACATGAGACCAACAGAAGAGCACATGACAAACAAAAGCCATGTGTTCACACAAACACAAGTCAAGAGAGCACATGACAGCTGAACTCAAATCATCAGCCATGTGCTCAAACGAAACCCACAGAACCAAGAGAAGTGCCAGTGTTACACATGAAATTGCATTTACAAAATACGTTTTTATGTTTTAAAACCGACATATTATGTTCTCTGCAACTATATAGCTGCTGCAAAATAAATAATGCAAACGAGATAATTTAAAGGAATCTTACCACTATTTAGATGTCTTTTATTTTCATGTTTTTCTATAAAATATACACTACCAGTCAAAAGTCTGGAATAATTAAGATTTTCAATGTTTTTGAAAGAAATATCTTAACATGAAGGCCATCATGGTTTCCACAAAAAAGCAAAAACAATTATAAAGAGAATAATTATATAATATTAAGGATGATGATATTGATAATGATACTAATAAGAACTATTATTAATCATGAGAATCAAATCAGCGTATTAGAATCATTTCTGAAGAATCATGTGACACTGAAGACTGGAGTAATGATGCTAAAAATTCAGCTTTCCATCACATTTTAAAATAGAAACCTGTTATTTTAAATTGTAATAATGTTAGTGTTTTTACTGTATTTTTGAGTAAATAAATGCCTTGGTTTCTTTGATGAATAGAAAGTTCAAAAGAACAGCATTTATTTGTAGTAGAAATTTCTGTGACATTATACAAGTCTTTACTGTCACTTTGCATCAATTTAGTGCATCCTTGCTAAATAAAAGTATTAAACTCTTTTTCTTTCTGTCTTTTTTTTTAAATTAACCGGTTAGATGTTGTGACTGTTTCTTTCTGTTGAGACCGTTTCATCCACCTTCAGCAGGTACGTCAATAATTGTAAGGTATGACAAATATTTTTTTATGTAGTCCAGCTAATCTATCAATTAATGTGAGCTCATAAATTGTATAATAATTATGAAGGAATTAGAAAACTGTTTCACACTGAGCATCTGAAAACTGAATTTTACATTGAGTCCTAGGGTCATGTGTATACTGGTGTACTTGAGGTTATTTTATTGTTATTGTTAATTGTTAAACCTATACAAAATGGCATATATATACTATATACTATAAAATGTATGTGTGTGTGTGTGTGTGTGTGTGTGTGTGTGTATATATATATATATATATATATATATATATATATATATATATATACAGTGCTGCTTGAAAGTTTGTGAACCCTTTAGAATTTTCTTTATTTCTGGATAAAAATGACCCAAAACATCATCAGATTTTCATACTGAAGTCCTGAAAGTAGACAAAGAGAACCAAATCAAACAAGTGAGAGAAAAATATTTTCTTTGTCATTTATTTATTGAGAAAAACGATCCAGTGTTACATATCTGTGCATTGCAAAAGTATGTGAATCTTTGTTTTTTAGTATCTGGTGTGACCCTCTTTTGCTGCAGTAACTGAAGGTAAAGCTTCTTGTAAATGCTGATCAGTCCTGCACAATAACATGTAGGAGTTTTAGCCCATTCCTTAGTGCAGAACCACTTAAACTCTGTGATGTTGGTGGGTTTCCTCAGATGAACTGCTTGCTTAGGTCCTTCCACAACATTTTAATTGGATTAAGGTCTGGACTTTGACTCAGCCATTCCAAAACATTCACTTTGTTCTTCTTTAACCATTCTTTGGTAGAATAACTTGTGTGCTTGGGGTTGTTGTCTTGCTGCATGACCCACGTTCTCTTGAGACTCTGTTCTTAAACAGATGTCCTGACATTTTCCTTTAGAATTTGCTGGTATAATTCAGAATTCATTGTTTCATCAATGATGGCAGGCTGTCCTGGCCAAGATGCAGCAAAACAGGCCCAAGCCATGATACTACCACCACCATGTTTCACAGATGGGATAAGATTCTTAAGCTGGAATGCAGTGTGTTCTTTTCTCCGAACATAATAGCTTCTCATTTAAACAAATAAGTTCTATTTTGGTTTCATCCATCCATTAAACCTTTCTCCAATAGTCCTCTGGCTTGTCCACATGATCTTTAGCAAGCAATTTTCTTTTTGGAGAACAGTGGCTTTCTTCTTGCAACTCTGCCATGCACACCATGGTTGCTCAGTGTTCTCCTGATGGTGGCTCATGAACATTAACATTAGCCAATGTGAGAAAGGCCTTTAGTAGCTTACAAGTTACCCTGGGAACTTTTGCAACCTCGCAGACTATTATACGTTCTGCTTTGGAGTGATCTTTGTTGGTCGACCACTTCTCGGGAAGGTAACAGTGGTCTTGAATTTCCTCCATTTGTACACAATCTGTCTGACTGTGGATTTGTGGAGTCCAAACCCTTTAGAGATGGTTTTGTAACCTTTTCTAGCCTGATGAGCAACATCACCTCTTTTTCTGAGGTCCTCAGTAATCTCCTTTGTTCGTGACATGATTCACTTCCACAAACATGATCAGACTTTGATAGACTTTGTCTACTTTCAGGACTTATTTGAAAATCTGATGATGTTTTGGGTCATATTTATGCAGAAATATAGAAAATTCTAAAGGGTTCACAAACTTTCAAGCAGTACTGTATATATATGTGACCCTGGACCACAAAACCAGTCTTAAGTTGCTGGGGTATATTTGTAACAATAGCCAAAAATACATTGTATGGGTCAAAATTATTGATTTTTCTTTTATGCCAAAAATCATTAGAACATTAAGCAAAGATCATGTTCCATGAAGATATTCTGTAAATTTCCTACTGTAAATATATCTAAATTTTATTTTTGATTAGTAATATGCATTGCTAAGAACTTCATTTGGACAACTTTAAAGGTGATTTTCTCAATATTTTGATTTTTTGCACCCTCAGATTCCAGTTTTCAAATTGTTATATCTCTGCCAAATATGGTCCTATCATAACAAATTCATAAAATTGACCCTTATGACTGGTTTTGTGGTCCAAGGTCATATATATATACAGTATATATATATATATATATATATATATATATATATATACAGGTGCATCTCAATAAATTAGAATATCGTGGAAAAGTTCATTTATTTCAGTAATTCAACTCAAATTGTGAAACTCGTGTATTAAATAAATTCAATGCACACAGACTGAAGTAGTTGAAGTCTTTGGTTCTTTTAATTGTGATGATTTAGGCTCACATTTAACAAAAACCCAATTCACTATCTCAACAAATTAGAATACTTCATAAGACCAATAAAAAAAACATTTTTAGTGATTTGTTGGCCTTCTGGAAAGTATGTTCATTTACTGTATTTGTACTCAATACTTGGTAGGGGCTCCTTTTGCTTTAATTACTGCCTCAATTCGGCGTGGCATGGAGGTGATCAGTTTGTGGCACTGCTGAGGTGGTATGGAAGCCCAGGTTTCTTTGACAGTGGCCTTCAGCTCATCTGCATTGTTGGGTCTGGTGTCTCTCATCTTCCTCTTGACAATACCCCATAGATTCTCTATGGGGTTCAGGTCTGGTGAGTTTGCTGGCCAATCAAGCACAGTAACACCATGGTCATTGAACCAGCTTTTGGTACCTTTGGCAGTGTGGGCAGGTGCCAAGTCCTGCTGGAAAATGAAATCAGCATCTCCATAAAGCTTGTCAGCAGAAGGAAGCATGAAGTGCTCTAAAATTTCCTGGTAGATGGCTGCGTTGACTGTGGACTTCAGAAAACACAGTGGACCAACACCAGCAGATGACATGGCAGCCCAAATCATCACTGACTGTGGAAACTTCACACTGGACTTCAAGCAACATGGATTATGTGCCTCTCCACTCTTCCTCCAGACTCTGGGACCTTGTTTCCAAATGAAATGCAAAATTTACTTTCATCTGAAAAGAGGACTTTGGACCACTGAGTTCTTTTTCTCCACAGCCCAGGTAAGACGCTTCTGACGCTGTCTCTGGTTCAGAAGTGGCTTGGTAGCCCTTTTCCTGAAGATGTCTGAGCGTGGTGACTCTTGATGCACTGACTCCAGCTTCAGTCCACTCCTTGTGAAGCTCTCCCAAGTGTTTGAATCAGCTTTGCTTGACAGTATTCTCAAGCTTGCACACATCCCTGTTGCTTGCGCACCTTTTCCTACCCAAATTCTTCCTTCCAGTCAACTTTGCATGTAATATGCTTTGATACAGCACTCTGTAAACAGCCACACCTTTCAGTAATGACCCTCTGTGACTTACCCTCTTTGTGGAGGGTGTCAATGTTCGTCTTCTGGATCATTGCCAAGTCAGCAGTCTTCTCCATTATTGTGGTTTCAAAGAAAAAGAGATACCTGGAATTTATACTGTATGGATGGTCATTTATTGAAACTCAAATGTAAATATTCTAATATTTTGAGATACTGAATTTTGAGTTTCATGAGCTGTAAGCTCTAATCATCAAAATTAAAACAAAAAAACTTTTGAAATGTTTTACATGCAATGAATCTAAAATATATGAAAGTTTAACTTTTTGAAATAACTTACAAGAAAAAATTAACTTTTTCACGACATTCTAATTCATTGAGATGCACCTGTACATATAGTGGCAGATTTAATTTACCAGAATTTACCTCAAAATAGTCATATTCATATTGAACATAAATGTGGATAAAAGAAAAATCATGGACACTGACTTTTTTATTCAACACATTTTTTAAATAATTTCTGGATAATGTTTTGGGGAAAATGTATATTTAAGCACAAAACTGGTCATCATCTTTTAAGTATGTTAATCTTCATTTTTAGTACAAATATTTAATGTAGTCTCATTTAATATATACTTATAAAAAATGACACCTAAGAAATATTGTAATATTGTTAATTTTAGATGAATATAACGTGATACTGTCATGGTACCTGTCATATCAACTACCCATGTGTCTGTACAAAATGAATGTGTTGAGGTGCTGAACAAATAACCACAGGAAATGAACCTGAAACATCTACTGGCAGGATGGCATTAGTTTGCATATTTTATATTTGAAGTAATGAATAACCTCAGACTCCTAAGGCAAGAACATAAATTTAATACTGATAATTTGCATGTTTCTGTTGCTCAGCTGGTGGTAAAAACAGCAAAACAATAGGTTTAATTAACATAAAATGCATATGTGCTGGAAGTCATTTTAAATTGTCTAATACACAAACTTAAAAATCCAGCTCTGCCTTTCATTAGTTTGTACACTGAAGAATGAGGCTTGTTCATTTAATATCCATCCATAATAGGATTACAAACTCAGGTATTAAACACACTAGGATTTCTCCTAGTGTGAAAGACTAGACGATTATATGATTCAGCAAATCACACGAAGTGACATGGGGACACGGATCTGTGTTGTCTGGAGTGCTTACCTTCAGCACCATTGTGAGAAGAGGATTACATTTGCAGGCACAAGAGATCAACCAAGTTCATTGTGAAAAAACATTGCATTCACTAGATGTACAGTGAGATAAACAAAGACTTTATTTCCACCCTATCTTGATTTTTGTTAAAGGGATAATCCACCCAAAATTGTTGAAAAAAATATATATTTTGAAGATTGCCTCGGTGATTCCACAAAAGAAAATCATGCAGGTTTTGATGACAAAGAAAGTGGAACTTTTCTTTAAAAAAAATTATGAAAAGAGCCACCTCGCTATTTAGTGAAACTTATACTTAAAAGTTCAAGTTATGCAAGCATGGTTCATTGGCTTGCTAGTCAAATTAGGACAAATAAAAAAATACTACTTTTACATTACATGAAATTCTAATAGAATAAAAAGTATTGTGTCAGTTAGTCACCCTTTAGTTGTTCCAAACCTGTATGAGTTTTCTTCTCATTTGGAGCATAAAATATATTTTCAGTAGTTTCTGGTCGCCATTGACTTTAATAGTATTCTTTTACATACAACGTATGACAATGGAGACCAGCAACTGCTTGGTTAACCAACATTTTTCAAAGTATCTTCTTTTATGTTTCACAGAAGACAGAAACTCATACAGGTTTGGAACAAGTTGAGCATGAGTAAATTTTGACAGAATTTTCACTTTTGGTTGAACTAGTAGTACAATTACTGAAATGCTTAGTTTTTTTAAGTAGTTAAACTTACTTCTTCGCAATAAGAGATGCTGCTGCCAAACTCTGCAGAGAGCAGCACAGATTCACAAACACTCTCCCTCTCTCCAATTACTGCATTTCATTGGCTCAAGCCGCCGTTACTACTTCTTTGGAATTGGTAAGAAAATAGTTCCACACAAGAGCATTTTTATGAACAAAAACCTGAAAAATATAAGTGCAATAATTGATCCTGAACTGTTGAATTTACAAAAATAATGCACACCACCCTCACTCATTGTATACATTAATGTTACTTAATGCATTACGAACTAACAATAATATCTTAATAAATGAACATTAACCAAGATTAATGTTCATCGACCATAAGATACCTTATGCACTAATAGAATCTTGCTAGATACCAAAGTACATTTTATTTGCTAAAAGTTTACCAGTACATTTCAAAAACAGGCTCTGTTTTGGCTTTTGCATACTGTACAAACTTCTTCCTTCTTTACAATTCAGTTTCTCACAACAAATTCAAAGAAATCATTCTTATAATTACAAACATCCTGTTTGTAATACTATACATATTAGATTTTTTAATCTTTCTGAAATTACAGCAGTTTTGCTTCTTTCTCATTGTCTTTAAATTGCTCTGTCTGAGACAAGCAGCCATGAAGTGTCTTTTATTATGATGCTGGGCGTCCCAGGAAGTGGTCTCTCCAGATGCTGTGAATACATCAGCCGTGCTGTGAGTGTGTTCACTTGCGGAAGCGTTTAAACAGAGGATGGACATTCTTGCAGGCTAAAGACTTGCCACTGCGGGACGTCTGGTATTCCATGTAGACGGTATCGTCTGCACCAGACATGGAGCTCATAGTTCCCATACGGCGAGAAAACTATAGAAATGGTTCAAAAGTGAAAAAAAAAACAATCCTTACTTACACGTTAAGCAGGTTAACATAAATCATCTTGATGCAAATATACAGATTAACCCAATCCTTAAGAGTGCTTGAATGTACGTCCATGCTATAAACCATAAGCTGAAAACATGATAGGCCATATGGATCAAAAACTACAAGTGCTTGGCCTGTTCTCAGTTGACCTAAACCTTTGATTTTCTCACTTAGCCATTCTAAAGCTTCTGGCTTTTTCTCCTTTGTAGGATAAAAAAAAGGAGAAATATTGAATAGTTGTTTTCTATATACGAAATGGAATGGAGTCTGAGGCTGTTAAGATCAAAAACTGACATAAAAGCATAAAATGAATCCATATGACTCTAAGGGCCAGATTTACTAAACTGGGAAAATTAGCATTAAAGCGCAATTCCATAAAAAACGCAGACACATTTCATTTCCATAATGACCAGCGCAATCTACCAAGAGCAGCGCAAATTACTGCCTGCTTTAAGACATGCTTTTTTGGGGCGTTAAATAATGCCGTAAACACCAGTAAATTGACGAACACAAACCTTAGTAAATCGTGTTGTGTGATTCATTTAAATACTCTCCTCCCATAAATTTACCGATCAAAAGGGAAACATCTACAAATGCATATTCAATAAGGTGAGTCACAAAAATAACTTTCCACACCTTTCCAGTGCTAATTTCCCACTGGGTGTCTTTAGTAAATCCTGACTGTAGTTTTTTAACGCTAAATCTGGCCCTTAGATTTCTGAAGCCATACAATAGTTTTGTGTGTGGAATAGACTGAAATTCAAATAGCTAATTACTGAAAATTGCAGTAGTCAATTTACATTTGAACATTCACATATTCAGACTTCCGAGACAAGAACCACAATATCTGAAAATACAAAACGCAAGAGAAGAGTCATTATGTTGCATTGGCAACTAATTGAAATAAGTTGAAGTATTAAAATTACTAGGCCTAAATGAAAAAAAAAAGTTTTTTTTTAAAGAAATATTAAAGAATAAAATGACAAAAACATAAAAAAAAATTTTTTAAAGCGGCAGTCCGTAACTTTTACCTCTTTGTCGCCATCTATGTTTGAAAACCTGGAATTGCAGTTTCTTACGGAAATATCTTTCGTGCGCGGGGTTGTGATCCGGTGTTCCGGCACGGCTCCAGCGCGGATGAATCTAATGTTTTGAGGTGAATGTGTAGTTGTCAGTCACCGGTGTGGATATTTACTGTACTTCGCAATCACAGATTCTAGCCTATGTCTTGGAATATATGACCCAAATTTAAAACATTTAGCACATTTAAAACTGGAATATATTTTAATTTCATTCACATGTTTCATAAACATAATCCTGTGATAAATTTAATTCTTCTAGCTGCTGTGAGAAAAGGCTATAAATGATCCGTCACCTGCAGGATCCTCACGTGCGATAGCCTACTAGCCGGGAAAACTTCTTTATGTTTACAGACGTGACGTAATGACGCAGTTCCATGCTCGAATTTCCCGCGGAAACCTACCCGTACCACTCTAATTAGAAAACATTATTATAAGCTAACCGTTGTGAATCGGGCTAAAGTAAGGTGATAGTTTTGAACACTGGCTGGTTATGTACTTTCTCAAATATTGATTTCGGATCATTTTTAACCAAAAAAAGTTACGGACTGCAGCTTTAAAATATATAAATTTAAATGACAACTGTGAACATAAAAGTAAAAAAAGTCAATTCAAAATATCAATAAAAACTATAGAAGTAACTAAATAATACTAAAATAACACTGTAGCCACAGAGAAGAGGAGATTTTCTGTGAACAGTAAATAACTGTCTCATTTGGTCTGTTCCTCATGTATTACTTCAGAAGATAATGAATAGAGCATACAAGTTACACTGACTACTTTTATGGGGTTTTTTTTAGTCTTGGAGCTTGACAAGTCTCAATCACTGTTCACTTTCTTTGCACTGAAGAAAGCAGCATGACCATATTGCTAAATATCTGCTTTAATGTTCCACAGAAGAAAGAAAGTAAATGACAAATGTTTCATTTTTGGGTAACCGTTCTTTTAAATCCGAACAGAGACCAGTGTTTGTCATTTCTGTGGTTAATGATCAATATTAAAACAGCACCTCACACCCAGCAAACAAATGAGGCGGCAGAGAGGAACAAAAACCCGTGGAGATACCTGTGGCTTCCCTCCCACGTCTCCCATCACCACTTCCTCTTCTGCGTCAAGATCTGATGCTGCCAGAACTTTCTGCAAGAGCTGCTGCTGTTCCTCACGAGAGGAAAACATCAAGTCTTCCTCCTCCATCCCAGCCAATTTTGTGATCACCTAAAAAGAAAATGAAAAAAATGATATGTGGCAGACTGAGACTCAGTGTACCTGTTATTACCATCCAGTTTGGCCACCATTTCCAATCAGCATAATCAAATTTAGGTTCAAATATGGTCTTGAAACCTTAAAACTGTATCCCTGGTCCACCAGGAAGCGCTGTCTCTTGGTGGAATAAGCCATTTCCTGTGTGTCCTGAGAGACGAGCGAGTAAAAGTAAGCATTGTATTCTTCCGCAACCATACCTGTGCAAAAAAGACATGACAGGTCAGGTTTAGTTTGAAATTTTGTCTGATAATTAAAAATTCATCCAAAAATGTTCCATTGCAATTCCTTCAAGGGAAGTTTGAGATAATCTCAGAAAGCATGCATTAATATACAACATCTAACTGTTTAGAACTTGACAGTCTAAAATGGTCTGTCCACCAGATATCCCATAATGATGTTCAACATGTTGACTTCCAATAGCTGGTTACCTTTCTTGGCTCGCAGCACTCTGCCCAGTCTCTGAGCTTCCTGACGACGAGAACCGCCGTGAGAGGAGATCTGGATTAGCACGTTTGCCTCTGGCAGGTCAAATGAAGTATCTCCAACCTGACAGAAGAAGAAAACAAGAGAAGACAGAATAAGAATGGAAGAAGACAGCCGTTCTAATGCTCCAGTAATCAACAGGCAAACCAGCAAAATAGGTCGGTAAAAGTCAAAATGCCTAAATCTTCAATGTGAAACCAGACAAACGGAACAAATATGAGACAACTAGGGCCAAAAACGTAAGATAGACTTGTTGCATTTCAACAACTAACACACTGAAGCATTCAGTTAGTTTAGTAATATAATAGTATACATTGTTAATTTCCTGGAGTTAAAACAAAAGTTTTATCACTAAATTTTAAAATGTGCTTTAACATTTTTTAAATGTAGTTTAAAACAAATTTTGTTGATGGAATGCTGTTTCAGCGAATATTTTTTAGCAGAATAAGGCAAAGGCATGAAGATAAAAAGATGCAAATGAACCTATTTAAAAAGCAAATAAATAAATAAATAAGGTATTCTTTGTAGTTGTAGTTTTTGGTTTTTCAAAGGCTTCTTTAGACATTGGTAAATGCATTATTATTTTAAAAATGTATGCACTGTCTCTATTACATACCATCTTTTCTCACCCCTACCTGCAGCCGTTTCCTATGCAGCTGCTCTTATCTTATTTGAATAGTCTGACTTTTGAGGACAATCATATCAGCACACGTGCATCATGTTTCCCATTAAATCATTTCCAAACATTTGCATTAAGATAGAATGTAAAGTTAATGAAGTCAAGCCAGCATCCCAGCACTCCTGAAACCAGTGTCTGAATTAGACAATCATACACAGACATGAATGTTTTGAACATTTGTTGGATGTAAAATTTCTATAAATGCTTTTTTTTATATATTTTTCTAAAAACTAAAGGCACATGTAAAATGAGTAATGCATTGTTCCATATAAATTCAAACTAAAGTGTGTAATATCTGCAGCACTGGCATCACCAAAATAATGGTTATTTACTGCTTTATTTACTTTACCATGATTTGTGGACACAAGGGTTTAATTTTGACAACATTCAGAAATGTATTGTTTAGTCTGCTAATATTTTAAAGATGCATAGTTTTATGATGTTTTAAACAGCAAGCAGAGTGTTTGTTTTGTTAAACGAGTTATGCCAAAGAAAAACCTTTTTCAGGTCATAACACATCTCAGACACATGAATGTTATTAGCGTTTCTAAAGCACCTAAAATGCAGAACTGTATTTGTTTTCTTGAAATATAGTTGGAACGTCAAGTTCTGAAGAGAATTAAAGGATCACATCAGTGTACATCACCTCTGCTGAACTCTGTAAACTTTGCATTTACAGCAAAACACCAACTTCTGACTGTGTAAAAGTAGTGTTGAGTTTGAATTAAATGCTGCTTAAAATTAAAATAATTATTTACTGACATAGGTTGCAGAATTGTTCATTTGTGTAAAAGAGGCTAAGAATTTAAAAGTTAAAAATTAAAAATACTATTCTACATTTTCACAGGAAAGTGAGCAAAGGTAGGCCATTTACCTTAGAGATGAAGATGGTATTGATTTTGGGATTGTGTTTAAAGTTCTGAAGGATCTGCATACGTTCTCCTTGAGATGTGGGTCCATAAATATACGGTCTGACGAGAAAGAACAAAAGAGATTGTATGTGTACATATGTACATGTATACCAAAAATCATATATCAATTTGAGCATGTTGAAGAAAACATTTCATACAAGGGAGTTCACACGCTTACATATTTGCTAAAATATAATCTAATAGATAACTCAAAGCATATTTTTAGCAGAATCCCATTGTATGTTATTATATATAAAAATGATAAAATTATAGAAATAAAAATATAAAGAAACCACTGGAAGTTTGCAAACTTCACCTCACAAACCCTCAAAGTCCTACAGTGTCGCCATACAGTATGAGATTTAGAGTATAGCCTTTCAAACACACTTTGTACAAGGAAAAGCCCATTAATTTAGCAAAGTTAAAGGTGATTAAGAGTAAAGTAAAGCGGATTACAGGTTGCGCCAGGGCCAGTCTTATAGAATTGCCTTCTAGAACACCCGGACACAAACACAGGTTTGCATCATGGCCTTACAACATACAAAGTACTCAAAAAAGACGTTTTTGTGGATCATTTGAGTGGTGTGCCGTTGAGCCCTTTTGTGTAAGCTGCTCTTTAGCAGCTTTTAGTAAGTTTATGACTTTGTTATTTCAGCATGTTTATGAACTCTTAACATGCCTTTGAGTTTACAGTCCTGAAAAGACCCTAAAGGGCCCAGAAAAAAAGTATTTTCTTCATAAAGAAATTGCATTTAGCAATATTGCTTAAACTTTTCAAGACGGACATAGCATAACCTCTGAGGTGATTTCAAATCAAGCTTTTAAAACTCATGTTCCATTAAATGAAAAACTGCACTACCCGAGAGAGTTCCATCAATCAGAAAAACTGCTTTTACAAAAAACTGTTGCTTGTGTGAACAGCAGATATAATGCAAATTCTGGAAAAGCCAATCCGGCAACTTAACCGTAATTAACCAAATGTTTTATGTTTGAAAGCACCTAACAAGCAGTAAATTCATGCATAAATCAAACTGTCTTTTTTCTGATTTTCAAAAACCTTTTTATGTTGAATCAAAGTTTTTGCATATGTGTCATGTGAGGGATTACTTGTTCAGGCGGATGGCATATTCTTTCAGAGCGAAGACGTTGTCGGCAAAGACGATGATCTTGTCGTTTCTCCGCTCGTGGAAGCGGATCAGGAACTGACATGCACGGAACTTGTTGGGATTCATGGTGTAGAACAGAATTCTCTTCTTCGTCTTTATGGCCACATATTCACGATAAAACTCAGGAGACATGGGACACCATACCTAGACGCACAGAGAGCGAGAGGGAAACGTACTGTAAGCTGTAAATTACTTCACCCCTCCAATTAGCTTGATTAGCTACATGGATTAACTCCTCGAAAGGTTTATCCAACAAGCTCTCGTGGTCACTAATCTATGAAGCTTCTATTTAATTAAAACAGGTTAAAACGTATATGAAAGTTATTATATACATGTAAACCTTATCTATAGATTTTTACAGACACTAAAAGGAAATAAACTAGTGCTGTCAAACGATTAATCGCATCCAAAATAAAAGTTTTTGTTCACATAATATATGTGAGTGTACTGTTTATATTTATTACGTCTATATAAATACAAACACATGCATGTATATATTTAAGAAAAATATGTTGTTTATATATTAAATATAATTATATATAAATGATATGAATATAAATATATACATGTAAATACATGTGAATATTTTCAAAATATATACTGCATGTGTGTGTATTTATATATACATAATAAATATACAGAGTAAACACATATTATGTGAACAAAAACTTTTATTTTGGATGCGATTAATCGTTTGACAGCACTAAAATAATAAATAAAATGAGTTTCTAAACATGACGTTAAGAGCTATAAAAGGAATAATTTATTCAAATACTCTTTTTCACATCTAAAACTGTATAGATATACTTCAGTTGAATAAAAAATTGTAACTTGGAAAAAAATTACATTGAAAATAGAATTTTCATGACCTTTTATGATTTCTTAATTTCTTTTTTTTTTCAGTACTGTAAAAGCCCTGTATACATTTAATTTATAGCCTAATCTAATTTATATATTTGACTTACTGACTGACTTGACTGCAAAAGATTTTATTAAGTTAAAAAATGCTAAAAGGTTTACCAAAAAATGTGATAAATGCTTTGCATTGGAGTTTTGGAAAAAATATTTATAGAGCGTTTTTGTAAAGATGGTGTTCAGCGTTAAGTGAACATTGCATGAGTCAGCACATGTGGTTTTCTGCTCATGTGGCTAAAAGGGTCTGCTGGGCTTTTGTTTAGTAAGATATTGAATAACTGTACTGTATTTTCTTTGTACGCCAGGCTCCAAAGCCTCCCAACACAATGTTTCACAATTTCATGCACCTTGTTGACCCCCTGACAAGGTTCAGACATCAACCTAAGTTCACATTATGAAATACGCACGTGAAAATATATTTTGTTGTCTTTTTTGTACTTTGGGGAGAAATGTTCGATTTCTTTCCTGTTACATACTGTAATCAATATTTCAAACCCTCACCTCAGCACACTGGACTTTAGCAATGTAACCATTGTTCTGTAGTTCCATCCAGTTTGCCTCATAGAGCTTCGGTCCAATCAGGAAGTTCAGATCGACAATCTTATCATCCTCTCTTACTAGTGTGGCAGTGAGACCCAGTTTACAGTGAGCCTGGACTATCGTCAGTACACGACGGAACATCTTTGCTGCAATACAAACACAAAACAGTCAGGAATCTGTATCATTATCACTTATGTTATTTGTGTTTAAATAATTATTTTCACTTGTTCTCAATAAAAGTTCAACAAAATTCAGACAAAATTCCACCCACTTAGAAGATATTCCTCCTATAATAAATGTAATTTTGCTTCTCCACAATTTTCTGATTCAGATTTCAACAGCTAAAAACAACGAAAACAAACATCTGTGCTTGTTGTGAAGAACAACCTCATTGGTTCTGCTTCTGTTTACCATATTTGATGTGCATTATGCATGCGTGTTTGCTCAAATCTGAATAAAAGCCTACTAAATCTCTTCATCATATAAAGTGATTTTGGCCTCTTCAGAAGACTAGGATTAAACCAAGTATATATTCATTCCAATAAATAAATATCCATTCATATAGACTACCTTTATAATGTCTTTATGAACTTTTTGAAGCTGAAAATAAAATGCTGAAAAAAGTTAATTTTTAGGTGAAATATCCCTCCAAGAAAGAAGGTAAGAAAATGTCCCATTGTTAAAATATTTGCTATTAAAAATTCAAAAACAGCAGAGATGTCTTTGTAATATTTGCATACTGAATTGCGATTGGTCATCTGTCTTGAAATTATGGAAATTTCACGGTGGGTGGATCTAACTAGTGTGAAATGAGAAAAAGAAGAATCCAAGCGACTAAAAAAAAATTCACTGACGACACGATTTCTCACTTGATATTTTATCAAGTCGCAGTTATGGTATGTGATGTTCACACACTAAACCTACCTGGGATTGTGTGCACCTCATCTAGTATTATGAGCCCCCACTCCTGACTTTTCATCCACTCCATGACCCTCTCAGCCTCCCATGAGCGTTTGGTGGTGTGGCCCAGCATAGAATAAGTACTAATGGCCACCGAGCAGCCGATGGGTTTGTCTTTTGCATCTGAAGTGAAACGGCAGATCTGGGAGTCATCAATGGTGGACCACATCTTAAACTGAGCCTTCCACTGTTCCACTGACACCGAGGAGTTTCCCAACACCAGACAGCGTTTACGCACTGTGCAGGCAGCAGTGACGCCCACCAGTGACTTACCAGCACCTGCGGGACAGAACAGTAGAATAACAAAACACCTCAATGTAGATTCATTTCATCTCAATAATAACATTCAAAGAGCTTCTAAACCCGAGTTGCTCTGGTAATGTAGTCTTAAATTCTTTGATCTTGTACATGCAGTTTTTATGCTTTGTAAACTTAAACAGTTGGTTTTCTCTGGCATTAAGGTGCAATTACTGGCTGTCAGTTTTTAAAGCAATGTGAAATGATGTAACTAGTTAAAATAGATTTTACTGAATTGCAAGAATGACTTGTGTCTTGAGAGCACAAGAAAAAATGGTTTAAAAATTAAAAACCAATCAACAATGTCTCGCTGTGAATGATATTATGATATTTATAGTGCTGTAAAACGATTAATCGCATTCAGAATAAGGTTTTTGTTTACATAATATATGTATGTGTACTGTGTATATTTATTATGTATATATAAATACACACATACAGTATATATTTTGGAAATATTTACATGCATTTACATTTATATATTTATTTTCTTACATTTTATATTATATATTTATATATTTATATTATATATTTAATATATAAACATAACATATTTTTCTTAAATATATACATGCATGTGTGAGTATTTATATATACATAATAAATCAGTACATACACATATATTATGTTAACAAAAACCTTTGTTTTGGATGCGATTAATTGTGATTAATCGTTTGACAGCACAAGATATTTATGATATTATAGCTGTCTTGGAGTTTTAAAACTAATTATAATAACTGTACATTTTCCAGCAATTATTAAAAAAAGATTATAAAAATATGAAATGTATAGTATAAAAAAAATTATAAAAGTATAAAAACAAATATTTAAAAAACAAATTAAAATTAAGGAATCAATGTAACAATTATACAATCAAAATAATATATTAATTATAAATTTACTTACATAAAATCTGTTTTAAGTTTAAATTCATACCATTGTTAAAATGTATAATTTTTTGTGTTTTGAGCCAATGAAAATGTTGGCAGAGCAAGCACAATAATAATTTTATGGTGCAGAAATTATTCACTTTACCTTCAAAGCACAAGGTTTTAAAGTTAAAAAAAAGCCTCTTTTCACGTAACAACAAACAAATTGTGCATTTTTGGAACCCAGGCAATGACAAAAAATGCTTTAACTGTTTTGGAAAATGAATATTCCCTTTATAATTATTAAAAATACATATCCAGCTGGAGGTAGAACTACTAAATTTCAGTAAAGTCTATATCATAATTGTTGCAATGAGGGCATTAAAATAGAAAATAGTATGAAATGACTCATTTCATATTATTTCATTACTCTTCCCAAATATCATTACTAAATTTTATAATTACATTTTCCAAAGCCTTGTCTGTTTAAAGGATGCACAACACCCTACAGTCCAAGACTAGGCATCAACCGCGTCTGTGAAGAAATGATTCAAACACTACATAAGTTAAGAGATTATTTACCACAAGGCAGGACGATGACTCCAGATCGAGCTCTGCCGTTCCCAAACATCTTCCTCAGACTCTTTTCCTGATATGGTCTCAGCACAGCAGTGGGCTTCAGGTCCATGTTGATGTCTGGGTTCACCGTGTCGTTACGGAAGTCATATTCAGCAAGGAGAGGATATTCCAACTGAATGCAACGTTTCTGAAGCTCCTCTATCATTTCCTAACAAGTGCCAGCACAAATATGAAGAAAGAATTAGATTACTGTGCAAATCTTCACTGAATAACCATTTAAACTAAACCAAGCCTGTCAGAGGAACAGTCGGGGTAAATTAACCCTAAACTCACAATGAAGTAACATTCTCATTCACATACCTGACGGATCTCAAATGACACTGTTTGTGTCTCTTCCTCCTCCTCCTCCTCTTTATCCATCTGTTCGTAGTAACTGAAGATGTCCTCCGGCACCTGATTTCCTGTGCGCTGCCCGTCTGCAGGCTGGGAGGTAGATGGACCACCATTGTCCTGCTGAGACTTTGAGATCTGGACAGAACGATGGTACCAGATTAGTTTTGCTCCACTGAAAGTGTCTTAATGTTTACACCCAGACAACATGTTTTGTGCTCATACTTACTGCAGATTTGCTAGAGATGGTCTCAGTGATGAGCTCAGTCTCCTCACCCTCAGCAGACCGAAGACGACAGTCCCGAATCACTGTGTCCTGTAAGAGCCTCTGAATGACATCAGGGAACGTACTCTCCACAAAGTACCTGTTCACAACACACACACAAACTTAACCATCTGCACTATCAGTGCCATGCAGTTGTTGCACAGTCTAGTTTTTATGAACTCACCAAAAGTTTGTGGTCAGTACAATTTTTATACTTTTACATAGCAAGTCAAGGATGCATTAAACTGATCAAATGTAACAGTAAAGACATTTACAATGTTACAAAAAAAATCTATTTAAAATGAATGCTGTTTTAAACTTTCCATTTATTAAACAATCCTGAAATAAAGAAAAAAAACAGTTTCCACAAAAATATTCAGCAGCAAAATCCTCCACTACATGTTTTATGAGCATCAAATTAGTATCATAAAATGATTTATGAAGCATCATATGACACTGAAAAATAGCATTTCAAAAAATATTAAAATAGAAAACGGTTACTTTTAAATTGTAATATTTCCATATTACTGTTTTTACTGTATTTTTGATCAAATAAATGCAGCCTTAGTGAGCACATGACACTCGTTTAAAAAACATTTTACAAAAATCTTACTGAACGGTAGTCCACAATAAACAATTCAATTTCACCATGAAATTTATTTATGTTTCTGAATCAAGTACATGCAATCTTAAGATTCAAAGCTCACACTTCACATCCAAGTTCAGCTGAATCCAAAGAGTATCCCTAGCCAAAACAACACCCGACTTCCTCTTATCTAAATACTATCTGCTATGCTCAAAACGCCCCCAGATGTCAGAACTAACATCTAAAACATTCAATAGACCATAAGCGAGATGTAATATTCAATATACAACGTGCTCATACATAACTCATTATTTAACCTTTCTTTAGTAAGAAGTAAAGAAAGAGGAATCTATGTAGAACGAACTGACCTGTTGTGTTTCAGGACCAGTTTGACTTTACCGTAGCTCACTGTGCACAACTGCAGGAGAACAGAGAGAGTAAAAGAGTGGCTTTGATATATAAAAATTGAAAAAAAAGAAAGTTTTTACATTACATTTATGCATTTAGCAGGTGCTTTTATCTAAAGCGACTTACAAATGAGAAACATGCAATTCAACAAAGAGTTAATACACACTTTTTTGGAGTGTGAGTGTGTAGTGCAAGTGCATTGGTTTAAGAGTATGGAGTGGTTCCCACAATTATGGCTCACAAAGACTTCACTTCCAGCACACACACCTTAATAAACTGCACTATGCCGTCTGGCACAGAGGTCTTGCTGAGTTTCTGCAGGTACTCTATGATGTCAGAGGTCTGCAGGCCGACGCTCACAGCGGCGTACAGAGAGTAAGCCGTCAGCTTGTACTCGTGCACATGGGTAGGTCTGCACACCGGCTCTGATATGGCCACCAGGAAGTCCTGAGCGTATTTATACACGGGAGAGAAAGCCTCTAGGAAGATGTGACCATCAGGAGCCTACAACAGTCAGACACATAAATAATGGGATAGTCGTAGCTTCTGTTGTAACTGCCTAATAAATCAAGGATCTTTAGTCTTACCACCCATAGGGGCCGGGAAGTGTGGTCATTCTTGAGAAGCATCTGTAGTCTGTAGTCTTTGGCTCCATACTCATCCAGTTTAATGCTGGATTCATCCACCTGCTTCCCAGCAGCTGCTGGAATGGCCTCCTGAGACTCACTGCCCATCACCTCTTCATCATCCTCTTCCTCGTCATAATAACGTTTCTTGGACTTTTTATCTAAAGTGAAAAAAACAACAACCACTTTTTGATTACAGATCTGAGTATAGATAAGATCTGATTATAGTTTAAACCTTGCCTCTGAGTTCCAAAAAGAACCCGAAGACCTCGCTGGTCTGGTGTTTTTAGCAATAGTTTAAGTTAATAGCATTTAGAAACAATATCTGGATCTACACTTTAACATAATTTTACAAAGAGTGTCTATAATGTAAATAATATTCTTAAGTGCGACTGCAAATGTAATGTTGTTTTTTTTACTATTAATTTTTATTTGAATTGAACTTAATGATTTTTTGATCCACCCAAGCATTTCTATGTTATTTCATAATTACTAATATTGTCAAATACAGGTGCATCTCAATAAATTAGAATGTCGTGGAAAAGTTCATTTATTTCAGTAATTCAACTCAAATTGTGAAACTCATGTATTAAATAAATTAAATGCACACAGATTGAAGTAGTTTAAGTCTTTGGTTCTTTTAATTGTGATGATTTAGGCTCACATTTAACAAAAACCCACCAATTCACTATCTCAACAAATTAGAATACTTCATAAGACCAATAAAAAAAAACATTTTTAGTGAATTGTTGGCCTTCTGGAAAGTATGTTCATTTACTGTATATGTACTCAATACTTGGTAGGGGCTCCTTTTGCTTTAATTACTGCCTCAATTCGGCGTGGCATGGAGGTGATCAGTTTGTGGCACTGCTGAGGTGGTATGGAAGCCCAGGTTTCTTTGACAGTGGCCTTCAGCTCATCTGCATTGTTGGGTCTGGTGTCTCTCATCTTCCTCTTGACAATACCCGATAGATTCTCTATGGGGTTCAGGTCAGGCGAGTTTGCTGGCCAATCAAGCACAGTAACACCATGGTCATTGAACCAGCTTTTGGTACCTTTGGCAGTGTGGGCAGGTGCCAAGTCCTGCTGGAAAATGAAATCAGCATCTCCATTCTCCTTGTCAGCAGAAGGAAGCATGAAGTGCTCTAAAATTTCCTGGTAGATGGCTGCGTTGACTGTGGACTTCAGAAAACACAGTGGACCAACACCAGCAGATGACATGGCAGCCCAAATCATCACTGACTGTGGAAACTTCACACTGGACTTCAAGCAACATGGATTCTGTGCCTCTCCACCCTTCCTCCAGACTCTGGGACCTTGATTTCCAAATGAAATGCAAAATTTACTTTCATCCGAAAAGAGGACTTTGGACCACTGAGTTCTTTTTCTCCACAGCCCAGGTAAGACGCTTCTGACGTTGTCTCTGGTTCAGAAGTGGCTTGGTAGCCCTTTTCCTGAAGACGTCTGAGCGTGGTGACTCTTGATGCACTGACTCCAGCTTCAGTCCACTCCTTGTGAAGCTCTCCCAAGTGTTTGAATCAGCTTTGCTTGACTGTATTCTCAAGCTTGCAGTCATCCCTGTTGCTTGTAGGGCTGTCGCGATAACCGCAATACCGCGCTATTGACGAGCATAACCGCAGAGGAATGCAACAACCGCAGCAACTGCGATATTTCCTTATTTTTTTCGTAAGGTTACTCCCTTCTCGTTTTATACTTAGTGCATATGTACTGAATATTAGTAATGATAACAAATGTGTACCATGCTGATTTGTACAGAGGCTCAGTATATTTGCACTTAAGCCTAAACAGACAGTGAATGAGAGAGATCGACTGAGCGCGTGCGATTACCTGAGTCTGTCCTTCAGGCCGAGTCATGTATATTTGTGAAAACAGGTTGTCATGTCCAAGGACAGCGAAATCTGTCTTAACATCGACGCTCTGCTGGTCAGCTGAGCCTTTAAAAGTGGCGCTCAAAGTTAAAATCATTTCAGCAGCTTTACATATCATTATAACATTACATATCTCGAATGAATCAGCGTTTTTGAACGTGTAGTTGAATGAACGGTGACCCACTCAAAGACAGTCCCTTACCGCCACCGTGTGGCGAAACAATGAAACTGCACTGACTGAGACTCGTCTAGAACACGCAGGTGAAATATCAACAGAAAAAAGTATCATGTCAGTCAGATTCGAGGATCAGAACTAACTGTTTATATATATATATATATATATATCAGAATAACAATAGACAATAGACTAACGATCTTATTGTCAGGTTTATGTTTTGTTATGTGGACCGTTATTTTGTCATTCTCTTCCGTTTACTTCACTTCCTGTTTCAACGTGATTTAGTTTCGGTTCTATTGCTTTCTGAATATGACCTCGTTACATCATAACACGTACACACAGATTATATATATAATCTAATCACAGATTATATCATATATGTGTATATGCGGTATATATGCTTATGTATACATACACATATATGTATATATGTATATATATATATATATATACACATATATGTATGTGCGGTAATACCGCATACTGCGCTATTGAGCCACTCAAAATTACCGCAAGGGAAATTCCTTCACCGCGACAGCCCTAGTTGCTTGTGCACCTTTTCCTACCCAAATTCTTCCTTCCAGTCAACTTTGCATTTAATATGCTTTGATACAGCACTCTGTAAACAGCCACACCTTTCAGTAATGACCCTCTGTGACTTACCCTCTTTGTGGAGGGTGTCAATGTTCGTCTTCTGGATCATTGCCAAGTCAGCAGTTTTCCCCATTATTGTGGTTTCAAAGAACAAGAGATACCTGGAATTTATACTGTATGGATGGTCATTTATTGAAACTCAAATGTAAATATTCTAATATTTTGAGATACTGATTTTTGACTTTCATGAGCTGTACTCGCATGTCTTACTGTATTGTAATCAATAAAATTAAAAAAAAAAACTTTTGAAATGTTTTACTTTACATGTAATGAATCTAAAATATAGTAAAGTTTCACTTTTTCAAAATAAGTTACAAGAAAAAAATGACCTTTTTCACGACATTCTAATTTATTGAGATGCACCTGTATGATTAAAATGTACTGCTGAATGCACTGACAAGCATTTATAGTAAACTAAAATGTAATTTGTGTTGAAACTTGTATACATTTTAATAAAATGTTAATTGCACACTTGTAATTATAGTACAATTTAGTACATTTTAAAAAACTTTAAATGTAATATCAAAACACAAAGTTAAAATTGTAGTATGTTGTACTGAACACATCAAAATAAGTGTACTTCAATAAAACATGACAAAAGATAATCAAAATATAATGACTTAAGATGCAAAGTAAAACTTTTAATTGGACATTATTGCAAAGTGTACTTTTACAAACATGGTGTACTTTCTTTAAGCACCCTTAAGTGCCATTTTATTTCATTACAACTATATTATCTGCAAGTATGTTCTTTATTTGTGTGTGTGTATATACAGTATATACACACATACAGGTGCTGGTCATATAATTAGAATATCATCAAAAAGTTGATTTATTTCACTAATTCCATTCAAAAAGTGAAACTTGTATAATGTATACATTCATTCCACACAGACTGATATATTTCAAGTGTTTATTTCTTTTAATTTTGATGATTATAACTGACAACTAATGAAAACCCCAAATTCAGTATCTCAGAAAATTAGAATATTGTGAAAAGGTTCAATATTGAAGACACCTGGTGCCACACTCTAATCAGCTAATTAACTCAAAACACCTGCAAAGGCCTTTAAATGGTCTCTCAGTCTAGTTCTGTAGGCTACACAATCATGGGGAAGACTGCTGACTTGACAGTTGTCCAAAAGACGACCATTGACACCTTGCACAAGGAGGGCAAGACACAAAAGGTCATTGCAGAAGAGGCTGGCTGTTCACAGAGCTCTGTGTCCAAGCACATTAATAGAGAGGCGAAGGGAAGGAAAAGATGTGGTAGAAAAAAGTGTACAAGCAATAGGGATAACCGCACCCTGGAGAGGATTGTGAAACAAAACCCATTCAAAAATGTGGGGGAGATTCACAAAGAGTGGACTGCAGCTGGAGTCAGTGCTTCAAGAACCACTACGCACAGACATATGCAAGACATGGGTTTCAGCTGTCGCATTCCTTGTGTCAAGCCACTCTTGAACAACAGACAGCGTCAGAAGCGTCTCGCCTGGGCTAAAGACAAAAAGGACTGGACTGCTGCTGAGTGGTCCAAAGTTATGTTCTCTGATGAAAGTAAATTTTGCATTTCCTTTGGAAATCAGGGTCCCAGAGTCTGGAGGAAGAGAGGAGAGGCACAGAATCCACTTTGCTTGAGGTCCAGTGTAAAGTTTCCACAGTCAGTGATGGTTTGGGGTGCCATGTCATCTGCTGGTGTTGGTCCACTGTGTTTTCTGAGGTCCAAGGTGAACACAGCCGTATACCAGGAAGTTTTAGAGCACTTCATGCTTCCTGCTGCTGACCAACTTTATGGAGATGCAGATTTCATTTTCCAACAGGACTTGGCACCTGCACACAGTGCCAAAGCTACCAGTACCTGGTTTAAGGACCATGGTATCCCTGTTCTTAATTGGCCAGCAAACTTGCCTGACCTTAACCCCATAGAAAATCTATGGGGTATTGTGAAGAGGCAAGATGCGATATGTCAGACCCAACAATGCAGAAGAGCTGAAGGCCACTATCAGAGCAACCTGGGCTCTCATAACACCTGAGCAGTGCCACAGACTGATCGACTCCATGCCACGCCGCATTGCTGCAGTAATTCAGGCAAAAGGAGCCCCAACTAAGTATTGAGTGCTGTACATGCTCATACTTTTCAGTTGGCCAAGATTTCTAAAAATCCTTTCTTTGTATTGGTCTTAAGTAATATTCTAATTTTCTGAGATACTGAATTTGGGGTTTTCATTAGTTGTCAGTTATAATCATCAAAATTAAAAGAAATAAACACTTGAAATATATCAGTCTGTGTGGAATGAATGTATACATTATACAAGTTTCACTTTTTGAATGGAATTAGTGAAATAAATCAACTTTTTGATGATATTCTAATTATATGACCAGCACCTGTGTGTGTGTGTGTGTGTGTGTGTGTGTGTGTGTATATATATATATATATACACACAATGCACCTTTTTAATATATTCACTTTTTTAAGTACACTACAAGTGCAATATAAGTAATGGCATTTCATTTTCAAGGAGGAACAGGATTGAGCACTCCTGATTTAGGCAGTCTGTTTAGACTGTATACCATAGTGTTTATATGATAATATTTTTGAACAGAAATAAGCTCATGGTTATGTTTAAACCATCATGCGTCTGTAATATTTGCTGCTGCATTAGTTAAACATGGTAGATAACAGCAGATCTTGCATGGTCCATCAAACTTTGATTAAATTGTTTATTTCGAAAGCATGGCATCCATCTTACCTCGATCACTCTTATCTTTCTTCCCCATGGTGTCAGCTCTGAAAAACACTCTCCTGATGTGAATTCAGTGGTGGTTTAACACATTTTAATATAAAAACGCAGGAGGATTGATTAGGACGTCACTGCTGTAGCGGCCATATCCAGCAGGCTCTTTCTCTACGAATAAAACGGTTGAGAAATGTAAACCAACCCAGAACTCTACCGCCACCTGCCGGCTGGACCTTCACTGGCTGCTCTCAAATAACCACTGAAATATTCGAACTGGCGTGAAATAAAACACATTCACCATTTTAACTGTAATTTAGAATTTATTTCACATCAATACAGTCCCAAGATCAACATTATCTGGAATAGTATAATTTTGAATGACAGGACGTGAGAAAGAACAATCAAAATATATAGTTTCAAATTCAAGGTTTTAAAACTACAGAACACTTCACAATTTACCACACAAGTAACCAACAATTTAACAAATTTAACTTTTATGATTTGTTATGAAAAGGCAACAGAGTAAAACTGACACATGACTGGTTTTAGATGCCGTATTGAGCATTAAACACTGAATATCACTGTGAACAGAAACATAAGATTATGTGTCTTACTCATAAAACATGAGCAGCACTTATTGATTTGAGTGTAAATCATTGGTAAAACCATTATGTAAATTGTCACATTGAATGAGGCTGGATGAGACAAAGCCTAATTCACTGAACAGAAGCTCATCAAAATTAGAGCAAATGATTCTTGAAAACATTCATTCATATGTAAAGCACACCACTGAACTGAATGTGACAATGTACATAAGAATGGTTTTAAACATGATTTACACAGAAATGTGTTTATGAACTATGTGTTTGTCTCTCTTAAGGCTGTGAGGTTGTGTTGTATGTTTGTTGGTGATAAAGTAAAAGTTGGTGTTGCTTATGTTCCCATGACGATTCTGAAGAAAAATGACCACTAGCACCAGAGAAGAGTGTTCTACGCTCCTGCATCCGAGACGCATGCCGAGTATCTGTATGTGTAGAGTTTGTTATCTGCTCCTCCACTCAAAATCAGCTAGAAACAAAAGCAAACAGAGAAAATAAATTGTGATAAATCCACAGAAATATACTTCAAGTTTACTCACTGTTAAAGACCCCATAAAATGGTTTAACATACAGTTTTCTTTACCGAGATGATGTATTTTCTATTGAAACAGGAAGTAGGTAAAGGACATATCCTTACAGCCAGAAAAAAAGTGTGATAAATCATGCTAGAAATGAGATAAAACACACTAGCAGTGTGTTAAATCATGATATCTTGATACATTTTTGAACTATTTTAAACTTTCAGTCTAGGCTTTCTAAAGCCATCATCAAAGTTTGTCTACAAACTTTACTATCTAGTTTAAATTAAAATGTGTATCACAGAATATTCATCTCGGTGTGAACAACCGATTTGATTTCTTATGGCATTTAACGGTGCTAGTAAAACAAATATTTGGATGGATTGTCATACCCCATTCTCTGTCCAGTCAGCGCACAGTACTTTGTCTTCATGGGCAGCAAGATCATACAGTGGAGCTTTACAGCTGTAAAGAAGAAACCGGGACTTTTAGGGACAGACATGCGGGAACAGGATGGTTTTGGGTTATAATGTATCTGTAAGTCACACACCTCCTTGTGTCCCACAGTTTGACCACATTATCCAGAGATCCTGACACCAGCTGATGCTCATGAGATGGAGACCACCTGACTGCCGTCACCCAACCGTTATGGGACGTTAGAGACAGGAGAACTAGAGAGCCGTCTGGACAAAACAAGAGATATGAGCAATGACAATAACTTAGTATGAAAGGGCATCATTATATGGGATCTCTGATAGTCACCTTTAGATCTTGGGTCCCATAGACGCACATGTCTGTCGGTGCTGCCCGAGGCCAGACGGCGACACAGTGGAGAGTATGAGATACAGTTAAAAACCTTACTGCCCATCTGCAATGCAAGAACATCAGTCTGTAAATCCAACAGTCCTTAAAGGTAATGTCTATATTTTTCATTTCTTAAAATACATTCTCCTGACCCAACTTAATATGCAGAGACTAGTAGTAGTAAGCAGAAAACACTGTGATCAGCCCAACAGATCAACAGATGCTAAACCAATGGTGTATGATTAAGATTACTATTAAGGAACTTTCCGTTTGTCTGTCCAGTGGCAGAAACAAGTCTGAAAACAGTCATTATTTTATGCTTGGTGACACTAGTGGTACAAAAACTACACACTTCACTTGTCCAGAACTCCCACCCATCACAATAATTATTATAAAAAAATTATTATAATAATTAGCATTATTATTCAAATTATTATTTATAAACAAGTAAAAAAGACTAAGTTATAAGTAAAAAAAAAGGGGGGGGGGGGTATCAATAATAAGAATAAACTGTTGATTATAAATATTATTATTTATAAATAATTTATAAAATACATGTAACTTTAATGTCATTTACAAATTGTTATTTATAAACAACAATAATAACAACAACAATAATAATAAGTTATTATTATTATTCATAAGTAGTTCATAAATAACTTTAACATTTTATTATGCTCTCCTGTCCACATCTGTGACACAATGCAGACACTAGAGAACTGAAATTTTTTATAATATTTTCTTAGAAAAAAAGAAAACAAATGGATCTAATGGATATATTATTATATTTCTATGATGAACTAGTGTCACTCACTATTGTACTCTTCTGTCCACCAGTCTCTGCATCCCATAGACGGATGGTGTGATCCCATGATGCACTGCACAGCTCCTCAGCGTCCATCCAGAGCACAGAGGACACTGCCTCATTATGACCAGAGAAAGTCATGAGGGGCGTCTAAAGCAGAATAACAAGAATGTATAAAACTGCAAACTGCAAAGCATTAATTAATAACAAGAGTCCTTGTGTCAAGAACATGCACAGATACTAACCCGCGTGAGCCCCATCTGCTCTGTTTTCTGTTTTTTGCGTGGCCTGTTGGGTTCCTCTGTTTCATCCTCTTCCTCTGTTGACACTGAGGACAACAATAATACAAGTCAGCTTTTTTCTAAAAGAATTACTTGACATCATTTCATTGTTTTCTTTTTTGAAGGTGGATGTTTATCTTGTCTTTCTGAATTAAACATCTCATTGAATCCATACCTGCTGACCATATCTTAAGCATTTTGTCCCATGAGCCACTGCAAAACTGAAGAGAAAACAAAACATGAGACACACATACAAGTGTGTCTAGCAAACTAAATGTATGATGTTGTTTTTGGTTAACATTAGAAAAGTCAAACAGACTGAAAGAGTAGCAAACACACAAACCTTCGTCCTAGTGGGGTCGACGGCAACTGTGTCTACACTTCCTGCGTGTCCACGGCAACAGTGTCGGGCCTTCACTTTGTTCCGTTCGGAATTCCACTCCCATAATATGATTGTTTGATCCAGAGATGCGGTCAGGAGCAGAGAGCTCAGACCATCTAGAAGCCACAGAACCATCAAACAGAAAAAGAACTGACAAATTCAGAAACCTCATGCATCATTAAATTAACTCTTACATTCAAATTACATTAGGCATCTCATACTGAAAAGCTTCTAACCTCTCTTCACCCAGGCTACATCCTTCACAACATCGCTGTGTCCAGCCACAGTCATCACTGCCTTCCCTTCCATAGACCAAATCCGTGCAGTCTTATCATAAGAGCCTGTGAGGATCCTGGGATTCGGGCAGAGGAAAGAATTTTATATATCAGCCACAAAACAGTCCAAGCAAATTGATTTTGACTTCTGTTTAGTTTTGCATGAAACGCACCATTCAGAATCTGCCTCCACTGAGCTGATCCAGTCATCGTGCATGATACACTCCTCCGGCTGCGGGGCTGTGAACTTCTCAACATATTCTATTTCCACCACTTCTTCCTGTAAACATACACATATAACACACATGAGCATTTAACCAAACTGCAAATATATTTTTGCAAATTCAACAGATTAACTGTTTCACTTTCGTAGCAGTTTAACCATTAAACACAGCTTGAACTGAATTAAACAATTACACCAATTCATATGGATTACTTTTACAATGTCTTTTTATTTTTACTATTTGAATCTGAATCTACAATCTGAGATAACAGTTTTTTTAGTTGTAATACATTTTAAAATGTAATTTATTCCTGTGACGGCAAAGCTAAATTTCATCAGCAATTACTTCAGTCTTCAGTATCACATTATCAGACAGAAATCATTCTAATATGCTGATATGATGCTCAAGAAATATTTCTTTAATTATTAACAATGTTGAAAACAGTTGTCCTGCTTATTAATTTTCTGTTTTTACATATTGTTTCAGGATTTTTGATGAAGAGACAGTTCAAAGAAACGTTTATTTGGAAATAGAAATATTTAGTAAAAAAATGTTGACAATTTTTTTTTTTTAATCTTAATTTGCATTCCAAAGATAAACAGAAGTTTTACAGGCTTGAACAACATGAGGGTGAGTAAATGATGACATAATTTAAATTTTTGGTTTAACTGTTCCTCAATTCATTCTTAAATAGTCTGACTGAAACGATATGTTACTGTCAAGCAATCTGATTGGAGCTTGTAATTGTTGTGTGCATAATATGCATAACAGAGTCAGTGAACAGATTGTAGGCGGTCCATAGATATGTGCTGCTGGTGAGACTACATGAAATGCATTGCCATACCGTTGAGATGTTCTCTGTCTCCATGTGATTGGCCAGTGAAGTGCGGAGAAACTGACCTTGAACCAGGAAATCAAACTCAACATGTTTGTGTCCATCTGTAAAAAGAGACATGAGTGATGTGAATGTAATTAAATGACAAATAGAAGGAAAACACAATCAAGCACTGCTGCTCCAAAAGTCAGAATCTGGGGCTGTATTACAGAAACATCCTAACTTAAAATCCCAACCCATTCTATCTGTTTAGTGACCAGGGTCATTTCATTGAAGTAATGAGAAAGTCAAGAATTAAGATTTCTGTATACTTAAATCAATTGTGAGAATCTTATTATTAGTGTCTACACAATGTTTTGAAAATGATTTTTAGTCAGTGTTATTGTAGGCAAGTATACTACAACATAACTAGGTGAAAACACGTGCTCAAAGAGAATGAATGATAAACAAGCTGACCATTCTTAGCTTCCAGCAGTTTGTTGATGACACCACTGAGGTCCGCCACCGCCGAGGCAGCAGGGATGGAGAACGGAACATCATCTATCAGATACCTACAGAGAAGAACATGAGGAGAACATCTTACATCTCGTACAAACACAGCCTACATCTATTATCTTAAAAAAACTGCTAAATACCCACATCATTTTGAGCACAGCTTATAAAGAAACGAATTTCACTATATAAACACTATGAATACTACTAAGCAAAATCAGCTGGATATCTCATATCTAGCTAAGCTAAACGTTTCAGCCGTTTGTATTATGCACACCAAATATACTCACTTTTTGTTTTCAGTGAAGAACCGGGCCTGTACCTGCGACATTTTATCTTATTAGACTGTAACTATTTAGAAAACGCATCTGATTACTGGCGAGCTTCACTCTGTATGGTCACCATGTGGTTCCCAATGCGTGCGGATGAAGACATGACAGTCGATCACAGAGCAATCGATGGTCGACAAATGCGCGTGCAACTGTTGATGTCTGAGTTGAGTTACAGACATTTAAAATATAAAGCGACTTGGAATTTCAGTAAGAAGACGGTATAAATGTTGTAAAGTATGATTGTTGCAATGCAAACCCATTTTAAAATAACGAGATGCTGGACAATGGAAAGGTTCTACTGCTCTCCCCTGCTTCTCAGATGTTTCCCTGAAAAAAACACACACCAATAATCAAATGTCTAGAGTTAGAAAAGAGATCACAATGTCTAAGTGACAGTCTCACACAGTGCTCAGATTTACCAAAAGCCACATCCCAAAACACTTTCACCTAACAAGAGACTATTTTACATAAAGAAAATGAAACATATTATAAGGGTCATTAAGATATTTTCAATGAAACATTAAGTACAATCCTGTCCCAAAACAGTTGTGTTTTTGTTTGTTGTTGTTTCATTACATTCTTCTCAGTACTCATATAATAGTATATGTAATTAATAACATTTGTAATCAAATGTAATATATTTAAAAAAAAAATGTCATAATTCATGTCGCACATACGCACTGGTTTCCATGTTTTATGGGGACATTCCATAGACGTAGTTGTTTTTATACTGTACAAACTGTATTTTCTATCCCCTACCCTTAAACCTACCCAACACAGAAAACTTACTTGCATTTTTAGATTTTTAAAAAATGTCATTCTGTATGATTTATAAGCGTGTTGCCTCATAGGGACAAAAAAAAATTCCCCATAAGGTATTCCTATCCTTGTGGGGATATTTGGACCACATAATGAAGGGAATACCAGACACACACACATATACTGTATAATATATATATATATATAAAATATATATATATATAGCCTATTTAAAAATGGACCAAGCCAACAATAGCTAAATATTTTGCTTACAATATTTTGTCCATTTACAATTTTAACCACTAATTACTGGTCACTTCTTGGTTGTCTTTGCAGTGAAAAAAAGTCTGATAATTTTTTTCAGTCGTGGGAAGCAAGCCATTTTGCAATATACTCTTATATTCCAAAGCATTAACTGACTTCTCACAGTGAAGCAGCTCACCACACCAGCAGGTGAAAAGGCTCCCCATCATGACACATCTTCCTCCATGCTTCACTGTGGTAGAGATGCATTCATTATTGCCCTTCAAAGACACCGCTCTGGTGCATCACCATGCAGCTCATGTTTTATCGTGATTCATCACTCCACACAATTCTGCTGAACCCCTCTGAATCAAACTTCCCATATTCTGTCAAAACAAAACCTCAGTGATGTTTTTGTTCAGACAGCAATGGCTATTTAAGAGTGCATTTCCTTGATTCTTGATAACTTCCTTACCAGTTAATTGTGGTTAAAGTCATTAAAAGCTAAGTGTTTAGCCATTTTGACCTTGCCATTTTTTTTTATTATTATTTTTTGCCCAGGATTGTATATATTTATATATGGTCCTAAAATACACACAAAATAAGAAAAATATAATTTCTTTTGATTTTGGGGTGAAATGTGACCCAGGCATGCTCTGTCATGTTTTGTGATTGACAATTTTTTCATATTTAATTCTATTGTTATTTTCTCTAAGGAAGAAAATAACATCAAACCAAAATGTGTGGTATATATTTGAAAAAATATATATATATATCTTGAGCTATATAAGAGTAACCTCTGAGCAATAACATTTCCTTTTGAGAAGTGTCTAGTATTTTGAATATTAGACTAGACAACTTTTTTTTAAACTTCTGTCACTAGAAACTCTGAATGCATAGTTCAATAAATTGTGCAAGTACAGAGGAACTTTGTTCTATTTTCCTGTTTTCTCTTCAAATATGTGATGTTTTATCAGCCAGTAGCAGTTACACAGCAGATGTGTTAAGCATATCAAACTTAGTTTTTTTATATAGCCATGTCCTTCTAATTCCTGTTGTTGTGTTCTTGTATGTAACACAGTTCCCAAATGAACAGCAATATTTCAGGTTTTTGCACAACAACATCACATCTCTTTATCCAGAGATCCTTGACAAACATGTCCCAAGCAGTCTGATCAACACCCATCAAGCTGACAGCCGACATAGTAACTTTGCATTGTTTAGGTCACGTCGTCCCAGCAGGCCGAGGGGTCAAGGTTGTGTCTGCTGTGGGTCCGCAGCTGCGAGAGGCCTCTCCATTTTTCCCAAGACCCTCCGCTGTTGCCGACCTGCCTGGGGACACCATGCAACTCTCCTGAGTCCGCTCCCTTGGCAGTGAGCACCCGTGGGAGGCAGGGCGAGAGATAACGTACCGCTTGAAGATCCCCACATTACCTCACCAGATAAGGCAGAGGGAGGGGATGGAGCTGAGCGGGGTGGACATTGGGCCTTTGGGTGGAGGAGAGGGCTGAACCCCTTCAAGCATTTCGAAGGAGACGCTCAAATGCTGTCATTTACACACTGGTTCGGTGGTCTCGCCGGTGGTTCTCATGGCAGAGCGAGCGCTGGAAGAGGATGTGGCACAGGAGAGGAGGGAGATGGGAGGAAAGAGTGTGCGGACGCAGAGATGGACACAACCATGCGTGAAACAGGCAACACATCGAGAGCCAAAGAAGTGGGTGAGTGAAGGAACAAGTGGTTTGTGCTCAAAAGGATTTAAAATGTTTGGTTATAAAGAGTAATGAGACGAGTTCAGAGAATCACGAGTTGTGCATCAAAAGTGAATGTCATGGCTTTTCACATATTGTGATTGTATGTTTTCAAAATTAGTCCCAAATTAGTTCAATTGAATGGATTTTTATATAACTATTATTCAAAATAAATATTAGCAAATAATAAATTATAAATAATGTTAATAAATTAAAAAATCATTCTACAGCTATTAAAAATACTTTACATTTTTGAAACTTTTTCACTTGAGTTTTTTGCTGTTAATATAATTTATAATAAAACAAAAAGTTTGTATTACAATGAAAAAGGCAGAATAGAAGCTTTTCCATTAGTGGTCTCTTTTGAACCTCATATAAAAGATTTCCAAACCACTTTATATTAAGTATATTTAAATACCATTTACTAACATTTAAATGTATAATTTTATACACTTAAAACATAGCGTCGAAAAAATAAATTCACTCAGAAATTGCTTGTAAATTTCACAAACAATTACAAAGAAACAGCATTGAATTAAACATGCAATTTTGAAGAAGAAAAACTGAAATAGAGTTTTCTTGTAAAATATACTCCATTAATCTTTGTTTTATTTATAACTTTGGGGGAATTTTTTTAAGTGTGCAATAGGTAACGCTTTATTTTAAGGTGTCCTTGTTACACACGTTACATGTTCTTACTATTATAATAACAATTAATTACATGCAAGTAACCCTAAGCCAAACCCTAATCCTAACCCTAACCATACAGTACGTATGTATACATAACTTACATAACTTTTTTCTTTTAATTATGCATGAATTTCCTTTACTTAATAATTTTAAGGCAACGGGTTTCCTCATTTTTTTTAAGTAAAGTCAACTGATTGCTTTTTACAGTGTAGTTAATTAATATTACTCAATACTTAAATGTATAATTACACTGTAACAAGGACACCTTAAAATAAAGTGTAACCGTACAATGCAATTATTGTGAAGATAAAGGTACATTGTACTTATGTTTTAAAAACACATGCACATAATTATGGCTGTAATTAAAGTATCTGCAATTACACAGTTGACTTACCCATACCACTAAACCTGTCCCTAACCTACCCATATTCCACCTCAGTAGCAGTTACTTTATACTACCAGTACTTTCTTGGGTAATTACACTGTAATACTGTAAGTACATGTACTTTTTTGATATAACTAGGGATATAACTAGCAGTTTCATATAACTAGTAATTGAAGATGCCTAATGTAAAGTGGGACCCACCTCTAAAGACTCACAAAACACGGTAAGATGTTTTCCCTCATTCCTTTTTTATCGTGTTAGGTAATGTCTGGACCGATAACTGCATCCAGGGCATGTAAGACCCAAAACTCTCCTGAGAATGCAGCGAGAGAGAGGAGTCGTGTTCGGAACCTTAGACAAGCCTTCCACAGCCTGCAGGCTGCTTTACCCTCCGTCCCTCCAGACACAAAACTCTCCAAACTGGACGTCCTGGTCCTGGCCACTAACTATATCGCCCACCTGACCGAAACCCTGGACCAGGGAGGGATATTGGGGGACCATACCATCCTGCAGAGAGCAGAGTACCTGCATCCTGTGAAGGTGAAAGATGATTAATATTAGGCCAGTATGTAATGGAGAACACTGTCAGAAATAAAATGTTATGGATATATGGTGCTATATCTATTTAAAGTTTTACATTATTGAAACATTATTCTAGGTTTTTTGAAGGATTCAATATCTTGTGTATTTACATGGTGAAAGATCAAAGTGATGGACTTGTGTCTTCTTTAACAGAAATGGCCCATGCGTTCTCTTCTGTACTGTGGGAACATAGGAGAGCGACTGACAGGAGCACAGATCAATCAGGAGGCATCGTGCCCCGGTGAAAGCAGACTAAAGGACTGAGAAGATATTGAGATACTCACCAACTGTTAGAAAACACTGATGCATCTTTTTTGTATATACGATCCACTTTTTTAGTTGTCTTGACCACACAAATACTAGATATTTCCACATAATTTTCCTTTTATTTTGATTAAACACTAGTATATAGTTGTTTATATTCCACATTTATACTGTAGTCGGTTGTGAGAGAAAATATTGTCTGTGGTAGCAGACATTATGCCACATTATGTCAATAGATATTAACCTGTATTATTGAACTACAAAATGCATATGTGGGTCAAAAACACATAACATCCACTTTGGATACAAACATTAAGTGGTCTATTCATTTGCATTCCATAAATTCCTTAATGAAGTAAAATAATTGTTTTCACAATTTGTTTGTTATTATTATTAAAAAGGTTTAATAAAAAGAAAATTAAAAATTATAATACAAGTACAAAAAATATTTCAAGAGAATATGCATGAAACAAAATCATGTTGTAAAACTCATTATATTAAAAAAATACAAATATTTGAAATTTTAAATTATTTAAAATGTTAGGTAACACTTCAAGTAAATAATTTAGGTCATGGTATATTTTGGATTTTGACCCACATACTGTATATGTTTTCTAGTTGTAGAACTAACTTTGAATCTAGAATGCTCCTTCATGTTCTTTTAGAGCATAACTAAATGAACAGGTCACTTTATCTCTGCTGGCTGGCTGTATCTTGAGTGTTTGGGTTTAATATGCACACTGAAAAAAATGATTCATTGAATTTACTCAATTTTTTTAAGGTAAGTGGTTGCAATCAATTTATTTTAGCTACATTTAAATAAACAAATTTAGTTTACTAACTTTCAACACAATTTGTTTATTTAAATGTAGCTAAAATAAATTGATTGCAACCACTTACCTTAAAAAAACTGAGTAAATTCAATGAATCATTTTTTTCAGTGCATGTTTTGCACTTGATAGTAATAAAATGAATGTCTTGATTAGTGGGAAGGGAGGATTGTTATAGGGAACACTTGGCAACCACACATGAGTGGAGAACCCCATGTCCTCTCAATCATGAGTAGCTTAGCAGAGCCGTACTAAAAACACAACTTTTCTTATTTAACTGCTCAAATCACAAATCATTCAAAATTATTAGAGGCAATAAAACGAATACAAGACTAATTTTCCTTGAAACACAAAACCTTTACTTTACGAATGAGGATGCACTGCCATATTTGGTGCCATATTAGCATTCAACATGCATGTCTGTAAGATACTTTACCTTCTTTTTCTGTTGAGCATGAAAATGAGTGACATGCCACACGATTCTCACACTTGACTGAAATTATGTTTCTCATTATTTTAAAAACATTTGGGTCTAATGCTTGAAATTCATTTAGGACCATCTTTAACACTGTTTAACCCATGCATGAATAGTTCAATCCAAAAAGATAAAAACATAATGTTTTAGTACAAGAATAAAATGATTCTTTTATCAAAGTAATGTGTTTTGAGAGACTTCATTGCTGTAGAAGATTTTCCAGAGGAACTTCACCACTTTCATCAGTCATGTTGAATTTATGTTGTTATAAATAAACACAATGACATCAAGACAGACCTATTGCTAAAGGTCAAAGGTCATCATCATTGCCATCTATATCATTTAACAAAACCAAAGCCTGACTTAACAATCACATGGATATAAATGACCACGGAATTTCTAAGGACTTGATATTTAGATTATACTTTGCTACTTGCATCAGGTATTTTACAAAATAAATGCCAAATGTTCAAACATGTCAACCTCCATAAACCTGGCTAAACGTGTGTTGTGTTTGTGTGGTGAGCAACACGACCATCCTCTGTTATTCATATCCAGAGCTCCAGAGATTTGCAAAACATGGGCTCCCATCCATAAGAAATGGTCAAGGCTAAGTCCATAAATCTGTTTAAGTTCCTGATAAAACCTTTTTCTCATGTTAATAGCCAAAATGGACCAGAGAGAACTGTGCTACTAAGGCAAGGGTTACGGAGCCAGAGAACGAGGGCAGACGTTTGCTGCGTTAAGAATCTGCCACCGCAACTCATTCTCACCATTTAAGGAGTCCTCTCACCAAGAAACATTAAGCTGAAGATGAATGGATCTGCTTTTAATGATAATGCTGAAAACTGTTATTAATCGAGGAAATAATGGGATCTATGGGATAAACATGTCAACACTTACAAAATAAAGGCTCCAAGTGTCAGCCTGACACAATATTAGCACCTAAGTTGCATAAAAAGCATTCTAGTGACTTTTTTTAAATCGTCTATGTACAAATTCTCCCATTTATAATGAAACATCAAGAACTTCTTTTAATATCTAAAGAACCATATAAATCAGTGGTTCTCAATAAGGGGCTGGTGCACACTAGCGAGCCTTAAGATGACGTAAAAAAAAGGTTTTAAAATAAAAGACAAAAGAAACTTTAAATAAAAATCTTGTTTCCAGTTTTAATACACCCCATTTTTTATTTAAAGGGTTTGGTTACTAGATGTGAAAGTCATGTAAATTAATAAAATCTTGTAATTCCACAGACATTTTTATAACAAATAAAACATTTTTAAAGGCAATATACAATATTAGTTCTTAATTCTATTTTCTAGTTAAGCCAAAAAATATTTTACTGGATAACCCTAATCCTAAAAAACCCTAAAAGTCATGGAGCCTTTAAACATTGTGGACAATGAGGGGCCTTGAGTCAAAAAGGTTGAGAATCACTGATATAAATTGTTAACACCCAATTAATATGCTTCTTTGCTGAACCAATATATAACCTTAAAGCGTAGATGTCAAAAAACACCAGAAGCAAAATACTTCAGTTTAAATTAACGCTGGCTCTTTTCCAATATAACTTCAGCTATTGCGTTTGCTGGTGAAAAACAAACTGAATGTGGTGTAACATTTTTGCATTTCATGCTTGAGTGCAAACTGACAATCAAGTTCTATGCTCTCTTGCCTACAAATATTAAAAACGAGCTGCTTTCTCCTTAAGAACTATGATTTACTGTGTCTTGGCTCAAAGGCCCAGTGATATCCAGATTCTGTCACTTCCTCTCATGTTAACAGAGATAATCAAAATAGCTGCTCTATCTCCTGCTCATTAGTCCTAGTACATGCTGATGGCTGGTTAAATTTATGCTGTATTTTGGCCAAGTTTCTTGACTTGGCCTGATCTTACTGGAACAAGGATAGAGGAGGAACCAGAGAGGAATGTAAAACACAGACACACACACAAAGTACTCCATCCTAAGATTTGGCTAAATTTCCTCACGGTGCAGTTTCATCTCCGTTACATTTGTAAGCAGCATCTTATTTCCTCTTTGGGATTGAGATCATCTGGAACAAAGTGCTTTGGATTTGAATCTAAAAACTTTTAATTAAAAAAGTGTTGCAGATTTGGGCAAGCAGCACCGTGACTGAAGTTCAATGACCACTATCTTACTAAACTACAAATCAATGGTACACTTTGTATAATGCATAACCATGAAAAACACAAAACAAAAGTCAATGAACCAACATACTAGAAACATACAGTATTTAATAATCCTGAGACACAAATGACCCAGTTTTACATCACAAAACGTACTCAGATATTTCTTTTATAATGTGATCCCATCCTCACTTTAAACTAACACATTCATTTATATAAGACTAACTGAACTGTATGATCCAGTACAACTCAACACACAGGAGGAGCATCAAATTATATAAGTCTTATGGACTTTTCTCTTGCAATCAAGCAATATGGAGAGAAAATGTCCTATAATTAAAACATTTTTTTTTTAAACCTAATAACAACAGTCCACTGGAAATGTTCATTGTGAGCTGGGCCGGACACAGAAAAAAGGGGATGTGACATCATATGATGTCCAAAAACTATAAAAATGCAATTTTATATACAGCAAAGTTCATGGAAAAGAGTCCAATTCATCTAGTCGTCCTCCTCTTTAACCTTTTTCTTCTTCTTTTTCTTCTTTTCTGTTGTCTGTAAAAAAAAAATTAAAAAAAAAGTTTTAGGTTTTATAAAATAAAATACGATATAAACGCGTTTGGCATCATGGTCCTCACCTCTTCTACTGGACTGACTGGCGCTTCTTCCTCCTCTTCCTTCGGCTCCTCCTCAGCCGCTCGTTTCTTTTCCTTCTTTTTCTTTTTTGTCGTCTATAAAGCATAAATAGTAACATGTAGAAACTGCAAGATGTACTTAACACACATGTAAGAGCTTCAACGTAAAATCTGGTCCCTAGCTAAACTGAACTTAAAGAATGATTCAACATCAGCATATTAATGACTCAGAATTAAATGCACCATCAACCAGAGATGAATTTATCTTTCCACCCCTCTCACCTCCTCTGCTGGGCTGACGGCCATCTCCTCCTCTTCTGGTTTGTATTCCTCCTCCGCTTTATTCTTCTCCTTTTTCTTCTTCTTCTTTGGCGTCTCGGTCTCTGCTTCTCCTGTGATTAATATTTATTTAATCATCTGCATTTAACGTGTCTGCAACACCAGTCAAGTCTCAGCATAATGCTGTATGGATGGTTACCTTCTGTGGGGGCTTCCCTCTTTACTTTCTTAGCTTTAGCCTCCACCGGCTTCTCTTCCTCCTCACCCTCCTCTACCTCTTCAATCTTCCTCTTCTTTGAGACGGTGGGGAGTGTTGAGTCACCAGATGGGTCATATACCTTTACATCACTGGCAGGAAGTAAAAGAATGGATGTAAATCTAAGGCTGTCACAATTCAGGTTTGGCTAGTGATTAAATGTTATTGAAATAATTGCAATGAAGTTTTCCTGTATCAGTTACAGATCTTACAGGCAGAAAGTCAATAAATAGCACAATTTATAAATATAATTTTTAATACTTTAATTTTTAAAAATTTAAAATAAGTACTTCTGGGAATTAAAAAAAAAAAAAAAAAACTCTGTAGGGGCCAAAAGTGAACTCAGTGTTTCATTCACAATGCACAATATACAAACTGGGCCACAAACTTTAAGCACAGTATTTGAGGGCACTTACTGAGATGGTTTGAAAATTGCAAAAAAAAAAAAAGAACTTTTACATTTACTTAATTTTTTTGTAAAATTACTTATATTAATTGTGATAAGCTTACATAAATCCTTGGCATGTTTTTATGCTTTATGAAATGTTTTAATTGTGTTTGAAAAAATTCTGTAAGAACAGCAATATTCTAAAATATTACTACAATTTAAAACTATTGTTTCAGGATTTTTTAATGAATATAAAGTTCAAAAGAACAGAAGAAATAAAATCTTTTGTAACACCATAAATGTCTTTTGGGTAATTTAATGCACCCTTGCTGAATAAAAGTTAATTTCCTTCATTAAAAATAAAAATGATATCAGTAGTGTGTCAAAAGTGTTGTGAAGTATGATCTAAACTATGTGGATGAAGAAACACTCACCTCTTGTGTTGATATTTATCAGCCCTTGCCACAGCTTTGCCTGAACCACTAATACGTCTGATCTAAGACAGAAAATAAACAAAACTATTTATCAAGGATTTATCATTCTGACTGCAAATACAGACACTCACAGTGTTGCTTTGGTATGCTTTCCTATGAAAGAAGTGCTGTATACAACAACTGCATGTAAAGAGCCAACAAATCAAGCTCAGAAGAGATAGTGACTTAATGACCCACACTGTATTTTCAGGACTGTGACATGAAGCCAACTTCATCACTGCTTGCGACACGATCAACAATAAATTGTATACTATATCAACTAACCCCTTTCTCCTCCAGGTAGCGCAATCGCACTTCTAGCTTGGCTCTGTTTTCCACTCCCATCTCCGCATTGGTATCTTCTCCCAGGGCATCGTAACGGATGGCAAGAGACGTTTTGGCAGCCAGCATTCTGGAGATTTTACCCTTATTCTTGGCTGTGGTTTGCCCCACCAGAGAGGCGTGATAGATGAGACCATATTTGGGTGTATCCCGACGGGTTTTCAGAGCACGGAACAGAGCTTTCTCTGCCCCGAGAATCTGAACGGTGGACGCAGGGTGCTTGGCCAAGTTCAGCAGAGATCCTGATGAGACAAACAAGTTTTGCATGTTTAATCACAAGTTAATTAACATTTCCGATCACAATTCTGTTCTTTTTTTCTTTCTCACCTGCATGTGAAATGAGACGGGCTCCCACTAATTCTCCCACCATGACTGTCAGGTTGGGTGCAATCGCCATCATACGATTCTTCAGATAATCATACAGCTGTGAGCGATACTCTGTTATTTCGATCACCTAGACATTAAGGGGAAAAAAACAAAAATATACTAGAGGTGATACGTTTCCTTAAATGATAAGAACTGCTTTTCAATTAACAATGGAACTAATCATGTAAAACAAAAGCTGAAAAATATAAACTAAACTTAATTTTTACGTTCAACACACCTGGTCACACAGGTGCATGATGTTGGCAATGTCCTCCTCGGACACCTCTGTTCCCATGGAGATCTCTGCAGCTAGTTTAACCTCTGCCTCAATCTCTTCTGGTAGAATCTCAGACAAATCCAATGATGCCACATTTGTGCGGTCACCTAGACATTTGAAACAAGAAAAACACAGTTCATCACTACATTAGAAATCTTCAGTTTAAATATTTAGATTATTTGTATAGAATTCAAATATTCCTTCCACAATTCAATGTATTAAAAAAAAAAACTAAAATGTAACTTCCTATTATTTAATCTTATTGTTTATGAGGGAATGATTCAGCCAAAAATGTCTGCTGCACATTTACTCCGCATTTTAGCTGTTAGCAATCCTCTGTAGTTAAAAACGAACCCCCCAAAAAAGTTGTGTGGATTATTGTGAAGTTTTTATCAGCTGTTTGGACTCTCATTCTGACGGCACCCATTCACTGCAGAGGATCAGTTGGTGAGCAAGTGATGTAACGCTAACTTTCTCCAAATCCATTCTGATGAAGAAAAACTCTACATCTTGGATGATCTGAGGGTGAGTAAACTTTAATTTTTGGTTGATCTAACTTATTTCTCAGTTTGTTTTCTATTTAATCTGTGACTTTTAGACTTTGCTGTTTGTGAGGAAAATTAAAATATTTTTCCCCCCACAAAACAAAAGCATCTAACAGATCTGAACGAGACATCCTCATTAAATGCTTACAAGCGTGTACTAACCAATCTTGCGGACACTCTTGCAGTATGCCAGGTTATCTGTGACGACCTTGCCAAGCTCTGGGAAGTGCCAGCCGTACCATTCCCTGCAGCGCATGATGTAGTTATTGAGCTCCTTATCCAGATCATCCAGCAGAGCTGCAGGTGGGCGGAAGAGTAAGAGAGTAAACAGCTGTTTAAGCCACTTCCCATCTACATAAGGGCTCAAGTATGTACAAATAAATAAACATTCTTACAAATGGCTTGAACAATCATGGTGTCCACCTTGTCTGGGCTGAACTTCAGCTTGTACCGTGAAAGACTGAGAGGAAATAGGAAAACCAGTCAATCGCTGTGCAAAACCATGTGTCAAGATTAACGTGAATATCTGCTCAGAGAGTCTCAGTGGTAGTGACGAATGCTGATTAGTATCCTCAAAGAAATCGGTCAGCAAGAAATAATCATTGACATGAGAAAAAAATTGAGATTTTTGTTGATTTTTAACTGTAAACTAACCTGTGGGCCAAACCTAAAGACATGGCACTGATCTCTCGGGCAGGAAGACCTGTGATAAGCCCCTCCATCTGGTTTCTGATGCCTCTCATGAGCTCAGCCACAGCAGGGCTGTGCACACAGCTCAGGTTCAGCTTCTCCTGCAGGGGGCGAAAAAGAGTCTCAGCTAAAGGGACTTCCAGTGCACAAACAGCAGAGAACTAGTGATAGCCATACAATTACCAGCCCTGATGTTTAACCATAACTCTACCACTACCAAACGATACACCCAGGAGTAAACACAAGCTCAGATGAGGTAGTGACAAAAAAGCCTCATGAATTTTCAGCAACATGACGCAAAGGTCATCATCATCACAGCTTGTAGTGTTTCATAGAGCAAATATATTTTAACATGATTTCATTTGGAATGCATATAGCAAACTGCACTGGTCTTGTACTTATATTTTCCCCAACATTTAGAAAATCCACCATTTACCTTAATGACTCCTCCTAGTTTTGCATCAGTGATGGCCAGCTGTTCGTGAGCCTCTTTGGCCACAACTTTCTTGAGAACTTTTTTCAGACTTTTCCCCAATTTCCCCTCCACCATCGCTGTGGCCGCTGATATCGACAGGCAAAAGAAAAGATTTTTGAACAAGTGTGCTTTTTAATATTAATGTTGTCTTACATTTGAATCTTACATTTAGAAACACATGAATTAAGTTTAATCTGTGGTCTCAGTGGTAGTGACGAATTACTGTTTGGTGACCTCATACATGAGTCAGAAATACAGATACATCATAGACACACAGCTGAAGGACAGTCAAACAGCTTTGCATCCATAAATAAAGCACTAAAGGTGTTGATGTTTCAATTCAGCATAGTTACCTGCAAGAGCTTCTGTTGTATCCTGAAACTTCTCAAAGTGCTTCAGTTTTACACTGGAAAAAAATATGCATAGGGTGTTACTGATCATGCACAAATGAGAATAAATCAAATTAAATATTCAGAGATTATGACACAGTGACGGATTACCAAGATTCAAAAATTTTTTTTAGTTTTCCAACACATTTCAACCAGGTAAATGCGGTGAGATTCCCAGTTATTTGACTACCAAGTAAGGATTTCAAAAAGATTTAAAATAAATCAAATCACTTTTATTGTCACATCATCACAGCACATGTGCCTTGATGAGTGAAATTCTTGAGCGTGCTCCATACAGTGCAGAAACAATTAACATAGACATAAATAACATTTGTTTCCAAGAAAATCTTAATTAAAATAAAAAAATATTCACTACAGAAATTGACTTGTTAAAAAATGACTTTTCTAGTCATGTAAAACAGTATTTAAGGTTCTCTGATATTTCCAGGTTTCCCATAAAAGCGTGAAAGGTGAAGATGTGTATTTCTACCATAAACAAAATGCTTTATTATTATGGACATTTCTTAAACAAAACACAGTACGAAAATTGCATTCACAAAAGTACAACTCACACTTTGTTGGCTTTTTCTGGCGTTTCAAACTCCTTCCACAGGCTGTCCACCTGCTGGAGTTTCTGTTCATCCAAGACCTGCACAAGACAAAAAGCTTTTGATTATAGCGAACTGTCACAATCCATCTATCCGTCATTTTTGATTTGCCTAAACTCAAACCATAACGTGCTCGACATGAGCGACCATGTGGACCCTTGCACCAGTACGTTAGTGACATGCCGCTTTAAATTGTAAAGAGCTTCTTTAATAGCTGCGTACTTATGTAAAACAGCATTTCTCGGCTATATCAAATTTTGTGCAACAACTAAACGACATTGTCCACGACTGATGGATTTCAAAATCGTCCTAACGCGAAGAACAGACAGTGAAGAGCACTCATAAGCAGCCTCAAAGACACAACGTGGCTGTGCTGCGGCGCAGGCCACATGATACACGCTGGCCCAAAACTCACTGACCTTACTTAACAATTTCATTAAGTACATAACGTTAGTTGTAAAAAAAAATTCAGCACGTATATTCACGAAAATATTTAAAAGGTTTAACACGCGACTTTCTGAAAGCCTTTGGTCAGATAGCACTGCTAACTATGCTGGCTAGCTAATAGTAAACCCAAATCTATGAATATGTCTACAAAACATATCACACTTAACAACATAACAAATATGCTTACCTTGAAAATGGCAAAGCCAGCGGCAGTTTCAAATAACACTAACATTTTGATTGTTTTTCTTGCGCTAAATAGAGTTCACTGCCGCGCTCCCCACATTGAGAACCTTCCGCTACAAGGAGTCGCTTTCCACGAGGCGCACATGGGGACAGCATGCGCATGCGCAGTACTACCTATGAAATGTGCGCATGTGCAGTGCACTATCGTCTGAACTAGAGGAATCATGTTTTCGTTGTAATTTACAAGACCGCTTGTACAGACTTTTCACTAAAATAACCAACTCCTAACTGTTAATGTACAGAGTATCCGGTCTGTGTGTTAGTAATGTATATTAATTATTTTGGTTTAAAATTGAATATCCACAGTCCAACTTAAAAATGGTTGTTTTCAAACACTGTTTGGGTACTTTTTTAATCCTTAGTGAATCTTTTGTAAAAATACCGTAAACAGAGATAACACACAGTACATGCCTCCCCACGTTTCACCGAGGTATCCAACAATATCCTCATCGAAGGCGAATGGAACCAATCAGAACGAACGTGGTGAGAAAAACAACACCGTTGGGTCAACGACCCAGCGTCATAGGAAGTCCCGCCCCTTTTCCAATGACGCCAACGGCGCTGTGTTGTGAGTCTGCTGGTAGGAAAAACTCACATTACTGCACATTACAGTTCGTTATTTAAATCAAGCGATCGTGATCTTAAGAAGGGCTGTACATTGCGGAATATCATGTCAGACACGGTGAGTTTAAACCTGTTTTATAGAATCGAACTTGTTTGTGAGAGGAAAGGAGAAAGACGGACTTGTAGAAAATGAAAATAAGAGGGCCCATCTTTTAGCCTGTCTGTGTTTTCATGGCTAACTGACTGTGTGGATGGGAAAGTCATGCTGTAGTGTTTTTAAACCGTATATTGTCGGTGGTTCCGGAGTTTTGTACACTAGTCCCGTTTACTGTGTTTATAAACTTGAAAAATAGGCGAATTTCTGTCTCAAATCTTTCACTTAGCCTAGGTGCTAGTTAGCAGCTCTGGGCGCTGAAAGCAAAGTTCATATTGGCTTGAGCTGATGTACCATGCTGCACATCTGAGACACTATTTCTGCATTCATTTTAGATAATATAACTAGGTAAAGTTGTTACATTTTGGTCATGTTGGTTTATGTTTGGTCTTGTGGTCGCATTATCAGTCCGCGATTCTTTACTGTAGGCTGAAAAAATAAAATCAGATCTATTTTATAGTGTAATATATCCAAGAAATGTTTTACTGAATCCACTTCCAGAATAAGTATTACAGTTATTGCCTTGCATAGGTAACAAAACAACAAGAATCTAATGGCTCTCGTTTTGTTTTACTAGGAGACCAAGCCCTCAAGTGATGGAGGGGAGAAGAAAGATGGAGAATATATTAAACTGAAAGTGATCGGTCAGGTAAATAGAGGTGTTTTCTAGTTTACCATGTAATTCAGGTTATCAGATCACAATTTGGTCATTCTGACAAAATGTGTGATTTAATAATTCCCTTTTGCAGGACAACAGTGAAATTCACTTTAAAGTGAAGATGACGACACATTTAAAGAAGCTGAAGGAATCCTACAGTCAGAGACAGGTGAGTCATCATTAGCACATATTTGCTCAGATTTGTTCTTGATCAGGGATTAAAAAAAAATCTATTTACAATACTGTTCAAACGTTTGGGGTCAGTAGGATTTTTAAAATAAGTTGTTTTCTATTTTAATATATTTTGAAAGTTAACATACTCCTTTGATTTTAAAGCTGAATTTCAGCAGCCAGTCTTTAGTTTTAATCAATTTAATGTCGCCATGCTGAAAAAACCAAGTATCGAACGTCTTTCAAAAACATCTTACTGACCCCAATTTTTTTAAATGGTAATGTATGTCTGTGTCAAAGCACTCAGGGTTCCTATGCAGTATGGAATTTGAATTTTAAGAATTTCCAGATCTGGATAAGTAACAAACAATATTTGTGTTTTCAGACTATTGCCCCTATTCCGTTTTTTATTTTTAATAAACAAAATTTAATATTTATACTATATTATCAGAGTGTTTTGGAGCAGGCAGTCAAAGGTTTGTGATAGTATCACATGACTGAATGAATTCAAGGCACATATTTTCATTACATAAATCTGTTTCTTTACCAGAAGCGAGTCTCATTTGAACTTCACTAAATGACTGAGCTGATGCCTCCACGTCACTCAAACCAGCAACAGATAGTTGGGAGCATGCAGTCATTTAAATCAGACTGTACTTTGTTGTTTGGTGATTGTGCAGCAGCAAACCAATGTGTCAGAAGTGAATATATGCAGGTTTTAGGTTTTTTTTCTCATTGTGTAAGTGCATGTTATAAATTTGAGAATATCAGTGAATGTGAAGAACATGTGAGAGACTGTCCTATATACTGAATATGATGTAATATAATGCAATATGGATGAATACTTTATGGGTGAGGGCTTGAATAGAGTGATAATGATGGTAATGTATGTTTTTATCAAATTTATAGTATAGCCAACATTATTATACTGGATAGCAAGCATATCGTGCTGCTATTTTGAAAATACAATTTTCTGAACGAATGTAATCAGTGACAATATTATTTTGTAACTTGTAATTTGAATTTAATATATTAAAACGTATGTAGTCAGTGAAAGTGTAAAAGCATATAAAATATAATCTTGTTTTACTTATATGTTTTTGGAGTTAGTTGATTTGCATCATCTACAGTACCTAGCTACAATATTGCAGCAATTATTTGGCAACAGAATAGCATACATAGCCAGAATGAAACATTCATATTAACAGTTGGAATTAAAACCATTTATCAGATGTTCAATATAGTCTAAAAAAAATCTACTGAGAAGTCTGAAAATATGATTTTGGAAAAGTATGAAATTTTGAAATGTAAAATGTACTAGGAATGTAGTAATTTACTAGTAATGTGTAGGAATTCTGAGCACTGCAGTAGACATGAAAATATGCTGCAGCTAAATAGTTATTTTTTCCGACAAAAATTTAAATATTAGAAACGGGTTATTGATTTTGTTCAGCCTCTCAGAGGTGTTTTCGGGTTTTGACATTGTTTGTTTTTGTATTTTATACAGGGTGTACCCATGAACTCTCTAAGGTTTCTTTTTGAGGGACAGAGAATTGCAGACAACCAGACCCCCAAAGAGGTACAGTACACACTTCCATGAGTAAAACTGCAACAAGTAAAGGGAAGAGAACAAAAATTCCCTTTTGTTTTTGATGTCAAAGCCATGCATCCTATCAAACTCTGTGGTATTTTTGCACAAATCATAGGTAGAAGCTAGCCAAATTATGCAGATGCCAACATGGACAGGTGTGTGACATGCACCATCCACCATGTACAAAACTGTGATATGAAAAAAAGGGTTTATTTGAAAATAAACTTGGTATTTTGTTGGGCCAATGTATCTCTTATTATATAATACTAACTATAATGATACTATATTTGTATTTACACTTACACGATAAACACTTAAGATATTTGGTTCATCACATATGTCAAATCTGGGTGCTAAAATGCTAATTTATTATTATATTTATTACAAAATTGATACAAAAATGTCTATTTCAGACAAATGTTGAACTTTCTTTTAATCAAATAATCCTAAAAGTGTGTCAAAGTCAAAAAAGTATTATTAATTGATTTTTATACTCTACTACTTGACAAAACACTTGACAAAACAACAGAGCCAAGAGTGCTGCACTGGTCTTCACATAATCAATGGTGCTCTTTGAATATTTAGAGGTAAATATCAAACTGAAAAGATGAATTACTCCAAGGCACTCATAGTAACAATAAAAAGCCTTTAATTAACTGGGCTAAATCATTAAAATAATTAAAAAGGTAGATCTACGTGTTTCAGCTTTAAAGCCTTCTTCAGGATACACATCAATTGTTCAAACAAGTGTTCTTAAACAATTAGTAAGCAATCAAAGACAGCTGGTTAATCAGTGGGAGTGACTTTGCTTGTCGTACAAATCATACAAAAAAAAAAAAAACACAAACTACTATTTTATTTTATTTGTATTTTTTCAAATTGTTAAAGAAATAGTTCACCCAAAAATGAAAATGTGCTTAAAATGTACTCACTCCCAGGCCATCCTAGATGTAGATGAGTTTGTTTCTTTATTTGAACAGATTAGGATCACTTGCTTACTAATGGATCTTCTGCAGTTAATGGGTGCCGTCAGAATGAGAGTCCAAACAGCTGATAAAAACATCACAATCCACAAATAATTCCCACAACACCAGTCCACCAATTAAAATATTAAGTCCCAAAAAGCTGCATGGCATTTTTAGCAGCTATTTGAACTCCTATTCTGACGGCACCCATTCACTCTGCATTAGTGAGCAAGAGATGTAATGCTAAATTTCTCCAAATCTATTCAGATGAATAGATGAACTTATTCACATCCCCTTTTGAGTCACATTAAGCTACATTTAGCTGTACAAGAGCATAAAGAATTGACTCTCTCTTTTATCTCTGTTTCAGCTGGGAATGGAAGATGAGGACGTGATCGAGGTGTATCAGGAACAGACCGGTGGTTGTCGGAATGATTAGACCTTTATTTTCATGCTCTTTATTTTTATCTTAATTTTGTATGTATGACATGTATTTCATCTGTTTCCTTTTGCTGTCACCTCAAAGGGAAGCAGAAAAACCATCTGGATCAAATAGATAATCTGTCAGGGCTGCTGTGTTTGAAGGAGCTGGGTGGAACTACAATAGAAAATGTTTTTCTAGCCATATCCTATGTTCACTATCCTCTGTCTGTTAATTCGCTAACTCATCCCTGCCTTCATACGCTTTTTTTTTTTAAAGGATTCTGGTCATGTTCTGCAATGACACATGTAACGTGTTGTGTTGTGCCCTGAGCTGATTGAGAACGGTCTGTTTATCTGTACAGTACTGCTAAAAAACTTTAGATTATGCTGTTAAATCCAATCAACAAATCAAGATGAGTTTTGGATGCCAGCTTTGGTGTTCTTGCATTGTTATTGCATTTAAAAGTAATTAAGGCATTGTTCATTTAGTTGGCCATCATTACGTGTTCTGTCAATCCTTAGCTTTCATTAGACACTTGTTCATTTAATTGTTTTTGGCTCATTTTATGCTAGTGAACACACCTGCCATAATGTAATACAAACCCTTGGAGTATTTTGCATTCTGGGATGCTTATTTATGTGCAATTGTTGTCTGATATTAGAAAAATATAAAATGTTTCTTCGTTCTTCTTGCATGTGTCTGCAACAACTGTGTACAGTTGTACGGTATATAGGCACACTATGAATCTCAAGAGGGAGGTCACTGTATTGTGTTTTTGCATGGTTTTGTCTAATGTATTAGAATTTGTACCCCTGTCTGAATCGGTGTTGTCACCTGCTCTTCATCCTGGTCTTGGATATTTGGCTCCCTTTTAGCCAAAATAATGGATTTCAAAACCTGAAAATAATGGGTAACTATGTTTGATTAGTACTCAGGGGCGTCATTCACATACACAGAATAAATACAGCAACAGTGTCACTGTACTCATGTTCCTTTTCTTACACTTTTATATTTTTTAATTTTCTGCGGGGAGGGAGGGATATTTGGTCCAGATGGTTTTGTGGATATAGAAGAATTATGACTTTGTTTTTTTTAAATAAAATGTCATAAAACAGTTTGCGGTAACTTGTTCTTTCAAATTTCATAGGATATGTTCTCTTATAATGAATGTTCCATTTATGAACACTAGATGGCAGCAAGTCTTAGATCAAAAGTCAAAGTCAGTTTTATTGTCAATTCTACCACATGTACCGTACATACATACAGAGAATTGAAATTGCGTTACTCCCTGGTGCATACAGATAACACTAAACACTAACAGTAGAACGCAAAAATACAGATAAGTATATATATACACACACATATATATATACATACATATACACACCCATACATACACAAATGCAACTATTACAAATAAGGGCATGTAGAAAAAAAATAATAATAATAAAAAATAGATAAAGTGGCATAAGGCACATGGTAGATAGAGTGCAAACCAGATAACAGATTAATAAATACATGTATCCAAAAATCCATAGAAATCCTTGTTTTAATCTTCACTTTATTTAAAATAATAATTTTAAATTAATAAATATCAGTTACAGCATATGACAAACAAATAAGATATAAAATGCAATATGTCATATAAATTCCCTGCTTTGTCATTTTAATATCAGACCAAGACCAATTTAAGGATGGTATCTGAACAAAATTATAGTAATAAGAAATTAGTATATATATATAAGTATTTTATAAAAAATTGCTATATAACAAAATTTATTAACACTTCCCCTTATAGGAAAAGCAATATTATGTTGTTTTGTTTAGAGTTTTTCCAATTCAATGCGTTCTATGTGGTAGTACAAATATATATATATAATTAAATAAAAAAATATATATAATTAAATTATTTACAATTAATTTAAAAAAAAATGTGTAACCTTACAAAGTAAAAATAAGCTTTTTGTCTCCCAACTTGTCATGGTACACACACAAAAAAATAACATTAATATTAATCAAAATATGATGTATATATTTTGCTTAATTATTATGTTTGTGACTATATTGTGACTGTGTGTGGTTGAAGATTCTGATTTGATCAAAGGAGGAAGAATTTGAGAACCAATGCTTTAATGCAATGTCATTCTCTAAAGCAATTACTTTGAGGATCTCAGTGTTATTATGGGATTGATCCAGTTTGACTGAACAACTGTCTGGAACTACTTAACATTGTGATCATTCTATAGTGTTAATTCTACATAACGGATTGAAATTCATAGACTGCAGCTCTGAAAAGATTCATTTTTTGCAAAAGTAGCAATATTACCTGTGATTCGGTGTGTTTCCAAAGTCACGTTCAAGCAAGGATACAATGTTTGAGGGTCTGCTGCATGTCCGTGTGGTGGGAGAGAGGGCCTTACTGTGCTGTACAGAAACATTGTTTATTTGAAGTGTCTGATTCCAGGAAGGGCCAGATATTAAAGCAGGAGGAAAAGAGAGTGTGTTTTGTGTGTGTGTTGAAACGGAGGGGTCTGGGAGTGAAACATGGTGTTGGAAAAACAGCAATGGGTGGATAAAGTGATGAGAAAGAGAATGAGAGAGAGAGATGAGAAGAGATACAAAAGCGAGAGGGATGGAATGAGGTTCTTGGAAAGAAAGGGAACACATAAATATTGTTCATGTGGTTCTACATGAGCCATACAAATGCCTTAGGGATCTTTATAAAACAAGATTGTGTTTTGCACTTTGAGATTAAGTGATTTTTCAAAGTTTCACCTTCAGATCAAAGAGTTTTCATGCATCGTTAGACTTTTTGACTTTGTGTAGTCAAAAAGTGTGTAAAAAGTATCACACCGATTGCATCCTATATTAGTGTTCAAACATAATGCATAGAATTCACACAAATAATGTGAGTGCTGGTTGTTAGGCACAAAGTGTTGCTGTGGGGGTCTCCGCTATAGCCGAACCCCAACGGGATGATCCAATTTCTGTGCCTGGGATACAGCACCTCCGAAACCCTAAACACTACCAGATGAGGCCTCGCAAAAAATGGAGGAGGGCTGGCGTGTGTTTATTCAGGGGGGAAGGGTGCAGATCACCTATGAGCTCACGTTTTCATTAAGTTTAGCTTGCATTAGAAGGATGTATATGTCAGTTTTGCATATGTACATTTTAAAAGGATCATAACGAGGAACATTTTCTTGGTCTATTTGAGTAAAAGAGTTGCACTATGAAAGCATCCTGTAACTTCTAGAGCTCCTCCCTAGTCCATAAAGATCATACATTCAGCTAAACTGCAAAAACGGCTCGTTATGTATTTCTAGAAGTAAGACAGATGAGTATTCATGCACATTTACACACAATACCTATTTGGGGTTCAGAAACTTGGTCCAGAAGGTATGGTTACATAAAAATGTTCCTAACACCAGAAAAACTAATAATTAGAGCAAACTGTGTGAAAGTCTACCAAACATAGTGCTAGAACCTGCATTAGGAAATGGCTTATGGTTATTTTAACAAGGCCTGTGATCATTTCATAAATTTATTCATTCAGCAAATGTTTGATCAAAGCGACTTATGATAAACAGTTTGTTTGGCACATTTTATAGTGAATTGTGAAACTGTCACGAGACAATATAGATTAAAAATTAAATAAAAGTTTTTATATTAAAGGCAAAAAGAAAAAAATAGCTAACGTTAATTGTAAAGCCTGGCGCGAATTGTAAAAATTGGCGCGAAATGTCTCTCCCACAGTCGGGCGTTCGAGCGTTTTAAATATGAGATTGTACACAACTTGTGTAAAGCGAGTTTATTTTGTGTATAGCTAATCAAAACTTTCAAAAGCGTTTTACTTTCGGGAAAAAAACTCAGACAAAGTGATTCGAATAGTTCATGCGCGACTTATCGTGAGTACGTGTTTGGCGCATGCGCACTAATATGACTAAGAAGCAATACTCCACCTGACCTACAGAGAGCAGCACTGAGTTGTTGTATTATACGCAAAACAGAAAACGTGAAGGGCCACAGAGTGGATGAAAAATTATCTGGTGCAAAAAACATTGGCCAACACTATAATTGGACCTCAGGAGAGAAAATATACTGATAAATTTATGAGCCCTTTAAGGGTGGAGATAACAGACCTGATACACAGAGAGAAAAAGAGCAGGAGAAAGTGTGGCAGTATTTCTGGCACAAATACTCTCTGATCTGTACTGTGGGAAACTGAACTGAACTGGGGGAAATATTATGTATCAAGAAGGAATGTTTCCCTGGGCAGCCCCACCGTCAACTTCCTTTTCATATTTCTATCAAGGAGAGAGCACAGAATAGACATCAGATACCTAAACAATCAAGGTGATCTGCTGAGACAGCTCTTTACACAGGTAACAATGTTAACACCTTGAAAAACATAGGTTATAGCTTTGTTTGTGGCCTGAGTATCGATACAAATTCAGGTAATTGTATCTCAAGGGATTGAAAGACTGTTCCTATAAAGGGTGTGCAGTTACCTGGGAAAACATGTTTCTTTCAGGAGGTGGAAGGCACCTGGGACACACAATAGGTAACAGATTTCCACAAAAATGTACTCAAATGCTCATCACAGATGTAGCTGTTAACCCAATAGGCTTGGCTGTGGGTGACCATAAATTGTCAAGGTGTGGCCATATTCAGAGGACCTGTGGGCTCTTTTGTTAACTGGTGTGGTACGTAAACAGAGCTTGGTTTAGCATCTTGTATAATATAATTTCAGACATGCTTCTTGTGTCGAATTGCACACTTTTGTTCAGAGAAAAACCTGTGCAAATACATCGAAATTTGCCCTTAGATTGACTTTTGCACTAATACATGGGTAATTCTCAGGAGACGGTGGTATTTGTGGCTTCACTGTTACTGTTGAACTTTCAATAAATCATTTTGTTTTTCACTTTGGGGCCAAAGTGTCATTGCCCTAACCAGCCATAGACACACAGTAAAAGGTTATAATATAACCTCCCAAATATTTTGATTAGTGGTCAACAAATATAACTTTTTGAAAGTTGCGAAGAAACAGCAACAGATTTGTTTTCTGTAAAGCGATGTACAAGTAAAATGGATTATCGAAAGCGAAACGACTTGAATTTGAGGTCAAACATTTTTTCAAATGAAAAACGTGCATGGATGAATCATTCTCAGTAAGCTCCATAACATCCATTTAAAAAAATTATTTTAATTTCATGCCGACTTTAATGGACATTTCTTAAACTGTTATTCTGGGTCCTAAATTATGATTATAGTCTTTTAAAGTGTCAATATTTATCATTACTAGCTTGAAGCCCAACCCTAAAGTGCTGCATTATTTCAGCCTCATAACTCTAAGTTTCAAATTGATAATTTTAATAGATATGAGTAAATTATGATATGTTTGGTGTGCTTTGTATGAAATCACACATTATAATTTTAATAACCCATGACATTCATCTCTCAAAATATGTTTGATGTCAACCCTTCTAAATGTTTTGGGGTTGAATGTTACAGGAATTTAAGATCAATGCAAAAAATGTCTGTTAACAGTCTTATCTAACAAATATCATTGTCAAACACATTCACAGTTGGTATTTTTGTGCCAAGAACATTATTTCTTCCCAGAAAAAAGCTGAACTATTGAGCTTGACAAGGCAATGTGTACACATTATGAAATATTGATAAAGACTTTATGAGAAATGTACCTCTGTTTGAACTATATGGTCATTTATTAATGTACGTTCCCCAAATGACGTCACAAGAGATCACACACCAGGATTTTTGAAAGGGGAAATGTCACAGCAAAACAGGGGTGAGCCAGAAACAAAGTACACCGTAAAAAAACAAACAAATATTTTTGGAGTACATTTTGCAAGAAAATACTATTTCAGATTTTCTATTTCTAGTTTCCCATTCAATGTGTTACTGCTTAATTTCTGCATTTTTTTATTTACTAGCAATTTCTAATTGAAGATTGATTATACAACACTTTTTTATTGTAAAAATGTAATTTATGAAATAACGTGACTAATTATTCATTATACAAATATAATGTTAAATAATGTGGTAATTTTTTCCTAAGAATACCACATAACTCACCTCGGTAAAACCACTGCTGTTATGTTACAAACATATACGTGTGTGTGCGTTTATGGGCTGGAAGCAAATCAGACAGTGACAGTTTACACTGTTGTAAAAAAATTCCATAAACCCAACTGTCAATCCAAGTGATGGACGTTTCTTGGCTGCACACGCTGTGAATTTTACACACTTCACATCCCCAGAGGCATTGAGAGCCAACACACCCAATCAGACACTGAGGTGCATGTACCCACACAAATAATCATATTACACTAGAAAAACAACTGCATGATCTAGAGCTACTTTATGAATGTTTTATGAACATTATTGTTCAAAATACAGATTAAAAACATGTTTTACAAAGGCAGTTTGTAGCATTATGGCTCGCTGCCATGTAATCACAATCCTATACTATTTGGCCACGGATGAAACGTGGTATTCCAGATACCAAATACAAGAATTCTAGATCCTTCCTTCTCAAAATCATTAGTACTGTATCTATTCTCAAAGATACTGTAACCCACCCACCCCCATCACCTTCCAAATGCCCTTACAGAGAAACATCCCCCAACTCTCAGGAAAAACAGGAGAAGGGGACGTGGGATGGGGCGTTTCCCTCACCCTAAAGAATGAAGCAGTATCCAGTTTCATTTGGAGAGGAGGAGAAGAGATCTTATGCTTTGGTGCATCTCAGGGCTTCCTGTTGTTCCAGAGGCAGGGTGGCAAACTTCACACCATTCGTGATTATATCCTGTTTTTGTAGGCAACTTTTATGTTTCTTTCTGTCTTAGAAGAAATGTTTACTCTTTCACCATTATAGTCCCCCTTGATTCTTTTGTTCACCCTTATTCTGTCGTTGTCCTTGCTTCTCCCCTCTTAGATTCATGCTACAGACTGAAACCATTAATGGACTCGAGACACATGGAGGGCTACTCACTTGAGGTCTGTTGTTGTAGTAAATTATGCGGCTATCAGTTTCAACTACTTGCTAACAACTGTTTTGGTGGAAATATCAAAGTGTCGTCAGGGCATCGACACGAGTCACCATTTGTGCAAATGAAATCAAGCCAAAGCAGTTTTTAAAAATCTAATCACTTTATTAAGTGAAATTGAAAAAGGCCTTAAATACATCATACATCTTTTGACAGAAATGTGATATTTACAAATAACGAAATATGGTAACATTTCCTCCTGTACATACTTCTCGGCTAAACATTTTTAATCCTGTCAGTCACTTTTGCATCGCTAAGGCCTTTAAAATGGCAGAATATTAATTTACTTCATGAGACCTGGCTTGATATGGCAACATGGATGAATAAGCAACTCGTGACCAAAGAACATTACATTTAACTAGTTCTAAAATCTAAATAAATGGCCATGTGCAACCAAATACTAAAATATGTAATCTATGAGAAAATGACCAAAAATGTGGTAAAAAACAATAGAGACATTCATTCAACAACAGGAATTGATCAGTACTGCAAGGCACAAGACTAAATTGCAGACATTTTTGCCCGCCACGGGGTGAAGAAAATGTGGCGTATACTCCTGATAACCGAAGTCATCATTAAAGTCCCCACATCAGTACGAAAAGATAAGAGTTCTGCCATCTTTTCCATTAAAATCATTAGTAGGGTTTCCAAGGCTTAAAGTTTAAAAACCATTTTGAGATTTTGTCCATTGGAGAAATGCATGTTCTTTGGAATTGTGCTTTCAAAAGTGTTAGCAAAGTCTTTATAAATGAGAAAAGCATCATGCTGGGCTCACACAGCAGTGTCTTCTACCATCAGCATGGTTTAACGTAATATGTGTGACCTGATCGCAGTTCACGTTTCCTTTCAATATTGACCTGTATTTCTCACAAAGTTCAGTTCACACTGTCGTCTCGCCCTGGTTGTTGCCCAGCCGCTTGTAAAACTTGCGCCACGACTGTAGAGTTTTTCCAGACCAGATCCAGAATCCTGACGTGATTCCTACGATCATAGTCATGAGGTACTTGATCATAAACACAGTGAAATCCGGCGTCATTGGCGCAAAGTTGTTGGCCGGGCACGGCACGGCAAAACGCTTGCACGTCTGCATGTGCCAAGTTTTTTCCCATTGCCCACGGAACGCTTGTTCGTAGAAGTAACATGCAATGACGATAGTAGCTGGAACGGTGTAGAGGACGCTGAAAACGCCAATACGCACCATCAGCTTCTCCAGCTTTTCTGTCTTGGTGCCGTCATGCTTCATAATGGTACGGATGCGGAACAACGAGACAAATCCAGCCAGAAGAAAAGACGTTCCGATGAAGAGGTAAACAAACAAGGGGGCAAGGACGAATCCACGTAGAGAGTCAACATTGTAGATGCCCACGTAGCATACGCCGGTCAGAAGGTCGCCATCCACTTGTCCCAAGGCGAGGATAGTGATGGTCTTCACAGCAGGGACGGCCCATGCTGCCAGGTGGAAATATTGAGAGTTGGCTTCGATTGCTTCATGGCCCCATTTCATTCCAGCAGAAAGGAACCATGTGAGAGACAGGATCACCCACCAGATTGAGCTGGCCATGCCGAAGAAATACAGGATCATGAAGAGAATGGTGCAACCTTCTTTTTTAGTCCCTTGAGCCACAGTCCTATAAGCGTCATCCCTGAACTTGTCAATGCAGACCACCTTATCCTCCAGCAAAAACCCGGCCGCATAAGCCACCGCCACCATAAAGTAACACCCGGAGAGGAAGATGATGGGGCGTTCTGGGTAACGGAACCGGCGCATATCCACAAGGTAAGTGAGGACCGTGAACAGGGTACTCACGCAGCACAGGATTGACCAGATTCCCACCCAGAGCCGACCGAATCTGACCTCTTCCTCCTTGAAGTACATCAGGCCATACGGCTGTTTGTGCTCGCAAGGGGCGCCGCAGTTTTTCGCCCCTAAAAACTGGTAATTGAGGTAGGAAGGGACTGTGAGTTGAAGAGGGCAAGTAAAAGCCTGACTTTGGCGTGGTGCATGCATGCGTGGAGTGAAGGGGTCCGGTATATAAGGCGCGGGGTCAGTCGTCGGGATGTCTGGGTCTGATTTGTTCTGTCCCACACAGATTTCTCCAGCTCCGTGTACTGGAAAGTTCTCACAGCGGAGTCGTTCGGGCCACTGGAAGCCGAACTTGTTCATGAGGGCCTCGCACCCTTGTCTCGCACGCTCACACAGAGAGCGACAGGGAGGAATTGCCTGTTCTAGAACCGTACACACCGGCGCATACATGGAACAGAGGAAAAACTTCAAATCTTGAGAACACTGAACTTTGACCAGGGGGTAGAACTGGTGCACCTCCAGTCCTGCGTCCTCCTGGTTGGTGTGTCCCAGGAGGTTTGGCATGATAGTTTGGTTATACTGGATGTCTGTGCACAGGGGGATAGATATTGGTTGGCAGAACCCGTGCTCTGGGACGGAGATACCCTTCTCTCCATGATACTGGGCGGAAGACAGTCCAAGCAGAAGTGTTGTGATGAATAAGAGGCATGGACTGACTTCCCGTACCACCATCATTGATTGCCTGGAAAACATAGAAATGTGGAAAATGTTACCATTTATTTCTTACAGCTAGTAGTTATTTTTAACTAGAAGTAATCCAATAGTGACTAGTATCTTTTAAGAATTTCACTAACTAATCATGAGATACTATTTCTTTTCTAAACTATCTATTCAATTAGTCACTATCCAAGTAGTGGCAAGCAACTGTTCTTTTGTTACTGGAAGTGTATCAACTACTAATATATATCAGCTGTTCACTTCAGGCAAGAATATTTGTTGCTAGTACTTATTCTAGTTTTACAAGTACCTCTTCACTAGGTATTAATACTTATTCTTTCGTACTTGTAACCATTTAAATAGTTACTAGCATCTCTTCCAATTTTCTTAGTACTAACTAAACAGAAACACCTTTCTAGTAACTAACCTTACTAGTACAATTTTTAATTTCAATTATAAAAGTAGCCATTCTGACTAATCATTACATATGACGAGTATAAAGCAATTGTATCTAGTGAGCAAAACTAGTAAACTACTAGTTAAATTAAGACAACTCCATAGAATTCAACGCCAAAATTTTCCAATTTGTTACCAGATACAATGGAAAACTTAAATTGTCAGTATATGGTTAATGACTAGTAGGAAATTTATAACTAGAAGTATGCAATAATTAAGTACTAGAGAATAATTGGATAAACACTAGTCACACTATTGAAAGAAGTAATAGTCTCTAATGAACAATTATTAGTGAAATTGAAAAAGATACAAGTCACTATCGGATTACATACTTACAAGAAAATAATAGAAAACATAAAATGTATAGTAGCTGTAAGTTAAAAAAAAAAAAAGAAGCAAAAACGAGTTTCGGGAAACTTTTAAACAAAGGAATGTTTCACAGACTAAAACCAAATTGTGAGATTAAATCCATCTAACGTTACACACATAAAACTCTATAAAGAGACTTAAACTTCATCCATTGTCGCATAAAAACCGAACACAAACGAATGTAAACTTACTAGAATGTTCGTGTTCCGCGAAACTTGTTACAATGGGATATTCCTCCAATCCGATCTGGAGCTCCAGACGTGTGTGATCACTCGTAGGCTACAAGGCGAATCACAAACTATCCTCCAGCTCAGAGGTTTTTGCGTTCAGGTATTCATGACCCCTTTTTTCGAGACTACTCCACATATTTCATCATCAGAATCCCCAAACATCTGCCTCCTTTTGAGCTCGGCCCTCCTCTCCCTTACAACACAATATAAGAAACTTTCTCCGCCACTCCTGTTGAATCTGCAGCTCTATCTCTGTAAAGTTGATACGCTGACTCCACATTGCTCCATAGTAGTGATAAAACGGTTTCAAGCAGCCCTTCATTCACGGTCCCTAGCGCTTCTCCGCGGGGCGCCTTGAAACCTCCTACCTTCCCACCAATGGGAAGATGTTTTTTTCTTAGCGCAGCGTTCCTTATTGGATCGGAAGGAATATTTTAGAAAAGGGTGGGATTGTAGTGTCTTCTTGTCCCAAATTAATTTTCTAATTTATTTTAAATGTATGAATATGTATTGGAATCTTAGGGCCCAAACTGAACGAGTGTAATAATTTTCCAGTTCAAAGTGAATAGTTTGTTGCATAGGTGATTTAAAATGTCTTTAAAATTTGGTCATATTTGGAGGGACAATCTTTTTTAGCGATCTGGGATTCAAGTGCAAGAACCTTATAAATAGATGTTTGTGCAGTAAAACTAATGGATTTATAGCAGAGACTCCTCAACTGAATGTGATTTCTGCCACATAGATCATAAAGCCATTTGGTGATGAAGTGGGAGCCGGACTGAATTATTACTCTCAAACAAATATAAGAGCACATTCAACTTGTGAAAAGTTAAATCTGGTGATTTGTAACCTGAAAATGGGCAGAAAGCCTGTGCATGTGTACTTATGATAAATGAGAAATCTGTTTATGAGAAATCGCTGGCCAAGTATTGGAAACCATAGGCCAAACTAGTGACATATTCCTGCTGTAATGGCCATATTTATAGTGATGTTTGAGCTCAGAGATGTTGATAAATCTCAATGGTATGTGAGTCTTGTAGATTTATACAGCCAGAGACACATCTGATGACGAAACCAGAACAAATGCATAGGGCGACACACTGCAAAACTCTTTTTTAAAATGGTCTAAGCCAAAAGCAAGGCATATAACAGATGCTGTTAAGAGAGTATTATTCAAAACAGTTTTTTTCCCGTCATGCTTCAAATATTTTTTCCATTTTTTTGTGCACCCTTAATTGAATAGCACAGACAATGTGCCTGTTCTCAAAAGCAAAATGAATTTGATAGCAATCAGAGTCGAAATAAACCTAATCAATGATTTTAAAGATATGTTTATCACTATGTCTGTTCTTTTTGCTTATCCACATCTCTGCCAGAAAGATATCTGGATCCAATGTCTGTTATACAAACATTTGTCTCTCCATTTCACATTCAACAGAATATTTTATCCATCTGTCAGCATTCCTTATCTCTTGCTGAATTAATTACGCAAATACACAGTATTTGACCAGACCTCCAATATCACTTCAAAACTGATTCAGGGATCTTGCTAGCAGCAGTTTGGACTCAAGGATGGACTCACATCTGAAAGAAAGTAGCAAAGAAAACAGATTATGTGAGAGCAGAGCAGTCTGTACTCTTCGTGTTTAAACAGAGGGGAGCAAATACTTTTCGGCAGATCTTTTAATAAAAGATGACATTTGTAGTCTTTAAGAATACATTGATGTGAAGCTAGTAACTGTTTTTGATATTACACCAGGCCATAAGAAGCACTATATCAGAATCCCAGGTTGAAAAGACTAAATCTGACACCTAATTACTGCAATGTTTATCTCCTTTCTTTCTCAATTCTTTCCTCTCACACACACTCTCTGACAACAATTTGTCGTTCCTAACACTGTATTGTGGCTTTCATGGTGTCAAAGAAGCATTTGGTTTTCTTTTGTTGTGTGAGAGAGGTGAGATACATCTGTTTAGCCTAAAATAACAACTAATGAAATTTAATGAACAGTGAAATAATTATCTGTAAAAAAAAGACAATGTAAGCTTTGAAAAAAAAAAGGTTTCTTAAGCTAAGGATAAAAAACACCTATGTAGAGTAAATAATTTAATCATGTGTTCTCTTTTTCCTGGATATGAGTTTTGGCTTTATTTTCATACTGACATGCTCTCTTCAGTCCTCATACATTATACTGTACTGTATGTGTGCATATCTGCATTGCTTTGACCATTCTCTGTATTTCCCACCTTCTTGCACACCATGATTGGTTAATTATACAATGCCTGCACGCTATTTGTTAAACATTTTTTTTTGTCATTATCTTCTAAAATATGAAAAACTAGGAAAACAAAGCCAAAACCCTTTTTTTCCCCTGGAGATGTTTGGATGTATGATCACATAGTAGACACGTAAATAAAGTATCAGTTGCACACTTATAGAAATGCTGCTGTGAAATCACATTGAGCTCATGCTGCTCACATGCCACTTAAATGCTGCGTATGTGTCCAGTGTGAAACCGGTGTAACATTAACCTAGTCTGACTCCAGATTGTAGCTTGAGCGTTCACTGTATTTCCATGGGGGGGGCTACATTAAATAAATGTGAGAACAATGGAACTAGATATTTACATTTTCTGAAGAAAGAGAATGCTTGCCCATGTAAAACTCTTGGGGTGTTTTAAGCTTGTTTCTAAGTGGTTGCTAGAGTGTTTGCTTACTCAAAAGAGACCCACCCAAGTTTCTGTGATATTCTGGTCTCTAGATATGGGGTCTTGGTCTCACCATCATTGTAAATCTACACTGAAATAATATGTTTGTAATTTTTATAGAAGCTAAAAAAACTGTTAATTGGATTACTTTATCTCATACAGTTAAAGTTGTAAATGGTTTAACATTGCATTATATATAATTTTACTATAAATATACTGTCAAACTTTTGTTTTTTTGGCTTGTAAATTAATTATGAATTACCAGATAATTTACTCTGTATAACAGTGAGAGAACATTCCCAGAAGCATGACTCATCACATATGATTACATTTTGAATAAATAATTATTTTATTCTAATTTTGTTATCAGTAATGTACATTAGGCTATTTTGTGTTACATTTTCAGTTATTTAGTTAATGTTTTTGCATTATTTTGACATCATGTATGTTACCCTGATGGTGTTTTTCCTTCTCTTTATGTGACATGAGAATTGGTCATGTTTTAGGGAGAAGCCACTTATGATGAACTCTGATTTTATCAGGTGACTTTCTATTTTGCCGCCTTTTATTATTATGGTGTTATATTGTAGTTTAAAGTAAAAAACAGAGTTTGGTATTTTAAGTAGATTGGTATGTGTACATAATATAACTTAATTAAATATATATGCTTATAAGTTGTAAAATACACAGGCTTCCCATGATAATGGAAACACTGTCACATTATTTATTTATGATGAATTTCTGACAACCACAGCTGCCACTTTTCTGCGTAAATTTAACAGTATATTTATTGGCTTTTTTCACCTGTTAATTGGGTCTAAAAGTCAGATTTCTTAGAAAAGAGGTCATGGAAAAGTCTCAAAGTCATTCAAAGATCAAATTCTCACATGATTGCCATATAAGAATGTTTTCTGAATTAAGCCGCTCATTAACTTGTTAACTCACCTGATCCTCAATAATCCTGGCTTTCATTTCTGTACAGCAATATATTTGCAACCTGTGACTAAACTAACATAGGGGAAAATATTCAACAGAATAATACTTCAGTGTGTGTCTGTCTATCCATGTGACTGTCTCTCTCTCTCAATCTCTCTCTCTCTCTCTCAGATACTCACTTACTTAACAAAAGAATGTTAATAGGTGTTTCATAATGTTGAAAGCTGTTTCTGGGGTGCTTTTCAGTCATTGTTAAGCCCTTTAATTAATTTCGAGTGAGAACAGACCAGGAAAGTCAAACACAGATACCCAGGCAGCTCCATTTTAGGAAAAACCCCTCATGCAACATTGTGTCTGTGTACAGTACCGCTAATGGGTTGGTATACATTTGACTTGGTCAGCTCTCAAATGGAGGAAAAGTACATTTACACACTCCTGCTGCTGATACACTTCATCAACGGCTCTCTGCGGACCGAACGCAGGGAAGGTTCATTCTAAATGGGTGGTTGTGTTAAAAATCTGTCTCAGAGCAAAGCAGGGGTGAGAGCAAGAAGGAATGCAGGAAAGAGTAGCGCTCCAGTTGGCCCGAATCTGACCACAGATTACTTGGTGCTTAGACACAATCTAATGGATACAGACCAGTGTCAGACTTTTAAATTATTATTAAAGGGGTAATATTTGCCCCCTGGAGTTGATTTTTAGGGACATTTTTGACCCCATGCTGACATTTTTTCTAAAACATACTGTGATAGATTTTGGATGTAATATAGAATTAGAATTTCTTTATTGTCATTGTACACAAGATACAACGAAATTGCAGAGCTTCTGCATAAGGTGCATGGTACATAATAGACAAAAAACTAAAAAGAAATATACATGATACAAAGTGATGTACAATTAAAATATTGTACTGTTTCAAAGCTGATAGATTTAATCAGCTTTGAAAATAATTATCAAATTGATATATATATATATATATATACACATACAAATAAAATTATATATATATATATATAGAAATTTTTTTAAAGAAATATATAGAGAATTTATTTTAACTAATTAAATCTAATTAGTTAATCTTTCTATCTTTGAAAGTAAGAAAATAAAAATAATTAATATTGGGACAGTTTTTGCCCCTTTTTTGCCACTGTATTTATGTGACTTTCAGTGGAATGTTTGCTCTGAATTATTTTTTCCTTGGTGGACTGAATAATATGGACATTTTTTCATTTATTTTTTACTTTTTTTTTTTTTTTGATCAGTTTTTTTTTTCTGCTGCTTTTTATATTTTTCGGCTTACCAGGTTGCCAAATTGCATACCAATAATGTGTGTTGGCATCTTGCTGAACTTCTTCTAGTCTTTGCCATCTAGTCACTATATCATCTGTTACAGATGTAGAACATATTTTAGATTTATTAACTCCTTTCTGGTATCTTTCTTTCTTTCTCAGAAATACATATTTTGACAGTCCACCCAGGACAAAGTGCATCTTACAAAAACCAGGCAACAGTCTCCTCGCTTGATCAATCTGTCAAAATCCCTCACAATTATATTTTCACATTCTCTCATTTTGTTCAGGTAATGTCTAGCATGAACCGAGACACCAAAAGTGATGTTCGGGCCTCTTGTGTCGTTCCTCTGAGCCCCATGTCTGTGTTCTTAATATAGCAGGAAATCCTGCCTAATACCTCCAGTGCATTTGATGACGGCAGTGGCTGGCCTGGTCCCCCATGTGCTGCCCTACTTCCATGTAATGTAAACTATAGTATATCAAACTACACAGCCAGATGCTTGATGGGTCAGAGTAAAGGAGAACTGGAAGATGGTGCAGCGTTGCTTTGCTTGGCAAAGCTGATGTAACACTCGAAAAGACAGAAGACATATGATGATTGGTGTGTAACAAAGCGTTGGGCTACAATTCACATAGCTGTAGTTTAAAGCACACGCTTCTACAAATAATGAAGTTAGAGAGTTTACAGTCATGCACTTTCACTGGAAATATATATGTTCATGCTGTTTTGTTAGTATTCTGGCAAGAACATTCCATTACACATGTTACATGAGACTAATGTGATAAAACCGCTTTCTAACACTATGCTTGCAAAGTACTACTATTCAAAAGTTTGGGGTGCTAAGGGTTTTTTGTTTTTGAAGGAAGTCTCTTATGATCACCAAAGCTGCATTTATTTGTTTCTTTTTATTACAATTTAAAATTAAATTTATTCCTGAAACTGAATTTTCATAAGTTTTCATAAATCATTCTAACATGCTGATTTGATGCTCAAAAACATTTCTTAATAGTATCAATGTTAAACAGTTGCGCTGTTCAATATTTTTGTAGAAACCATATGTATTTTTTTCAATATTCTTTTGTGAATAGAAGGTTCAGAAGTACTGCATTTGAAATATCATTTTTTGTAACAATTTAATAGTCTTTACTGTCACTTTTAATCAATTTAATGCATTCCTAATGAATAAAGATATTACATTTTATTCACCTCAAATTTTGATCAGTATATTTAGATGTATATTCAATCTTTAAACTCCTGTCATGACTGAAGCTCTTAAATGAGAACTAAACTAAGTGTGTTTACATGGACTTTAAGATTTCAGTCTGGTGATGAATATAAGTTTATTCCCACTGCTAAAAGAATACTTAACAACTTAAATAAAACAGTTTTTGTATGACAGAATGTATATGAGCTGTTCGCTTCTGCTTTGATGCCTTGACACATACTGTAGATATAGCTTAACTGGTTTTGAACCTTCTTTAGCGCAGCTAACAGGGAGCATTCTTACAACTTTCACGTTTTTTAAAAGTTATATAAATGTTAGGACAAACCATTCGTTAATGTTTATGGAAAATTCTTACAACTTTATTAATATTTTATTCATACTCATAATGCTGATAAAAAAATTCTTAGAACAACATTCTCAAAATGTCCTTATTATGTTATTTGTATTTTAACATTCTAAGAAACCCTTTTTGTAACCTTTAAATAATGTTATAAGAACACGAAAACTGGAAATTGTAATGTTCATAGAAGATTAACAATAATCATTCAAATTATGTTAGATTTCAGATGAAAATAAATGTGTTTTTTGTTTTTGCAACCATTAAATAACATTACAATCATGAGAAGAAAACTGGACATTTCAATGTTTTTATAGCCTAGATTTGTTAGGCTTTCTTCCTAGTTCAGACTGTTTAAACATGGTGCGCTCTACTGAAATGTTGTCAGAGGTTTTGCAGTGTGAATAATTACTAGAAAGGAACATGTGCTCAAACCATTTTGGAGACAAAAGTTGAGACAGTTTAACAGGTATATCTTATCAACAAAACCAAAAACCTGAAGGTTTCAATGAGCCGCCAAAAGACAATAAGCCCCTTCCCCCAGTTAAAATCCCATTATGTTAAAGGAAACCCACACTCCTCCAGCAGACCCCCCACTGGGCCTCACTCTTTCTCTCTCTTTCTCCAAATAACTAGATAATTTGCATGCTAAGTATGGGTGGCTATTTTGTTGATAATGGTCAATGGAAGAGTGATATGCAGATTAAATGAGCAGGCAGGGGGATCTATTGTTTGAAGACTCAATCTCACATGGAGCAGGGAGGAGAGGAAGACAGGAAAGAAAGAGCAGTGAGGGATCGGGAGGAGGGTAAGAGGAAAATATTCTCAATGGGAAAAAAGCCAGTGTTTCATGAGATTCCAGATAGTTGCATAAGGTAATAAAGTAGAGACTGTGTCTCTAAAGATTCCTCCTTCTGAAAAAAAAGACTTTTGAATTGATTCAAGGCCATTTTAATGAAAGAAGGAAAAATTCAAGACTGTTTTAATGGAAGATTCTTAACATAGTTGTACTGTTTTAAGTCACTCTGTGCTCCAAAAACACAGAGACAGCCATCTATCACCTTCCATACGGCGATTAACAAAAAAAAGTTTCATTGTGACAGCTTACACCTCCACTGACCCACAAATCCTCACACACCACCCCAGATACAGTGACACCTATCTGGCTGGTGTGTGTAAATCCAGCCCCAGGCTTGTGAGGCCTGCATGGAGGTTGGGCGTAACAGCTGTCTCTTGCATGTGTTTGAGAAGCCATGAATAAACAGAGAGAGCCACAAAAGCTGTGAGAGCCCGAGACCACACACGCACAGAACCCAAAACACTCTCTCACACTTCACAGTCGCCTTCCTCAGCTACACATGCTGCCAAACAAATGCTACTGCAACCTTGAAACGTTACCCAACAGGCCACATGCCTTTCTCATGTTTATCCTCCACGTGAAAGGCTAATGCAAATCCTGACACATCGCATTCGTTATTTAGTGCCTGTGTCATTTCATACAGTGTCATATGCCATTTGTTTTTTCCTTTCTTCATGTACAGTCAACAGTAACATAAATCTTATAATAGAATTACAGTAGATAGCAGATTTTCTTTCAAAGCAACTTGAATTTAAGCTATACCCTTTCTCAGTTCATAACCCAGAGCATAACCCTCTGGTGCTCTTCGGTCATTTTTGAAAAGTGTAAAAATTTAATATTGTGGTTTTTTTAAATTTTTTTTTACTTCATACAGTAAAAAAAATATTTTTTTACTTCATCGGAATGGTACAAAACTTGGTAACAGCTTTGGCACTGGTTATGTGAACACACACACACAAATCACTTTAGCCGATTCTTGAAGATGGCTAACGACTCCACCAGGAGGGAACATTTAATGTAAAAGTCCGTGAAAGTGAAATCATGGACATTATTCAAAAAGTTTAAATGGTCCCAAAATACACACTAGTACTCTTCGCGGTCAAAAATGGACACATTGGAAACCAATGGGAAACAAATGTCTTCTAGTGGAAACGTATGGTACTGCTCCCAAACAAAATCTTGCTGGAAGCTATTTTTTTTAAATATCCATCCCAAATTTGGAACACAACTTGTTGAAATAGCTGCTATAGTTGCAAGGATGTTCTGAAGGGTTGCTAGAATGTTACTAGTGTTTTGAGTGGTTGGTAGGTGCATACTAGGGTGTTGCTATGTAGTTGTTATTGTGCTTTTATTCCAAAAAGGTATAAACAGATAGATGCTAAAGCCCAAAGTATACTGTTTTTACGCGTACAGTGTGTGTGACGGAAATTTCGTCACCAAAATAGTACACACACCACCCGATTTTTGTAAATGTGCGTATTCTGTATGCGCAGGCCACATATCCACACTGAATTTGCTTTTCACTAATCAGTTGTTCCACAAGGTGGCAACACTGGTCCGGGCCATTGTTTCACAGTAGAAAACAAAACTAAAGGGTAGAAAAACAGCAACAACAAAATAGCGAAGACTGCAACAACAACAACAACAGACAGCCACATTGACAAGTGCTTGTGTGAGAGGGTTATAGGATGGCTGCAACTTTAGTGTAGTATAGTTTGAGCTTTCCTGTAGCTCAAATGGTAGAGCATGGCACTAGCAACGCCAAGATCATGGGTTCGATTCCTAAGGAAAGCAAGAGCTGGTCAAATGTAAAACTGTAACTTGAATGCAATGTAAGTCGCTTTGGATAAAAGCGTCTGCTAAATGCATAAATTTAAATGTAGTGAAAAAGAATAAAAATACATATTTATATGTCATAACTTCTGGAGAGAAACAGAACAGACACTGGACAAAGATGGAGCTTTCTAGAGTGCATGTGTCGACCATGTGTTCGCACACACTAAATGGAGTATATTTTAAAAAGCATACGCTAGCGTACGCATACAAAAACAAAGTATACTTGGGCTTTAGCGTGCTCTGATTGGTTACTAGTGTATTGCCAGCTGGTTGCTAAGGTGTTTTAAGTGGTTGGCAGACAGATAGATTCAGATATCGAGAGACATAGAATAGTTTAAAGAAAAAAATCATAGTTTCATATAGCTCTGCTATATATAGTTGCAAGGATATTACTAGTGTTTTGAGTACTTGGTATGTTGTCAGTAGGTGGTTAATAAGATGTTGCCCTGGTGTTCTTTTGTTTCAAAAATTTTCTTTTTGTATAATAAGCACTTCCTTGCATGCTATTATTGGTTGCCGAGGCTTTGCTATATGGTTTCTAAAGTCTTCTTATTGGTTGCAGATAGACATAGACAGACAGACAGATAGATACAAAAGCTCTATGTGGTTGATAAAACGTTGCTAGGGTGCTCTGAGTGGTTGCTAGGGTGTGGCTAAAGTGTATTGAGTGGTTTAAAGACATTTGTTAGAGGGTTCTGGGAATAATTAGCCTTGGAATAATTATAATCACTCTGATGTTATAGGATTTCCAGGAAGGTGTGGACTGTGCGCATCTACTGAGAAGTATGACTCAAGTTTTCTTTTCACTTCTAACAAATCATATTTAAGTGGAGAGTATGTTAGGAGAAGCTAAGAGGAGATCTCAGGGTGTTAGACTGGAGATACTCTAGTTATTCAGGCTAAAAGTATCCTATAGTGGGTGGAGTGGGTGATGACAGATGAATGGTTTAATGGAATGTCCTCATGCATTCTCAAATCATCAGGATATCGGATGAGATGCCTGAACACTGGAGACAGACGGCAGATTCATTTTTGTTCTTTGTGCTCAGTTCTCCAAGGATCCTAAACCTATGTTTCTGTAGGAATACTCTGGAACTGACTCTCCTCAAATTGCACACTCTTAAATACACTCCCGTGTAAAAAGAAATGAGTATGTGCACCATCGCAGATTGCTTTAATTCAGCAGTGAGTAATGGATCTCCACCACTGTATTGTGCACACTTTATGAGTGAGTACTGGTTCGTGTGACCTTTTTGGCTTGTACGTGTGTTTATACAGGCCTTTACCATTTTATATCTGTCAGAGCTTTACTGACATCAGTAAGCACTTAATAGTTTCTACTTTGCCTAACGGCGGTCTTATGACCTTGTGCTTTGACATTAATTAATATCATAAACCCATATAAAACATTGCTGGCGCTGCAATAACGTTAACAAGACCACATCAGAGTGAGCAAAGCCTTGGAAAATACATACTGAGAGAGACCATCTGAGCTTTCAGCTTTTCATTTCATGGCCTTGAATCACTCCTTCAGAACTCTCTCCACCCACTGACTCCCGTGACGGAAAACAACACACACATTTCACAGATTTGCTGAAATCAGCTTTATAGGGAGAAGGTGTAGGACGCTAAAATGTCTGCAGAGAAGTCTGAGGCTAGTTCTTACCTTTTTTACTCCAGTGAATATATATATATATATACTGTATATATTGTCATGATGGGTTTATTTACCTAGCTCAAAAAAAGAAAGATATTTCTACTTCTGTTTCTGTTCTAAAAACATAGTGACCCTTTTGTGACAACATGCCACGATAAAGGCACATGTTCACACATTTTCACAAGTTAAACAACATGTCCATTAAACAACATATAGTTTGTGGGCTTTTCAGCTAAATTTAAACATGATTTTTATTTTATTTTAATAAATAAACAATTAGCAGACAAAAATGATAGTATATAGTGGTCACTTGATTTAATTTATCTAGTGTGGTGATACAGTGTTCATTTGTTTACCTTCTGGAGTAGCCTGTTCATTATAATTGTTGTCATTTTACAGATTATCATTAGTTCTATGAGATGCTTGGAACCAACATAAATCAGTATGTAAGTGGACTTTTAAATCAAAACCTTACTAGTTACTAAAACTCTTGTGACTACTAGCCCCGGTCTTCTGTATGTCGGTAGTCGTGCTCTTGTTGATTGAATTTGTACTAAAGATCGCGCCCTCTCATGGCTGGTACAGGAACAGCAGGAGTGCTGCATTTAATAGAGCTAGATGGAAAATGATAGACGAAAAGACTGGAGGTTTGATCTTCTTGTATGTGTGTGTGCGTGTGTGTAAAGCCCTTCAGGTTTAAATGAAATTCGATCTCTTGAGAGCTTGTTGGTACATTGTGTTGCCCATTCAGTGGTTTCATAACGAAACAGGAAGTTCTACCCTCCGCACCATCTTCATACAAAACCCCAGAAGTTACACAACTCACCTGATCCAGCTCAATGAAAAGTACACCTCGTATGTCCCAGCTTTTTTTTTACACAGTATCTCTCGTCACGTGTTTTCCATCCCTTTCTTTGTAGTCCCTCCATCTGGGTTGTGTTTAATGGATGGTTAACATAGTGGTTGAAGAACCGGAACATTCATTATTTGTTGTATCATCGATTTCAGATTCAGCCATGACAACAAAAACTGTGGTCTGTCAGGCGGTATCTTGTTGTCTAAATGCGATGCTATTACACAAAATAAATCATTCCAAAATGTTTGGCTGAGACTCTTGATTGAGACGGAAATGTCCATGTGAGTGTAGATTCATGAGCTACATGCCAATAGGATCAGATCATTTAGACTGTAAAAATATAATAAATTATATATATATAAAAATGATATATGTATCTTTTTTGGCCCTCCATTGAATGATCCATGGAATGATCTAAGCTAAGGTTTATAGATCTATCCATAAACCTGAAGAGAAACCCCACTACCCCACTAAATCTTATGACAGACAATTATTTACTGGTGTCATTTTTACAATATTTATTCAGAAGTCAAGACACAGTGCATACATACAATTGTATGAACACATCCCCAGATTTCACAGTATTGCATTATGTTGAAGTGTGTGAAGTACTCAAGCACATCCATTTATGACATCAGCATTGAGTGACTGGCAATGTGATTGTTTCTATTATTTGAAACTTTTTTTTTAATGTTGGTGACCAATATTGCTGTACATCTCTCCTTTAGAACACCGACTGAGAAGCAGCACAACATCTCATTTGTCTTGAGCGAATCTCAACATCATATACAGAAATTGCTAATATGTAAAAAATGTAAAGATACAGAAACTATTAATTATGAACTTGATACAAACACAGCTAAAAACAGTTCGGAACATGTTTCGACACAGTGGCCATCAGCGTACAGGAGAAATATGAGTATGTGCTGTACAAAAACAGGTAATTTCGGGTGAGACTCTCCAGGTGTGTTTTATGAATGCATACAAGTCATTTTTTTTCATCTGCACACTTACACAATAGAGCTTTGAAATATTAGTAGATAGATTCTTCCACATATTTTCATATCATATTCCGAAATCATCTCTCTCGCACACTCTTCTTCTCTTTTCTGTGCAAAATATACAAAAACTAAATTACATATAAAATTAATAAGTGCATTTAATTTAAAGTTATTCACAATGAAAGTGTGCTGTAAACAGTCTCTGGACATCAGTTTGCAGAGAGGCAGGAAAGCAGATGTATGTGATCCTCTCTCAATGAATATGATGCTATCCAAATTATTTTGCAACGTAGAAGCTATTTTCTGTGAATATGTGAGACTTCCGATTCATTAGCTGCTCCAACTAGTAGAATAAGAAAAAGCAGTAAATGGTAAACTATTTGTGCAACAAACTGGTGTTTATGATTATGATAATAAATTAAAATAACATGATAACAAATACCAGTTTGCAACATCAAGCAGCATAAAGGACTATTTTTGTACAGCTAAAATGACACTGGAAGCCACACACATTCAAGTTACGAATGGATGCACCCACTCCTATGTTAAAAAATAAGCTGGATATGGATCTCAAAATATAGAATGTATATGAAATACAGTGGTGAAATCAGCTTTGACTTGGATCGTCATGATCAACCATAAAACTTTTTTTAGGTAACACTGGTCCAAATTGTAAAAACACAAATCTTCTGAAAGAGAATCTGATATTCTTTCAGAAATATATTTGATTTAGCTGATTAAGATCTGAATAAACAACATACAAACTGACCGTCATGCTGCAACAGGGTCATGTTTACTCATGCTGGTGTGTTTTTGGTTTTACAAGCACACCAACTATTTACAAAGGCGAGACTTTCACCAGCACTTGGCCAGCGGAGCAAGAGGCGATTTCATTCCTCTGCTGGGGCTGAAGATATCCCTCGCTTCTGTCTCTAACCTCACACCCGGCACCTTAAAGATGGACACAGCTGACGGAGAAAGAGAGAAGGTTAGAGAGACAGGAGGAAAAAGACTCTCTAAGATTGCATAATCTCTTTTCATCTTGAGTCGGCGTTGAAAAGGTTGCCAGTTTTGACAGTAACTAAGAGGGATTTAACTTTGATCTTGTCTGTAACAGGACCGGATTAACCTTTGAAGCTGGAATTGCGTGCATTCCGCTCATATAGTGAAATTCTCCAGCACTTACTGTCCCTTAGATGCATTAACGGAGGTGGAAGAGTGTTGAAATATGGGTGTAGCAATGCATCCTGGGCTGAAATCCTGTCCTTTGGATTCATCATCAGCATCTGCTGGGCCAGATCCTCCGTCTTATAGGGTAACTGAGCGAGTCTAAGCCAATGTACACACACACACACACACACACACACACACACACACACACACACAGAGAGCTATGGGTCAGACATCCATTAGAGGTGGGGGTGGAGGAAGGGAGATGTGGACCGCTATACAAAAACCCTTCTGTTCCCACTCGGAGCCAAAACGCACACACATATGCACACGAGCATGCACGCATGAACTGGTCTTACCTTTTCCAGACATCTCGAAATTGCTGGGGCTTGCAGTGCAGGAACCACTCTACAGGAGCACAAAGAGACCTCTTTTAGTTAACAGACCACCAGAACATCCAGCTCTGATCAGGTATCTTCACTCAGAACACGTTAAGACAATGAGCCACGAGACAATCTATGAAAGCCGTTATCATTTACTATTCCTTGTGTTGTTCCAAACTTGTATCTTCGGTGGAGCACGAAAAGAGATATTTGGCAGAATGTTCACGCTGCTCTCTTACATTTTAAGGGCTGTAAAGGTCACTTTTAAAGTGTTTTTGTCATTTTTTGGAGATGACAGCCCATGGTCGATGTATGCTTTTGATACATGGAAAACAGCAGCATGAACATTCTGATGAATTGCTTCTTTTGTACAGTGTTGTTATTAACTAAAACTTAAAAATAGTCAAATTTAGTTAATTGAAATAAAATATAATAAAAATAGTAAAATGTTGCCTTGGCAACTAACTGAAATAAAATAAGTTGAAGTACTAAAATTACTAAAACTAAAATAAAAAAATAAAGCTGCACACACACACACACGTGCGTGTATATATATATATGTATATAGGCAAGTAACTGACAAAGTTACTAAAACTAAAATAAAAAATTACAGCTACACACTTCTATAATTATATATATAAAACTGATACAATGACAACATTAAAATTATAAAATAACAAATAAAAGCTAAAAATGTTAATAAATACTAGTATAGTAATAATAGTAGGGCTGGGCAGTATCACTATATATATCGTGGTGATGATATATCTGGACCAAAAAACCAGTCATAAGTTTTCTTTTTTTAAAAAAATGAGATTTATACATCACATGAAAGACGAATAAATAGCCTTTTTATTGATGTATGGTTTGTTAGGATAGGACAATATTTGGCCGAGATATAACTATTTGAAAATCTGGAATCTGAGGGTGAAAAAAAATCAAAATATTGAGAAAATCGCCATTAAAGTTTGTCCAAATGAAGTTCTTAGCCATGCATATTACTAACCAAAATTAAGTTTTGATATATTTACGGTAGAAAATTTACTAAATATCTTCATGGAACATGATCTTTACTTAATATCCTAATGATTTTTGGCATAAAAGAAAAATCAATAATTTTGACCCATACAATGTATTGTTGGCTATTGCTACAAATATACCCGTGCTACTTAAGACTCTAGAGTCACATATGATATAAAGTGTTCATTATATTGTCTTTGTCCTATTGTGTCACGGTGCACACAGCAGGGAGAAACGAGGAACACGCAGACGAGGATTAAACTCAAATAATAGTCTTTAATGACATCAGGGCTAGACAAGGCAAGGCTGACAGACAGGAAACACCGGGAGTAACGAGTAGACCAGACGAAATCAAACTGAACAGACAGGACTATAAATACACAGGTAAATCATAGATAACGAGACAAACACAGCTGGACAAGAATTAACTAATGATCACACTTAACAAGGACAGGAAACAAACCAAATAAGGAAACATGAGGCGGGAACACATGACACACACGACAGAGGACTGACATTACTCCCCCCTCCCAAAAGGCTCGTCCCGAGCCTTAACAGTTCCATCGGGGAGGGGGGGTGGGCACTCTGGAGGCCCCTCAGGACAGACATGGACCGGAACACAGGACGGGGACCTCCAGAGTGGAACAGACAGATTGGAGCTGGGAGCCTTGGTGACCATGGCGGAGCTGGGAGCCTTGGTGGCCATGGCGGAGCTGGGAGCTCTGGCGGTCATGGCGGTACAGGAAGCTCCGAAGGCCATGGCAGGTGCAAGGAGCTCAGGAGGCCATGGCAGATGGTTCAAGCGGTTCACTCCACCCAGAGCTCTACTACCCCCCCAAAAAAAATTCCCTGGGGTAGTTAGGGGGTATCAGGAGCCCTCCGGGGCTAAACACACACGACAGGACAGGATCAGGACTGCCCACCGGGCTAAACAGACAGGAACAGGACAGGGACAGGACAGCCCACAGGAAGCCCTCCTGGGCTAAGCTCGGAAGCTGAGGCTTCTTCTGGGCATGACATGACATCAGGGGCCCTCACAGGGTCCCTTAGCAACCGCTTCCACCTCCACGACAAGGGGGGCAGGCGGCTGGGAATGGCCTCCTCGGCCATGACTAGAGGAGCCGCCTGCCCTCGACGAGTCTCCGTGGACAAGACCGACAAGATGAATTAAAATGTTCCTGTGGGCACGACAAGACAAAAACACGGCACTCCTGACCGTGACGTGTGGACTGGATCCACGGGGCTAGGGTCAGTGGCGGCCGGCGGGCTTGAGTCAGCGGCGATCCGGCGGGCTTGGGGGAGCGGCAACCCGGGAACTAGGCAAACAGCCGGCAGGCTTGGGATAGCCACAGCCGGCAGACCGAACAGATCTCCCGCGATCGGCGGGCATGAGGGCTCACGGCCAGCGGACTCGCGGCGATCCCGCCGAACTCCCACGCCGACTTGCAGTGGGCTAAGGCGGGATGACGAGTGGCGACTTCCTTGCCGCGGGACAGACAAACACAAAACGAGGTGAATGGGCGCCGCTTACGGTTAGGTCTGGTCTTCTGTCACGGTTTACACAGCAGGGAGAAACGAGGAACACGCAGACGAGGATTAAACACAAATAATAGTATTTAATGACATCAGGGCTAGACAAGGCAAGGCTGACAGACAGGAAACACCGGGAGTAACGAGTAGACCAGACGAAATCAAACTGAACAGACAGGACTATAAATACACAGGTAAATCATAGATAACGAGACAAACACAGCTGGACACGAATTAACTAATGATCACACTTAACAAGGACAGGAAACAAACCAAATAAGGAAACATGAGGCGGGAACACATGACACACACGACAGAGGACTGACATATTGTTTATAATTTGCATCTTTGTTCTTATTTTTAATAACAAAGATAGAATATAAAACAAAAATAACAATATTGTGATATATATCATCATGAAATAAAATTACTCATGTTGTGAAATGTCATATTACCCACCCCTATATAATTGTATATAATAATACTATAATAACTGCTTTTTGTTTGAGACAGTGAGATAGAATTTCCATTTTTGGGTAAACTACAAAAAAAAATTTAACATCCAAAGAAAAATTCTAACCACTATAAAGATCCCTATAAAAGTAAAAATGCTATAAAGATGGTTTGAAGAAGCTTTATTATGGGTGTCCTTCTGTCAGTGTCTGTGGTCACGGGCCACCCGGTCATTCTTGGCTGAAACCTGAGGCCACACTTACGCTTCAGCACACCTGGATATACCTGAGAGACCGCAGCGGGTTCAGGTAGCTTCTCTCCAACACACAGTACACACAGAGAGCAGCCCGGGGCTTGGGTAAACCCAGATTCATGGAGAAACACAGCAGGCAAGGCCTGCCAGCAGTTTACCTACCACACACACACCATCTCCATCAGTACCCACACACTCTAAATGAGGCATATTTCCCAAAGCCACCTCACATTGCTCATTTGTGCACCTGTGTAATGAGTCTGCACTTTATTTCCAGGACTGCAATGGAAAGACATCAACCCCCTTCCTGCATGAGTGTGTGAAGGTGTGTGTTTGTGTCTGACTCAAAGGTGTCAAGTCAACTCATGGCCAACACAACCGCTAACAGAACACCTATACACACAAAATGATTTATACTGGAAACACAGCTTCAGCACAACTCTGTGAATTTGCTCTAGCCATTTTCTGTTTGTATGACTGCATGTTATGAAAACGACAGGCCCTTGGCAACAAGTTTACACCCACACATTGCCAAGCACACACACAGTGCATACAGATGATGGTGTCTATGTGTCGTTCTAATTCTACATTTATGGGTACATGCGTATTTACTAGATGTTTAAAAATAACATAAATCTGCAAAACTGTAAAAAGTCAGCATGTACAGGAAAAGTTCACTACAATTCATTATTTACTTATGACTTTCTTTCACGCAACACAAAATTATAAATTTACATGTGCGAGACATGATTTATTAGCTCCTATAGGTAAATAACTTGACAAATAACAAAGTGCAGTATATTGTTTATACAAAAATAAATTAAATTATATGATAACAAATACCAGTTTGCAACATCAAACAGCATAAAGAACTGTTTTTGTACAGCTAAAATAATTGCATTCACCTGACACTGTAAGTCTTACACATTCAATATACTAATGGAAGTCTTTTTAAAAATAAATAACAGGTGAATAGCATATTATTGCATTGTATATGTTATAGCTGATAACATATAAATGGCCAATATCAAAAATCTATACATTCTGTCCAAATATATTATAATTAAAACATTAAAAAAATAATAAACCCATCATTTTAAATGATACAAGTGAATTCTAAGGATTATCTTTATGTGAGCGTAGTGGCAAATGCAATCTAAAAAAATTTAAATAAAATGAGGAAATGGGCATGCACAATTAAATTGTCTATTATATATCCAATATCTATAAATAAAACATATCTACCAATACCAAGATATCATTTTTATCACTTGTATTGTAAATGTTATAGCTGATAACATATAAATGGCTGATATTAAAAATCTATTCATTCTGTCCAAATATATTATAATCCCCCCCCCCCCCCCCCCCCCCCCCCAAAAAAAAAAAAATAAAATAAATTAAAACCCATCATTTTAAATTATACAAGTGAATTTTAAAGATTAACTTCATGTGAGCGTTAGTGGCAAATGTAGTATAAATTAAAAAGATATATAAGAAATGGTCATGCACAAGTAATTGTCTATTATACAGTATATCCAATATCTATAAATAAAACTTATCTACCAATATGGTACCAAGATATAGTTCTTATTCCTCAAAACTCTGGTTCTCAAACAGGGCCTTAGCAAACTTCAAGGAGGCCCAAGATGACTTTAAAATAATTTAAAATAAGATAAAACAAGCATTAAAATATGCTAAACAAGAAAAAAAAGAATATTCTTTACCTTAATTCCCAATGACTTATTTCCCTCTTTTAAACAGGGTTCCCACAGTCTAGAAAAACCTGAATACATGAAGTAGCCTTATTTTAAAAGTGTAATTTCTAGACCCTTCAAATTAAAAATTGAATAAAATCTTATAACTCCATTGGCATTTTTATAATTCATTTACATTTTTCTAGTTTCAAGATCTAACCTTTTCTATCAGATAGAAATTGAGTAAAAACTTTTTTAAAAATCCTTATCCAGTAAATCATGAACAACTGGAAAGGTCATGGGGTCTTTGAATGTTGTTGTTGTCATTGTCTTGGAGTCCAAATGTTTGAGAGCCACTGCCCTAAAAGGAACCATAAAAACTGCCTGTATGATTTGCGGCTATATTTAAAATCTTTAGAGACCATATGAGATGAGGCGTGCAAGAATGAATGGCTTTGATGAATTGCATGATTGAAATGCATCTGCATTTGGCAAGTCTAAATACGTGCATGTGTGAATGAGATTTGAGAGCTATGATTTAGAGGAAGATTATCAATGAATAACATCATAAATCAAAACATATTTTGTGTCCCACAGAAGGAAGTAAGTCATACAGGTTTGGAACAACATGAGAGTAAATGATGACAGAATTCCATTTTTAGGGGGACTAACCCTTTAAGAACATATTTCTTTTTGATCTAACCCCTAAAATTACTTTATTTGCTATAACGTAATTTTGTCAAGTTTATTCAATTAAATTCAATTATTCCTTTGCCTTAAATAAAACCAGTTAATTTAGATGTTCACACATTAAGTCCATTTTTATGTAACTAACACAGATGCGTGCATTTAAATCTGTGCTGAGGCAGGAAATCACCTCTCATAGCGGACACATCTGTGAGATTACAGTACAGAGACAGATGAAAGAAGGATTTTGGACACACCTGGTTTATAGTTTGGCAGATCACTGACACCTGGCCAGCTCTCCTCAGTCGGGACCCCGAGGACCTCAGAAGGAAAGAAGAGGAGAGATGAATAACGAGGAGAGGAGGATAAATACATGGATAGAAGAGAAATCTCACACAATTCTAGTACATTCTCACAAACAGACTCACAGCCCAAATCTTCAGCAGCTGCTCAAAGACATCAGCTACTCCAGGAAACGCTGGTGACCCCTGTAGCATCTCGATAAAAATGCAGCTGGCTCCCCTAAACATCAACATATATACATATCTGTCAGACCAGGGCTGCAGCTGAAAGGTGGGGGACCAAAACTGAATGTTGGGTAATAGTTGATTTTCATTTCAGTTGCAACATACCATTTTAATATGCAAAATTAATATGCAAAATGAAACAAAAAACATAATTTTTCAGGAAATGATGTCAAGAATTTTGTTTCTTAAGTGGGAAAATATATAAACCCAAAAGGTCTGTAGATAAATATGTAAATGTTTATCATGTGTCAATAAATTACAATACACAAACCTATACAGGATGAACACTAAGGATTTTTCTACTCATTCAGATTTTCCAAATTTGGTTCAAAATTTTCACACAAAAAACTGCTATTGTCTATTATTGTTTTTATTTAGTTTGACCCATGTAACCTAGTTTTATAATAAATAATGTTAGATAAAGATGAGTAAACAGTCAGTAATAAAATAAGAACAAAAGAACAAATTACTAGCAATAGCACTAATAAATACAATAAACAAAAATGTAAGAAATAGTTAAATGTATATTAACATAAACAAATATACATTAAATATACTTCTTAAACATATACATGTATGTGTGTGTATTTATATATACATATAAACATATAAATACACAGTACACACACATTATGTAAACAAAAACGTTTATTTTGCATGCAAGTAATTGTAATTAATCGATTTGACAGCACTATTATTTTTTCTTTTGTTCTTTAATTAACATTAATTACACAGACAGCAGTAGGTATATTAAGTGGCTGTCACTTTAAGACCAAATGCACGGACATGCACACATCAGATTGTAAACTATTTTTAACTATTTACAAACTATTTTTTTAACTATATACAATATGCAAATTGACTTCTCTTTTTCATCATCTTGCGCTTGAAAAGTTTAAACTGACAAGACTGGCAAAAAGCATTAAGTTGAAGGGAGAAATTTTCAAAATGTGGAAATTTTGGAGACCCCCCCCCCCAAGAATTGCGCCTGTTGCTCTTACTATTATGAATCTTTCTAAGAAGAATGAATATGTTTGCGTGTATGTGTGTACAAGGACTCACCAGATGTCCAGGGCTGTGGAGTAATCAGTGGAGCCCATGAGAACATCTGGTGGGCGGTACCATAAAGTCACGACCTCGGCTGAGTATGTTTGGCAAGGTATGGACTTAGATCGGGCCAGACCTGAAGGAATAAGAGGCCCATCATGGTTTAGAATGCACGGTAGAGCATATTAGTAAGCATGTTAGTGTTTGCATAAGTGAAACTACCAAAATCGGCTAATTTGAGCTCCCCCAAATAACTGATGAGCAAATTCTGAGGTTTGAGGTCTCGATGCAGAATTCTTCTGCTGTGAATGTAAGACAATCCTCGCAGCAACTGACACATGAAGAGCTGAAGAAACAGACTTAGCGTGAGAAAGCCGGCTCATTATTTCTGTCCTTGTTTATTTTTTACGCAGTCATGTGTTTGTTTACCCTGATGTTGTACGAGTGAAGTCCTCCAGGATGCTGAATCATGTATTGAGCCAAATCTGTTTGCTGAGAGGGAAAGAGATGTAAAATATGACTGACATATCGACAACATAAACAAAATAATCTTGGAAGGTGACTGCCAGAGTCTTAGACTCACCACATACTCAAAGACAAAGGTGAGAGATTCTCGCGTGTGGATGATGTCGTGAAGCAAGACGATGTTGGCATGTTTAAGGCCCTTTAACAAGGAGGCTGAGAGTAATCACAAATAAAACCGGCATACGGCTTTAACAAGTGCAGTACAATCACATATCAAGCCTTGCTCACCAAGGCAGATTTTTTTCCATTAAAAATACATAAAAAATCTGTAATATTGTGAAATATTATTACAATTTCTAATTTTCTATTTTCTATAGTAATATATTTTAAAATGAAACTTTTTTTTAGCATCATTTCTCCAGTCTTCAATGTCACATGATTCTTCAGAAATCATTCTAATATGCTGATTTGGTGCGCAAGAAACATTACTTAATATTATCAAGACTAAATATAGTGGTTTTTCAAGGTTCAAAATAACAGAATTTATTTGAAATATAAATCTTTTGTACAATTATAAATGTCTTTGCTGTTATTTTTTGTAAATTAAATGTGTCCATGCTGAATAAAAGTATTAATTTGAAAAAAAATACTAAAATTCTGACCCCAAACTTTTGAGCGGTAGTATGTCAGAACACAGAAATATAACATTTAAAAAAATAAAAATACGAACATAAGTAAAAACTATTTATTAATGCACAACTATTCATATTTTAATGACATACATCTATATGTGATGGTCACTTCTTGAATATATACTTCATTGAGAAAAAGTGGTATTCTAGGTAGCGTTGGGCAATCTAGAATACCCCACATCCCTTTGTGTGTGTATAAGCACTTTGATTCTTGGCTGTGTGTGTTGTGCTGTTGCAGTACCTTCTCTAATAGCTGTGAATGGAATTCCTTCCTCAGTTTTCATGTGAATCACCTTTAAAGCCACAAGATGACCGTTTATCCTGTCACAAACACAGAAAAACTTCAGCATAATCCACAAACATGCATCTGAAAACAGTTTACCTGCGCTCTGCTTTCTGGAGAATAAACACCATCACAAGCTCTCCCTTTTAAAGACATTATGCAAACAAATTTGGAGTTTTGACTATTGGCTATAAAGTTATTTATATGCTAGTTTATTCCTGACAAATTAAACTTGTAGAAAATACACTTTTAAAATGTAAAGTCTTTCTCTTCTATTTTTTTTAAATGTGAAAAGAATGTGCCCTTGATCAAATGACACCTGCCTAGGACTAGCAATAGCACATAGTAAATCATAATTCATGTCTGTAAATTAAAGCCTATTGGCTATTTAAAACTAAGGGGCAAGCCCTTTGATGTGTCGTACACACCCCAGCTTCCTGTTTCAATAGGAAATAATGCAGCACAAAAAAGAAATCTGCAATTTTATGGGTCTTGGAAAGCCTATCATTTGAATCATCTGGTGGTGTTTAGTAGTGGTTAAATTTATGATGCCATTTATGGAAACTAAACTAAGTTTAAGTGGGGTAACATTGTTCCTTTAACCACATAAATAAGCAAAAATGTGACTTAATGTAAAGCTTTCTATCCTAAGACAGCTGCACAGAGATGTATGGGAGCTGTTTCTTATTACAAAACATTGGTTGTTG